>JAUCMX010000026.1:4421944-4521944 GCA_033459395.1 Hemibagrus guttatus | reverse complement strand
GTTTGTGTTAATTTTTTTGATTGCAAAATTGTGAAATCCTGGAGAGACTGCTAATCAGTGTTGCTATCTGCCTGCTGAGTGTCCAAGCTATCATTTTTATAGAAAGTCATTTTTATTGTATGTTCAACTCCTCAAAACTACAAATATTTGCTTTTTAGGAGCAAGACATGAAATAGGTTTGTTAGGTGATGATTTTTTTTATTCTGTATTTTCCAGTACTGAACAATTGTTTTCTAAAGCAACCGCTTAACACACCTGCTTTAATCTTTAGTAACAACAGCAACAACAATAATACTGTTATACTGTAATACTGATAATACTATAATTCATCATTGAAAATGTCTTCATGTTGTAAGACAGAAAGTCCCCTTCGTAGACTAAGATGCTAATTTACATTAAAATACCATCCTCTGGCAGTGGCAACGATGACAGAGAGCCAGATTGTTTCAGACTGGAGAGTCTGGCTCTTTGAACAACATCAAACCGGTCCAAAAGAGCCTGCTAGCAATTTTCAATTTGATGGACACAAAGAGACCTGGAGCATGAATGTGTAACAATCTGATTGCACTAATTAGCATTTGCTGTGTGTGTGTCCCTAAGGTAAGTCCTGTTTGTACATCAAATAAGCTCCCATTGTACAAAAGCACAAAAATCAGCTAGTCACACACCTGTGGGAGAACTCATGCTGGGGGAAATCTAGGCCGCTTTGTTTCCTCTTTGAAATCCCTTTAAAATGGCTTCACTGTTGAATGCATGCTGAGCAGAGCACATAATACAACTCAATAAGATATCAGAACCAATATATTCAAAGGTCTGATCCCTCGCTCCCCGAACACTACCAACACACACACAAGGGGTAACGTCCATTGTGCGCCTATAACATACTGTATCTGCTCACTGCACCCCTCTCATCATGATAGTTATAGGGAAGAAGGCAAGCTGAAATTTGGCTCAGAGTCCTTTGTAGTAATCAAGCTCTTGTTTGTCCCTCAGCAGGTATTGACAGATGCATCACAGTGAATAAATACTGCTGCTTAGTGATGATGAGTCCATAGTGACCCTGAGTCCAGCATAGAGAATGACTAATATAGCCATTTCTTCACTTTTTACAGTGTTTGTGTAGTTCACAGCTGTGATATTAGCTGATGTCTGCCTGGTGTTCCTCAGCCACACTAAAACACACTTGTCATGCAGTTCATGAGGAGGTAATAACCCTCACAGAAATGGTCCAAATGCATTTTCACTGAACTGAGATTAGATGCTATAGAATTATTTTATGATATCATCTTGATAGAAACCCTCTTCCCAGTTGATCGCTTATGTTGTTATACACTCAGCCATGATTCTCCACTTTGTTGTGTCCTAAAATATGTGAAATAAAGTGTAGCCTCAGGTCTGGGCACCACAGAGGCGTCTTTCTCTGGCTAGATCTGTATCTGTTTAGTGATCCAAAATGCTATGAAGTAGACATGGCCTGAAATAAAGGATTTGTTTGTTTGTTTGTTTGTTTGTTTGTTTGTTTGTTTGATTGATTAATTTTAAATGAGCCATGCCACTATGCTCCAGAAAGCACTATGAAAAAAAAAACCCCCAGAGGTAAAATGAGGTCTATAAATTCTTGCTGTGTTTATAATTGGTCTCAACTAGCAATGGGGATTTTTGTGTCTGTCAGCAATGTTTAACAAATTTAGTAACACATTTAGTTCCAAATATAAAAATACTACTAGACTAAATTACACCACTGCCACCCTGAAGAGGCACATTTACTGAGTTATAAATGAAAGAATGATGTAAACGTCATGCAGTGGAGCATGTGCTTTTGTGGTCTGCATGACCCCAGGCCCGATGTACACCTCTAGCCTACTGTAAATCTTTCTGGCAATATACCTACAAATATAAACAGATTTGAGAATAAACAGAGTAGAATAATAGATTATTACAGAATGCTTCACTTACTCATATCTGTCTATAAAGCACATTCAAAAATTCAGGTAATTGTATTAAAATAATAAATAAGGTCCTTTTATCAGCGGATGTAAATTCTACTAGTTTTCCCATTTACTGTTTCAGAAATAAATGAAAGTATTTGCATTACTTTTGCATTTAGAAGTAATTTTAATATTGAAGAAGAATCCAGGAAGTAACTGTTTCAGTAATAGGATAGCTGTATTAAAAGGTATGTGAGAGACACAAAGATCCCATGAAACAGAAATCCTTAGTTAGCTGTGAAACCCTTTAATATGTGAAATATATACTGTATAAAATGTATATTAAAATTTATGGAAGGAGTTTCCAGGGTCCATGCTTTCTAACAGACATGCTTTCTTTTTTCCACCATTATAAAGTCTTTAAAACAGACAACTTTATGTATTGTGGTTACATCACAAGCTATTTATTTATTTAGTTAGTTTATTAAGTCTCTTATTCACATTGAGGAGGTGAGGCTGGTGAGTTAAAGACTGTTGACAGCTACTACAACCTGAAGTAATAAAAGGACGTAATTTAACATTATATTACTTTTAACATTAACATTTTGTTAATACAACATTTTGTCTATTACTTTTAAGAAAAGGCCTCATCATACCAGTCATTTGTTTTTTATTGTTCTAAAACAGGACTCCCTGTTTTATTTATTTATTTATTTTTTATCTATTTAACATGTAATAAGATCAGAAAACAAGAGAACAGCTTTTTATCAGACGAAAATGAAGAATTAGCTAGAGACATGTTTTTAAGATAGGATATTCGGCTTATTTCAGGAAATCTCATTGGTGTTAAATTATGGTTTACCTGCCATAGTTTTCTCATTCCTTTTGCTCTTACCACCTCTTTATTTTCTTTGCTCCGTGTCATAGCTTAATCCTCTCATTCCACATTAGAACTTAAACCTGTTACTAAACACCGGTGTGTATTTTCTTCCAGCTTAATATAATAAACTCTTCTTATATTTAATCTTAGTGTCCAGATTGAATTTTACCAATGCAGTCTTTTGGATGTTGATGACTAGAATGCACGTGTCTCAGAAGTCTCGAACATTATTGATGCCTACTGTTCTACCCAGAAAAAAGAATTGCACGGTAAAAGAAAGGAATGGAGGGAAAAAAAAAAAACTTCCTGCCAGTTATTGAGAACAAATTACAGTTATTTGCAACTGCAGCTGTATGGACAGAGTTGAATTTTCTCAGACAGTTTGTGCTACTTGGTTGTTCACGTTAGTTTATTTCTCATAAAAGTGCTGGAATTTTAGACAGGCAAAACTATTTTCTAAAAGTTCTCTATTTAGAAACTGTTTAAAAAGTTTTAATCATGCCTTCACAGCTATAGTCAAAGGTAGAAAAAATATCTTGGTATCTATCTATCTATCTATCTATCTATCTATCTATCTATCTATCTATCTGTCTATCTGTCTATCTGTCTGTCTGTCTGTCTGTCTGTCTGTCTATCTATCTATCTATCTATCTATCTATCTATCTATCTATCTATCTATCACAGTATGTGAAGAAGAGGGCAAAAAGAAATAAATAAAGAGTGTGTAAAATAAATAGCTTTATGCAGTTGTGTTGTCTGTAATCATATGTGTAGTGTGTGATAAATATGATCAATAAACAATATATTGCATAGAGACAGGACTTAGTCCTTAGTGGCAATAAAGTTGTAACCGTGCCCTTAGAAATATTAGAAATATTGCAGCATGCCCAAAGATGACAGGAACATGTGAAGAGGTTGTTCATGAGTGTCCTTCAGCTGTCTGTGAGGTGACTAGTGTGTGGGATGTAATAGAGGCAGAGGAAGAGTGGTAGAAGGAGTAATAACTGGGTTACATTTTATTCAGAATCTTGATGGCCTGCAGAGAGAAACTGGCTCTGGATTGAATGCTATGGTACCGTCTGCCTGATGGCAGTCTGGTAAACAGTCTGTGTGCTGGGTGATTGTGGGCTGTGTGATTTTGTGAGACTTCCTTAGACATTGTGTGTGGAAGGTGTCCTGTAATTCTGAGAGTTTGTTGCCAATAATGAGTTGAACTGCTCTCATGACCCTTTGGAGAGCCTTGCGGACACAGAGGGAGCAGCTGCCCAACCGGCCTGTCATGCACCTAGTCAGGATGCTCTCTGGGGTAGAAGTTGGACAGGATTTCGGGGGAAAGGCCAAACTTCCTGAGATTTTGCATCAATGACAAGCAGGTTTCACCACTAGAGTGAAGGCACCAGATCAAGTGCACATCAAGAACTCTTGCCACATCAGCGACGCTGACTAATCCCCCTGAAGCCTCCAGTATTCCATGATCATCTCCTTAGTTTTAGATGTTGAGACAGAGGTTGCAGTTATTGCACCGCTCATCCCTGTAGGCTCTCTCATCTTCATCGGTGAGGAGGCCCAGGATTATGGTGGCCTCTGCAAACTAGAAGATGATATTTGCTTTGTGAGTGAGAGGAGTGGGAATACAGGAGGGGGCTGAGAACGCATCCCTGTGGAGCTCCTGTGTTTTTTTTCTCCAGGTGTGTTAGAGCACTGTCGTTGCCAGAGCAACGCCATCGTCCGTCGATCTGTTTTTGCATGTATAAGTTGGAGAGGGTCCACGGTGGCTGAAAGGGAGGAACATGTGGTTTTTGACCAGCCACTCAAAGCACTTCATGACCGTAGTGGCTGATAGCTGATCTTGTCTATAGCTTTCGTAGTGAAAGCTTGAGTCCACAGAGGATTGTGTCTGTCAAATGGACATATATACAAGCATTTCCATTCAGAGTTCCTGTGCAGTTTGAGTTTTTTTTTACTTAGGAATGCAGAAAAGCAGCATGGTGTCAATCAAATTTGATTCATTTAATGCTTTCAAGCTGATTTACTGAAGCTTGAAGGTTATAGAAGCTTGGGAACTGCAATTGTATGTGCAAGTTAATATGAGTTAGGAGCTGGTATTAAATTTGTGGAAGACCATTTCCACATTTAGAAGGCTACAATAAAACAATTATTTTTATTAAAGTAATGTCTCAGTATCCCATAATGATAAGAACTTCTACAATAATTATCTTAGATATTTGCTTCATGCATAGTGAGAGCCTGTGAATGATTTTATTGACTTCATATTGAGTCTCATCACCTTTAATCCGTGTTACATTTCATGTACAATTCTCCTCTCCTTTTCTTGTGATATCATTTATGCAATTCTGCATTCTGAAGCCAACCTACACGCAATTCAAGAGATTGCTTATGCAAATAAGCCTCTTTATTTGTGATCGTAATAAATCAGAGAACAAAAGCGTCCACAACTTAAATTTGTCTTTTGACCATGCAGTTGCTGGCAAAGAGGTAATTCCTGAAATGTTGGTAATTAAATGTACTTGCACATGTCCTCCTTTATCATTCTCAGATAACTGAAGCCTTTACTGTTTACCGTCTCTTTCTTGTGTCATTGTGAAATGCTGCCAATCAGGCAGATTGCAGCTCTCCTCTATCAATCGATAGTCATTACCCTGGTGAGCCTGCTCTCCAGGAGCTGTCTGTGAGCTCCCTTCCAACCATACACACAGATATGTGACTTACAGGGGAAATCTGATTTAGAGGAGATAGAAAGGATTGACCCCTTTGTCTTTTGAGCCAATCCAAAAAAAAAAAAAAATCTATAAAAAAAAAAAAAAAAAAAATTATTGCTTTGCTATGAATCCTTTTATGGCAGTGTTAAGTGGCTATGTGTTGCATTTCTTTAGAAATAGGGCAGCAGAGTAGTAGCATTGCCACCTCACAGCTCAAGGGGTCCACGGATCAATCCTGAGCTCAGGTTGCATCTGTCACGTGCTGGTGGTACCAGGCAAAAGAGATCAGACCCAATTGCAGGGATAGACATAAAACAGGGGTTTATTAAACAATAAACAGACACTTACATGGGAACACTGGGGATAAAACCAAACACAAAACCACAAATCCACAGAACAGACACACATTAAAGACGAGGACTAGCAAACAACACGAGCGCAACAACCAATATAAATAGGGGGATTAATCAAGGAACATGAGGGACAGGTGTAGAGAGGCAGGAACAGGCTAAGGATCAGGCGGGGCTAAAATGGCGGGGCTAAAACAAACAAAATGGCACAAACAAACAAAACCCCTGCTGAAAGCCCCCTAGTGGCCCAACAGGGAACTTTGCCAACCATGACAGCGTCCAAGCAGCTTGATGTTTTTCTGGAATTCCTCTGGGTTTTCTGGTTTCCTCTCAAAGACAGTATTTATATATGCTCTTATTTTAACAGTAACTAATAATAAGACTCTCCTTTGCATCGCATGTTTGTGTTGTTGCCATAAATAGCAGCACATCCATGTTGTGAAGCTCCCTTTCACATCCCAAAGGAGCTCTGTTTAAATCAGATCAGATGACTTCAGAGACTATTGAACTTCACAGAGTTCATTACAATGTTCATGGAGTTTGAGACAGTTTAAGATGACTTGTGCCTTGAGACATTATGCTGTATCATGCTGAAAGTATCCATTATACCATGGGTAATGGTGGCCATAAATACTTGTGATCAGCAACAATACTCAAATAAGCTGCGACATTTAAATGATGCTTGATTGTTATTAAGGAAACCAATGTTTTCCTAGAAAGCATTCCCGACAATATCACACCACCAGCAGAAGCCTGAACTATTGGCAGAGCAGGTCAGGTCCATTAATTCATGCTGTTGATGCCAAAATCTCACTCTTACCATCTGCATATTGCAGTAGAAATCCAGATTCATCAGCAAGCAATATTTTCCCAGTCTTTATATCTGTTTAGTTTGGCTGAGCCAATATCTCATGCAGTGGTGATTGTGGTGGTGATTGTGATGATGATGACGATGATGATGATAGTGGTGATGATAATGACGAAGATGATGATAGTGGTGGTGGTAGTGGTTGTGATGGTGATGGCAGTAGTGATGAGAATGGTGTTGGTGGTGGTGATAGTGATTTTGGTGGTGGTTGTGGTGATGATGAGGTTGATGGTGGGGGTGATGATTTTTGCTTATGGTGGTGGTGATGAGGATGTTAGTTGTAATGGTGGTGGTTGTGGTGGTAGTGGTCATAGAGGTGGTGATAAGTGTGGTGGTGGTGGTGATGAATTTTGGTGATTGTGGTGGTGATTGTGATGGTGGTGGTGGTTGTGATAGTGTTAGTGGTGGTGTTGATGGTGGTGGTAATGATGAGGATGGTGATGGTGCTGGTGATGGTGGTGGTAATGATGATGATGATGTGTTGCTGGCGGATGTGATGGTGGTGGTAATGATGATGGTGCTGGTGCTGGTGGTGATGATGATGATGATGATGGTGTGGTGCTGGCGGATGTGATGGTGGTGGTAATGATGATGATGGTGTGGTGCTGGTGAATGTGATGGTGGTGGTAATGATGATGATGGTGCTGGTGCTGGTGGTGGTGATGGTAATGATGATGATGATGGTGTGGTGTTGGTGGTGGTGATGGTGGTGGTAATGATGATGATGGTGTGGTGCTGGTGGATGTGATGGTGGTGGTAATGATGATGATGGTGTGGTGCTGGTGGTGGTGATGGTGGTGGTGATGATGATGGTGTGGTGCTGGTGGATGTGATGGTGGTGGTAATGATGATGATGGTGCTGGTGCTGGTGGTGGTGATGGTAATGATGATGATGATGGTGTGGTGCTGGCGGATGTGATGGTGGTGGTAATGATGATGATGGTGCTGGTGCTGGTGGTGGTGATGGTAATGATGATGATGATGGTGTGGTGTTGGTGGTGGTGATGGTGGTGGTAATGATGAAGATGGTGATGGTGGTGGTAATGATGAGGATGGTGATGGTGCTGGTAGTGTTGATGGTGGTGGTAATGATGATGATGGTGTGGTGCTGGCGGATGTGATGGTGGTGGTAATGATGATGATGGTGTGGTGCTGGTGGTGGTGATGGTGGTGGTAATGATGATGATGATGATGGTGTGGTGCTGGTGGATGTGATGGTGGTGGTAATGATGATGATGGTGCTGGGGCTGGTGGTGGTGATGGTAATGATGATGATGATGGTGTGGTGCTGGCGGATGTGATGGTGGTGGTAATGATGATGATGGTGTGGTGCTGGTGGATGTGATGGTGGTGGTAATGATGATGATGGTGTGGTGCTGGTGGTGGTGATGGTGGTGGTAATGATGATGATGATGGTGTGGTGCTGTTGGATGTGATGGTGGTGGTAATGATGATGATGGTGCTGGTGCTGGTGGTGGTGATGGTAATGATGATGATGATGGTGTGGTGCTGGTGGTGGTGATGGTAATGATGATGATGATGGTGTGGTGTTGGTGGTGGTGATGGTGGTGGTAATGATGAAGATGGTGATGGTGGTGGTAATGATGAGGATGGTGATGGTGCTGGTGGTGGTGATGGTGGTGATAATGATGATGATGGTGTGGTGCTGGCGGATGTGATGGTGGTGGTAATGATGATGATGGTGTGGTGCTGGTGGTGGTGATGGTGGTGGTAATGATGATGATGATGTGGTGCTGGCGGATGTGATGGTGGTGGTGCTGATGTGATTTCCACAGGCTGTAAATCTGGTTCAATACTTTTTATGCTAATTGGACAGAACAGTATATAAAATTTGAAATGTGTGAAAACAAATCTTATTTTAATTTGTCTCCCAAGAGTATGTGAAAATAGATATGCTGGTCTCTGATGACTTCTTTGGAGAACTGCTAAAACATGAACATACAAACAACTACTTATCTTAATTAGGTGATATTCTTTGCACACGTTATGAAATATTTTGTGTGTAGTTTGATTATTCATTTATCTATTTTTAATTTCACTTTATGCAGTGGCATTTCTGCGGGGTGTATTTACATCTTTTCTTTGATGGCTTTAAAGCTTTTTTTTTTATCATGAAATTGAATGAAAATGAAATTCATTTTCTAAGTGTGGGTTTAGGAGCTGGAGGCTACACTGTCTTCTCACACTGACCCTTAGTCAGCCCGTTTGTCCATCGTGTTGTTTAGACAGCTGGATCAGATATGATTCAACAGATGCAATGTATGAACCCTTACAGCACATGATGCCTTTCTCCCTGATTGCCCTCCAGCTGACTAGAATTTCATCATGGATTTCACTTGATGCAACCTGTTTTGGGGCAAAGATTTTATTTTTTGTTATTTTATTTTTATTTTTTTCTTTGTGTGTGTGTGTGTGTGTGTGTGTGTGTGTGTGTGTAAATAATTTAGCTACACCTGACACTGACAATAAAGCTACACCTGACACTGTTACATTGGAACACTTAGAGAGGTTGAGCCTATTTTCGCTGCTTGGCTGAACTCGATTTGGCTTGGATTCGTTTTGCAGTTGTGAGAAACTGCAATATAAAAGTTTTAGTTTTGTTGCAGACATTATACAAAGTCATCATCTAATTATATAGATTTTAGATTTATATATCAAGGTGTGCAATACCCTCAGCACCCAGGGATTTTCCAAGGCTAACAATTTTTGGATTATTAAAGAACAACATTCTAATTTATGCCTCTCTTCATGATGAAATAATCAGCTGAGACAATGCCAGCAAAACTGAACTTCTGGTCATCCCAGGTGATTCATCCCCATGTCAGGATCTTGCAATCTCCCTGGACAACTTGCTGATCTCATCTTCAGTTGCTGCACGTGACCTCTAGGTAACCATGAGCAATCAACTGTCCTTTGCTTCTCACATTGCTAAACTGATGATGATGTCCCCTTTTCAATATCAGAAAGATTTGTCTATTTCTATCCACACAGGCCACTCAGGTGCTTGTTCAGTTCCTTGTCATTTCGAGACTGCTAGGGCTGCACTGACTCCGGCAGGTCTGCCTCTGAGCACAATTTAACCTCTGCAACTGATCCAAAAAGCAGCTGTTTTTGGAATGGAGAAGCAAATCTGGGTACCAGGAGGGCACACCAAAGCACAGGGAGAACATGCAAACTCCACTTATAAAGAGTGGAGGTGGAAATCAACCACAAACCCCAAGAAGTGCGAGGCAAATGTACTAATCACTAAGCCACTGTGTCCCTGTTCCTGATTATTTGCATGAGATAAGTTAAATGAATCAGTTTTAACCTTTTAACTAGTGTGCTAGCTAATACACATTCAACCTCCACTACATATGATGCTACACACTGGTATGTATTTGACTCTTTCAGGGGACGGATGTTTTAGGCATGTCATGACATCACATCACTTAAGCTCTCACAGGAAAAAGCATTCTGCCCATTGTGTTGAGCTCTGAGTGCAGCCGGTGATTTTTGGCTGGGATTTCTCAGAGCTAAATTATAGTGAAGAGCCCAAAATGGAGAGTGATAATTGTTAGTTTTGCGTGCTAGAATAGGGGTTCAGAGAGCACATGGGAACCAAACTACTCTTTAATGAACAGATTCCATCTCATTTAGTGACACCAGCTCAGGAAGCTAGGGTTCCTGGTAATTGTTTGTATTTTTTCCTTTTGTTTCCTGTTTTTCTCTCACTTGTCTTCTGACCACGTAATCACACACACATACACACATGCACACACACTCACACACACACAGCTTCACCGCTATGAGCAACTTGGAATTTCTTCCGGTTTGTAATCAGCAGTTGTGAGGAGAAAAAAATTTCAGTTAATGGCTTTCACCTGTAGGTTACATAGATGTGATGTTTTTAAATGAGCACATTTGATTGTCCCTCTATTTGCTGGGTGCAGACACACTGAGGGGGTAATTGTCCTTCTCGATGTCCAATATTTTCTGGATGCATTGGAATTAAGTTATCTCCTCCATGTACAAATTGTCACACAATAAATCCAAGACTGGGCAAGCACAGAGCGAGCACAAAGACATTTCACATATAAGAAAAGGATAAGCTATTGATTATATTGATATTGTTATGTGGTGCTTCTAGATTTCCTATTTTTTGTCCAACGTATTTACAAAATGTGAAAATGTAATAAATCATATACAGACTATTGCCATTAATACAGACTAAAGAGATCTATATTTTAGGAACCAGGACAGGGGCACTTTAATGGTTAGCACATTTGTCTTGCACATCTGGGGCTGGGGATTAATTTTTGCTTTCGCCCCGCTTGCTCTGAGTTTGCATGCTCTCCTTGTGCTTTGCTCTGGTTTCCTCCCCAGTCCAAAGTGGTACAAAGTTGCATTGTAGGCTGATTGGCATCTCTAAATTCTCCATGGTGTGTGAATGTGTGTGTGATTGTGCCCCAGGATGGATTGGCATCCCATCAAGAGTGTCCCCTGCTTTGTGCCCCAAGTTCCCTGGAATTAACTCCAGGTTTCTTGTGACCCTCCAGGATAAGTATGACAGACAGATGGCTAGATAATAGACATCCAGGACATGTGTGGTCAGTCAGTGCTTTATTAAATATGACTACTGTAAAACCTCAGACAATTTCAGTCAGCATAGCTCACATATGGTGGTTTTTAATACCCTGGTAAAATGAATAATGTATGTGTTTGAGTTTGATGCTTTCTACTTCATTCAAATCGGAACTGTCTGCTTAAATAAAGTTAAGCCAATAAACCCCCTCTGTAGCACTTCAGCAGTAATTAAACTTAAAGAGAGGTATCGTTAATAGAGTTAAGAGGTCCTCATTATGGAAGTGATGTTTGATGAATTCTGTCATCAGTGAGTTAATGGCTGTGTCTGTAGGTCACACCTGTAATCTGGTTAACCTTGTCATGTATGATTTTCACTTTGACGCTCTTTCATCATTTGACCCAATTATCCCAGGCGAGCTCTGGCTCCCGGCGGACTCGGTTCATGGCAAAGTCCATGCTGTCAAACGCCAGTGTTTTAAACACAGCACACAGCTCTGCCAGCTAAAGCTCATTGAATTCTAAAAACAACTGAGCGGTGATAACTTGTATATTGCAGGTATTTTTAATCTAAATCAGCCACACCGTCTCTTGGTGCTCATCTCCATTTGTTAGGGTAACGATGGATGTTATTTGGTATTCCAGGTCCTCCTAGGACATGCCTTCATGAATATGGATCAACCCTTCATAACTTCATTATATATTTACAGAATGTGGATTGCTGGGTATAAATATGCAGAGAAATCTGCAGCCCTGGTCTATATTACATAACAACTGTTAGATCTAGAAGAGCTTCATTGCACATGTACTACAAATATTAATTTTTTTCTCCCCAATTTTTTTTTTTAAGGTTTTTTTTTTTTTTGTATTGTGTTAAGTAATAGGCCATATTAAGTGAAAGAACATGATTCTGTATGGGATTTCTTTTAAATGAACTAGTTCTCCAAGAAGCCTGGAGCAACCTAAGAGTTTAAGAGAATGAAATGATGTTTTCCACACACAACCAAACTGATTCATCCTCAGTAACCATTTTAATTATGGTCAGTGTCAGAGTTAATCCAGGAACACTGGGATGAGGTAGGAATTCATCATGGATGGGACGCTCTGTCACAGTCCATCACAGTGCACACACACACACATTTCCACCTAAGGGCAATTTAGTGTAACCAGTCCACCTTCTGGTGTGTTTTAGGAAGGATGCAAAAATACCCGGTGCAAACCTTCACCATCACGGGGAGAAAATGTGAAGCTCTACACAGATAGTCCATTATTCATTAGTGTTAGATTAGGTTCATATTTGAATTATTTTTAGGTATACTCTACATTTCTGCATTGTGGGGGCATTAATTTTGCTGGTATGGTTTGCTCACATGTGGCACACACACACAAAAGTGTGCATTTTTCTGAAAGTTTTGGTGGGTGTTAAATTGGAGGACTTTTTTTTTTTTCCCCAATGTAGAAGTGTGACTTTGCCTAATGGCCTCTGAGCTGTAGCCCTAATGCTGTTTAGGGAGTTATGGTTTAAGTAGATTTCTGGTGTTTTGGAATAGACTGCAGTGCTGACCTAGTTTTTTTTTTTCCCTCCCCTTTCCTCACACTTTTATCTCCAACCAGACTTCCGAAAGCAGAACACTGCACACAGCTCATTAAAGCGGCGGCGATACAAGTTCGTACTAAAACACTTTTTCTCTACTTTTTTGCAAGCTGAAAACTTTGGACCACAGACTTAAATGGGCCAGGCAGTACAGACTACAAATAACAACAACAATAATAATAACCCCCCTGGCCAGGGTGTGCAAGAAAGCCACGGGAAACCTGCTAGACTTGCAATAATTATAGCTTTAAAACATTCAAATGGATTAGAAATAGAAGCATGTAAAACCTTTGGAGCATGATGACATCATAGAAATAGTTGAGGCAGTGCGATGTGACTTGACATGAAGCAGAGTTACTGAAGATCATTGTTCAGTAATTGTGTGTTTTTTATTCCTCTTATACCACTGTGATTTGCCAGTAAGCTTTTTAATGTATTAAAGCATCCTCCAGCCAGGATTTTGTGTAGTGTTTTGCCAAAATTGCAGCCAAATATTGTGGAAATCGCAAGCACAGGATTCCTGCCAGTGAAGATACATATTTAATTACTTTTTATGATAGCTGTACTCATGTTTCATGCACGTGAAATGAAGAGGGCTTTGTCTGAGTGTGCATTGTAATGAGGTCACATGACACGTCTCAGTCCAAATCTATGTTATGTAAAGTAAAGTAGAAAGTACTAATCCCCAAGTGTAAATTTGGTGTCACAAAAGCCACAACACAAGAGCAAAAGAGAAGACTTGGACCCAAGAGCCACACAACACACACTATAAACTCAATAAGTTGTAAATAAAACAGCCATTATAATTAAGTCATAAATAAAGCAGCAGTGTGTGTGTTAAAATGTATAGTGACATTGTGTAGAAACTTCTGGGCAATATGCAGTGGGCATGCAAACTCAGTAAGTCTCCAGTGTCCGTATATTTTGTCATATCCTGGGTGTTGACTCATTGAGTCAGAAAGCAGTGGGCAAGAATGACTTCCTGTACCTTGCTCTGTTCCAGTGAAGCTGCTGTATTCTACTGGAGAAGCAGCTCCACAGTTTGGCAATAATTCTGTGGCTCCTCCGTATAATCTCTTGATTTTGTGTTTATTCTGTGATCATAAAATCACTAAATCCTTGAGTGAATGATTAAAGAATGAGACGTTCAAATATTTCTCCTTTTGTTGTCACTTACATCATACAGCAATCGTTTCCTCACGTTCTCTCAAAGTTAATAAGACGGAAAAACGGTGCAACTTGGTCATATTCCCAAGAAAAACCATAAAGCAGTTGGTCCTGACAGCAGAAAGCTTCTACAAAGCAGTGACACTGGAGACGCCTTCCATAAACGATAAATAAGTGTCTCCTTACTGAAGACTTCATTGTTATTTACAGTTTTGATAAATAGCAGGATGTTTGTAATCCGTTTATTATTAGGCTTAGCTTATACACAGCGCTCGGTGTACAGGTCACTGCGAATGAGTTACGATAAGAATAATACAATATTCAAATCAACACATTCAGATTTGTCTTGTGACCAGTCAAAGCTGCTGCTCTAGAAAATGAATCAACACCTTCTGACCAATTAGATATAAGAATTCAACAGCACTGTGGTATAATCATCTATTAGTTAGTGGAAAGTTGTTTTAATGAGACAGCTCATTACTGATTATTTAGACAGGCTATTACTGGAGCTTTGAGGCTAACTATATATTCCTGTTATTGCATTTTCAGCGTGCTTAGCTCATAACGCACAAAACTTCCATGGTTGTCACTCGTATGACTGGAAATTAAGTGTTTTTTTTTAACTGCAATAACAATTTTAACAAGGTCTTGCATAATGTAGCTTTGTAATGGAATGGATCCTAAGCTGCGTGAGCTCCTTTGTAAACCATCTTTTATATTGGCACCCCATTGTCACTGCTATAATAGGCTGTGCTTTTCATTTAGAAAGAAATATGACATGATGCCAGATCATGAAATTTTGCTCTGGATTTTCTCTCTGTAAGTAAATAGATAATTTCTTCTATCTTTCTTTGCTGATCACTTTCCCCACTTCTCCTTTTCTCTCTCTCTCTCTCTCTCTCTCTCTCTCTCTCTCTCTCTCTCTCTCTCTCTCCATACCTTTTGCTGTCCTGTGGAATATGCATGTTGAGTAATCTCCTTTAATCAGGGCTGAGTTAATTGCCGTCAGCTAATCTGGTACTGAATAAGAGCACAGGGGAAACTCCTCTCTTTCCTCTGTGGCAGAGAAACAAGAAAGAAGGTCAGTAGCTCATCAGCTTTCTGTGGCCCTCCGCTCGATGTCTGTGGTCCCACACTACACAGGCACTGTGACAAAAAAAACCATATCATTACCTGATTGAAGGCTTGTAGCCCAGTGAGCGTTAATTGTGTCATTTCTTAATTTGTTTCTCCTGCACAGGTTCTAAAACAGCTTGCTGCATGATTGGGAGCCACATTAAACAAGTGAAAACAAACAGAGATGCTGATTGAAAAGCTCTGCATGGGTGAAGGCTAATGGAGGTGAAAAATAAACAGAGGACACATGGGGCTGATGGGCAGTAAAGCCCGGATTAGCCTTAGTGCCGTATCTACATTCGTACAAAAGCAGTACATCAGAGTGCTTTTGAATCCTCGATTCTGATTGGCCAAAAGGTTTTTTACAAATTTTCTTTAACAGTGGCTCTGACAGATGTTCCACATACAAGGTTTATATTGATGTGTTTTTACAGTAGATGCTTAAACAGCAATCTGTGTGGAGGATATAATTAAGTCATTTTTGACATAATGAAGTTTTCTGTGAACACAGGAATCACGTCTGGATTCCAGACATTACAAGAAGTGTTTTTTGCCTTATTAATGCCAGTAGAGAGAAAAAAAAGAGAGGCTGGTGAGGGACGATTGTTTATGGCTGCTATAACATTTATGGCATTTGGCAGACGGTGTTATCCAGAGTGACTCCCATTTATCACATTTACACAATTGAGCAGTTGAAGGTTAAGGGCCTCGCCCAGGGGCCCAGCAGTGGCAGTTCGCTGGTTCTGGGATTTTAGCTCCTAGCACTCTGATCAGAAATCCAATGCCTTATTGAAAGGAAATAACTTGTTTCAGAAACTATAAACAAATCAACAAGCATAATTTGCCATTATTCAATTATTAAAATGTTATTGTGGCTGTGGTATGAAAAGAATAAAACACTGCAGGTTGTGCTGTTAAAGGAAAATAATCAGCTTTGTGGCGGTAACACCATAATCAACATCAGGCTGCATTACACCACCCCAAAGTTGATTAGTTTCTATTAACAGCAAGTTTTATTCTTTACTTGTGTTAAAATTTGTACCTAAAATACACCTACTTAAATTATACTACAGAAACTCAAAGATTCTTGCAATTGTTGATGCCTGAGAGTATGTAAACATGTCTGAGTCCAGCTGTACTTCCTGGTGCAATAAATGCCCTCCTTTTATAGTTAAGGAGGTAAGGTAATACATCAAACCTGATGAAGCATCTGATTAAACCTGGGATTAATCTCCATCAAGAAAATTGCAGGATTTTTAACTGTAAAAAGAGGAGCGCTGCTCTGTCACTTCTGGAGATATGAGATCTGAGCCAAAAGCACAACAAAACAGATAAACACATGTCAGTGAAGACGCAGCAGCAGATTAGTTAATAGTTTATGATCAGCTGATCAGCTTTCTGACTTTTGGTAGAGAAACAAGCAAGCAAGTTGAATGTATGTGGAGGATTCTGATTGGTCAGGGACAGGAGAGGTTTTATCGACTCTAATGGTCAAAACAAACTCAACAAAAGACAAACAGCGGATAAGAAGTAGAAACAGAGAAACAGTATGGATGCACACGATTGAGCAGAAAACTGTGACTCGCATCTGGTGTGAACTGGCTTTAGATAAAAAGAAGGTGACATAAAATAACCCATTAGTGTCAAAAATACCCATTGCTCCTTTGCTGGTTGTGAATAGGAAAGTATTGAACAAGGGGATGATCTGAAACTGATTTTCTTAGAGATAAATGAAAAGTTTCGCTCGTCTTTAAAATAGATTATTGTTACAATACGTTTATGATTTTGACTCGGGTATAAAATTCAGTAGATCAGCATTACAGTCAAAAATAATGACAGCTGCTTTGAACTGATGTAAATATCATTACTGTGCTTCACTCACCGTGAAACTGGGAACACAGAAAAGAGGAAATGAGTTTTCATGAGTCTTTTGCTCACTGTAAGGGTTGTCATTCATTGACTGGTGCTTACTGTAGAGTGGATTTACATTTACGCCATTTGGAAAACACCTGCATCCAGAGCAGTTCAGGGTCAAGGGCCTTTGATCAAAGGACCCAGCAGTGGCAGCTTGGTGGTCCTGGGGTCAGATAAATCTTCCAATCAGTAGTCCACAAATCCAGGCATGCAATATACAAAAACACAATTATTCTCTATCATTCCTTCGAAAGGGAACCTCATCCTCATTTGGGTGACACTGAAGAGTGTGATTATGAATCATTTTCCTTCTATAACTCTACACTATACAGTCAAGTGCGGTTGCATACCCAGGTGTGTACAGTGATGTATATGAGCGAGTATTTAAAACTGATTTCATTCTCATGCACCCATAAATCATCAAGTCCTTGCAAACCTGTGAAGCAGCATGTTTATCTGAATGATTTGCTTACTTGTCAATAAAGGCTTATCTAATCTCATAAAAATAATGCAGGTTAATAGACAGATTTCCTACAAAATCACTCAAGAACTTTTAAAAGTGCTTCCTTTCTAATTCCAGTCATTAACTTTCACTTCCATTCCATCAGTCTG
This sequence comes from Hemibagrus guttatus, assembly GCA_033459395.1. NCBI lineage: Eukaryota > Metazoa > Chordata > Actinopteri > Siluriformes > Bagridae > Hemibagrus > Hemibagrus guttatus. The sequence continues at coordinate 4,504,211 of JAUCMX010000026.1, read as the reverse complement.
AAAGGATGACACTAATGGCTACTTTCAAACTTGTCTCTTTTTCATGGGGAGCAAATTCACTTTTTGTTTTTTTCCCCACTCCTGTCTTCAATGCCCTTGCAGTTGAAGGAAAATTGCTTTTTAGTAACAATCCCAGCTGCTTTGAGTAGTTCACCTTGTTTGCAACATGCAATTAAAACCAACAACGGCATTGTGTGCCTCGCTGCCCTGTTTGCTAATTATGCCCAGAATTTTCTTCCTTCTCTTGCTAATTGAATGACTAAACAATCAGAGTGGTGATTAAATCTCTTTCAAAATTACAGTCTGTACATAACATGCTCCTTTGGAAAAAAAAACATAGGGAAAAAAAATAAGAATTTCCGAAACTTCACACAAACACACACACACACACACACACACACACACACACACTGAACCTTGCTACAACTTTTGTCACCATCTGGAACATTGGCAGGATCCAGAGGAGCTCTCTAAATACCCTGTTAATTTGACTTCAGCACGTAAATGCAGGCTACAGTTTATGCTTCACATTTATGATTTCATTTGGAATTAAGTTCAAGGCGCTCACATTAAGTCTCCTTCATCCCGATCCTGCTCCCCCTTCTCCCATCTCCCTGAAGAGACAGTCTCGCAGCTTTCTCAGGCATCAAGGAGGAGAAATAAAATACAAAAAAAAGGAAGAATTTTTCAGATTGTGACAATCTGTGTGTGTGGTGGTCTGTGAAAAAGCATCAGTTCCAGTGTTGCAGTGGTGGAACAGCTCAAAAATTGCAAACATAGTTTGCCAAACAATATGGATTTTTTTTTTTACTTCATAATTTTACCATAAGTGTTTAATTGCAAGTCAGTTTGCATTAAAATGTTTAAAATCTTGCTAGCTTTTACCTCATGTAACAATCTTATCTTACCTTTTTTGGAGGTAACCAGAAATGTTGTAAATAATCACACTTGTGTCTGAGATACAATTGGAACAAGAAACATATTTCAGCTTGGGAAATCCAGTAGGTTTTATTAGTAGGAGTACATCCAAAAAAAACACCCTCAAAGGGTTTGTCAGACCACCAGACATGTCCCTTGATCTCGATCTCTCTCTCTCTCTCTCTCTCTCTCTCTCTCTCTCTCTCTCTCTCTCTCTGTGTGTGTGTGTGTGTGTGTGTGTTCACTTACCCACAGTTCAGTAATTATTGCCATTGCGGTGGTTCAGTTTTGTAATCCTACATCCCTGGCTTTTAAAACTTGACAAAAAGAGTTCCTTAATCCACCATTGTGCCTCATTTATATTAATGGTTATTATGCGTCCATCCTCATCTTTTAATAATGATAGATTTCAAACGGGCCACAGGGTTGATGTTTTTCTTTCCGGAAACACCCTGCTTAGTTTCAGATCAATTACCTTCTGTGAATAGGCCGATTTGAGTGAACTTCATTAGTGCTGTTTGGCTGATGAAAAATGATTCGAGCAAGACCTCAATTCCTGCTTGCTAATTACATGTGTTGTTGTGTGCGATTCAGCGAGACAGATGTAGTCGTGTCCTTTCCAAAAGCAAATCATCGGTTTTTTTTTGTATCGAGTGATCATTCTTTTATATCTCTACAAATATGCGGCTCCCCTAATGAGCGTGCTAATTACCAGTGTACCAGGCTTCCATCTCATTAGAATAAAGAGAAACGGCATCAAGTCCCGCAACACAAAAGCCTAAGCGCCTGGATTTGTTGTTGTTGTTTTTTTTCTTCTTCATGTTCATAGGTAACAGCGTGTTCTTTCTTTATAAGGTGATATCTAATGCGTGTTTAATATGAAGAGAGTGAACAGTGCCAGCAAACAGCAATAAAGACAACTTAATCTAATATATGTAAATAAGCCAATCTCTTTCTCTGTCTCTCTCTCTCACACATATATATACACACACACACACCTTACATACACACGCTTACACATGCCGTCAGTCAACAATCTGCAGGCTGCTTTCTCTTGAGTTAATCATTTGTCAGCGGTTATTGTTTATAGGCCTGACTGAAGTGAAGCAAAAGGTAAATTCTCGTCTCATCGTGTACATCCAGCGTTCTCACTCACTGCCACAATGCAATTATGAACCGATATCTTTTGCATGATTTCAGTGTCGCGGGTCACGAAGGCGGGTTTTACTTTGAGAGAAATGCTAATCACAGAGCCCTGCTGTTTTACAGGTCTTCCTTAATGTGGTAGAAAGTGTTTAAGAATCACAGCAGTATCGTGTAAGATGTCATCTCTGTGGTAGTTTTTTTCTTCAGATTTAAACTCCTTCTCTGATTGAGGAGATTTCATTTTATTGCTCTCTGACAAAAGGCAAATTACAGTTTTATGATTATCACCTGTTCAAGTGGGATGCTTGAGCTATGCAGGCTTTAGCACTAGGGTGCTAATGTTCCTATGACTCCAGTGATTGGGGGCCATTTTATACTTAACTCTTAACTTTATAGCATTCCTTTTTGGCATTATTCATAATGTTGTGCGGGTGGGGAGCTGGTTTGGGACCAGTCAGAGAAATTGGAGTAACTCTTCTCAGGAAACAAACTCATTTTGCAAAGCTGTTTGCTAACAGGCTTCATTTTTGCTTTTAAATGAGTAACAGAGACAGTTTTTTTTTAGCATAGTATTACAATACACAATATGAGTTTAACTAGCTTTTGTGCCTTTGGCATAAAGGCATATCTTTTTTTTCTGTTAGGACCACCAAACCTTGTCCAGCTCCAATTACACACAAACTTCCTCATTGACAGTTACTGGACTTCTGATCAACCACACACCACGACTCTGTAAAGATTCTCTCAGTCACCCATAAACTCAGCTTACTGTGTGTTCTGAATAAACCAAGCCTTGCGTTCATGTTTGACTATCTGGCTTTTTGAATATTGTAACTGGGATTTTGCCTTAACATTTTTTGACCTATTTGCCCTTATGATTTGTGCCTAGATTTTTCAACCTGCATTACATCTATCTCAGTCTCCATCTGACCCTATGAAAACTGAAACATACTTCCGTTTCAGAGGTTCAGTAGAAGTAAATACAGAATGAGAGAATGACGAATGAAAGAACAATTCTTCTTCTCAGCATCTTGATGAAATCCATGAATCCCAACTCCATGTTGAACCTGCTGCTTGTGGAATATTCCAAGTATTCCCTTAGGGAAAGTGTTCAGATAACAGTGTGGTATAGCTGTAGTGGGACAAAATGAAATAAGGTGGATGGATGACTGGTGGAAAAGTATGAGATGTGCGATGGATTCACACATTAATACTTTGAAAAGTATTTGAATTACATTCTAAAGTGGGAAAACATACTCATTAAGCCTTTATTAAGTTATTATTCTTATTAAATGTATTAAGTTTTACCTGTGTTTAAAACAGCTTTTTGTTAAAAGTGTGATATCAGTGAGCACCTCAATCATGGAATGCCCATCAGAAAATTAGATTCAAAGCAAGATTTATTTATGAAAACTAAAGAAACCTTTTCAGAATACTTAAGAATAAAGCTCTGCACATTCCAGGTCCATCCTCGTGTGAGCAGGGAACTGAGTACTGATAGCACTGTACGCATCTGTGCACAGACATGCTTGATTCAGCACTTTTTTTTTTGCCTCTGAGATCTGCATTTCACACATAAATAGAAGCGTCTTGCTTCATAGTGTTTTCGCTCCATCTAATGACTTAATATTAAAATAAAGCTTTGTGTTACATTTGGCTGTTTAAAATCCTGTTCCAGTCCACTGCATGCCTGGGCTGATGAGAGCTGGTGAGTTCCTGCGGGGGTAAATAGCCAGTATGTTTGTTTCTAAATTTATGGAAGGGGTCTACTGCAGTAATGAATGATCTACCCTGTGCCTTGCAGGTAATATATTTCCCTTTACGGCCTCAGTTATCTCTCCCAAAAGTCATGTGCAGCTGCTGCATAGAGGAGAACCAAATTTACCTCCTGAGGAGTGCAAGGACTGCTGCACTATATATTCACTTCAGGCTAGTGGACATGGTTTCATCGTCGATTCGTGTGATGCGTCTGTGTGGGTGTCGGATTTATCTAAGAAGAATCATTAAAAAGCTGATGAATATTTGATTAGTCACACTGTTTGATATTTTAATACGTAATCTGGGAATGTTTATATTTTTCATTAGTAATACATCAGCGCCAGACTTTGATGGTCTTCTGTGATTGGGGTTTTTTGTGTGTGTGTGTGTGTGTGTGTGTGTGTGTGTGTGTTATTTTAGTGTCCCACATTTCTAAGGATTGTGTTTGTCTAATTTGAGAAGATTGTATCTGATTCCAGTGAAAAAACATGTAAATATTTCCCTGGAGAAAATTTGTTTGTATGCCAGCAACATAAAAAGTAATGCTCTTGAGTAAATCAAAATGGTTTTGCTGGCAGGCATTTTTAAAGATGTCTTGGTCCAGTATTTAAGGTTTTTATAGCACATGTTCCCCTTGCAGTGTCCATTTCAATATTTCCCTGTCAGCTGGATTAACCAGTATGATATAGCAAAGCTTTTCTAGATTCCATATACTGTATCAAGTTAGATTTTTGAAAATAAAAAATAAAATAAAAAAAATAACCTGAAAGAAATTCATAACCAGTGAGAGACTAGAGAGATGTGTGTGTGTGTGTGTGTGTGTGTGTGTGTGGGGGGTTTGCATATGTGTGTGTTCAAGGAGATGATGTTTACAGGGAGGATTTCAATTCATTTGTGGAATAAAGCAGTCTTCTTCCTTCTTGGCGATGAATATTGCCCCAATAGATCTTATCTTAAAAAAAAAAAAAAAAAGACCAAAGAGGAAGGCACTCTATTTGAATGTGGCAGGTATTGGATTTGCTGAAGAGAGTATATTTAAATATGCTTGAACCTGGCACATTTAAATGGTCGGTCTCTCTCTCTCTCTCTCTCTCTCTCTCTCTCTCTCTCCTCCAGCCTCCTCTACTTTCTGCTTGTGGAGCAGATCTGCAGTTAAATGAGCTTTCCTCTCCACCTGCACATTCTCTCCTTCAAAGCCACTTCTCACCAAGAGAAGCCACTTTTCTCACCTCAAACTTGCCACTTTTCTGAAGCATGGGGCTCTTTTTGTGCTGATGAGAGCAGCCTGACTACAGCAAACAGCAATACTTTGTAGACTAGGCGTCACCTTGGGGTAGAAATAGGCATATAAAAGCCAAATTACACACTGCTGGGGGGAGAAAGGCTTTAGATGGAAGTCAAGCAGCGTTTTAGACCCCTCTTTCCCCCACAGGCTCATTACAGCACAGGCTGCTGTTGAATCAGTATCATTTTGTTGCGCAGGGATTCACCTTCAACACAGTGGATTTCACTTATATCATCATTTATTGTTGTTGTTTCCTGTAAACTGCGTGTGTGTGCGTCAGTTGTGATTCGTTCCCTTTTGAGCCTTTGGGTGTTTTCCTCGTGTCATCTCAGGGAGTTTCGTCACCTCAGGATTTGCTCATTAGACCTCTACATCTAGATTTCTTTTTCACAATGTCTATTACTAAGAGCGTTATACTGAATTGAATTATGAAACCCATCCCTCCTGCGTAATGCGGTATAAATTGTCATGACAGCACATGTTGCATCAGTTCCCACCCAGTTCTGTGACACTTTGATGTTTTGTTACTGGACCAGCTGCCAAATACCATGACACATGGTTCAGCAAATGGTTAATTATCACATTCTGTGCACAAATTGGTTGTAGCTGCTGCAGCTGCGGGTCTTGTGCCTCAGCATGGGGTCCTGTAGTGGTCCCTGTGCTAGAAAAATAATCTGCATGTTTATACAAATGCCATGGGAGGCCATCAGACCCTGTTAGTGAGTAAGCAACACATTTATTCCCTTGCTCTGGTGTATACTCTACCAGGCCCTACTGTTAAGCCTAATTAATTTGTTTACCTTCAATTTGATGTATCTGCATTTGTGTCCCCTTGTGTCCCAGCAGAGAGAGATTTGAATTAATTTCTCGCTTCTTCTGATGGTAGTATACACACACACACACACACACACACACACACACACACACACACACACACACCCCCAGAACACGCTGCAATGTTCTAACACAACTCTGCTCTCAGAATAAAATGCACCTTATACCTAAAAAGATCATTTGTCATTTTTATCTTCAGCTACCCCAATCTGTGCTCAGAAAGCCAGCAGGACCTTCTCATTGGCCAATTAGCATCATGGACTCTCCTTCCAGCGATCGATAAGGCCAGCGCTCTTTCAGTGAAGCTTTTTTAGAGGTTAAACCCTAATCAGGGAGTGTGCATTAGTGCACAGATTGGGCTTGTATCATAGTGACACCTGTAGACCCTCAACACCTTTAACAGCACCACCACAGAGGCAGGCATGGCCCGTCAGAGATAAGAGGAAACTGTTGCTTAAGAGGAGCGAAGGAGGTGTCAAAGTGGAACTGGAGTGTTTTGGTGTGTGTGTGTGTGTGTGTTGGGGTGGTGTGGGTTCTAAGGTGTACTTTACACCACGGAAGTCATTTAAAGTTCTGATAGATCCTCTTATGGACAGCTGAGAGGAAGTAAGAGTCTGTTGAGTGCGGGGCGGAGATGGTGTTGAGCTTATAAGGCAGATAAATCTCTAAAGGCCACAAGGTCTCAAATTGGGGCAATGCATTGAGTTCTGGGGAGAGAAGAAAGGAAAGGTGAAAGCTTGAGTGGGAGGCAAGAGGGATTGAAACAGCCGTTACTTTCTACTTTCATGAATTCTCGTGGTGCTTCAGAATCAGACATGATCTCATTATGAGTCAGAGGCACTGCTTCAGAGAGCTTTTTGTTTGCTTAACTGATGTTGAACCACTGGACACTTTTTGCGGTTTTCTAATTCTCTAGGATAAATAAAAGGCTTCCTACCTCTGAACCAATTATAGGACCTGTTTCACTTTTTTGCCCGCTTTTCATTTGTTTTTAATCAAAAATGAAAGAAAAAATATCATCCAACAATCCACTGTAGTCACTGATAACTCTAATAGCAGACTGATAATGACTGTCTTTATTCTGTTGAAAATGCAGAATACATTTTTTTTTTTTTTTCATAATGCAGCAGAGTTTCTTTGCTTAAAATGAAATGACAGTAGAGGCGATAAGGCAGGGATGAGAAGAGCATTTTAAGCAGATGTGGTTGACTCCTGTGTTCAGAGGAAGCAGAAATTTGCAGAAATTTAATGGAGATTTGTGAAGTTACATTGCATTCAATTCCACTATATGAAGTGATTCCAGCAGCATTGAAACCCTCCTTTTCATCTTCTCCAGTTCTTAACCATTTTTTTTTTGCCATCATGTTTAAATCCCAGTGAACACTCTGTATCTTCCTGTTGTTACAAACAGTGAATATGGTCCATTGCCTCTTTAACATGCCATGTCTTTTTCCTCCCCTTGCAAGTGTGCTGAGCTGTTTATGCTCCCTGCCTGTTTATTAGTGCTTGGTTTAAGAGCTTCATATCTGAATGAGAAGAGGAGTGAGGGTGGGAATAAGTAAGGGTTAGAGTAAGTGAAGCTGATGATACGTGAGAAGTGTAAGTGAGGATTAGAATATGCGAGTGAGGGAGAGGATACACGGTGGGCTTGAAACATATTTACTGAAGCTGTATTCAGGTGCCGGTTCCAGTTACTTGCGCTTGATGAGAATACTTAATGTTGATGATTTTTTAAAGCATCCTTCATGTATGTTTCATGTCCCGTAATCTTGTGCACCTGTGAAAAATTGCACGAGAAGAGAAAACCCTACAGGTTATTTGTTTTGATTTTATTTCTAAAAGTAATAATGGCTGGAGTGACAGAATATTTGTTCTTGGACTGCTTACACTGCTTATGTCATGAACTCAAACACACATTTGAGCTTCACGACCATTAGCATACGTCTCGGTGTACATTGGCAATGTTCTGATGTTTTCACAGTGTGCTGCCTTCGAGGACGTTCATGGCTTCCTTCTGTGAATAAACATTTTTGTCTTTGTTAAATATCACCACATTTTTTTTTTATAGATCTGTTTGTTATTATCCATTTTATGTGGAGCATCTGCTGCACAAATCCCTGTGAATTAGCTGTTACTATGGAAACAAGGGCATTAATATAAACCTGTGACAAGCCTTGCACCTGGAGCTATGGTCAGAGCTGCACTTATAGAAAATAAATCAATACATTTGAATTAAGGATTCAGGAGTGAATATAATGGAAATGAATATAACGTTAACACAGTTAGAGTTTCTTAGATGCTGATTCTGTTTAAACTGAAGGCATAGGATTTCATTTTGATCACTTAAACAAGGTTAGGGTTTTGAAATGCTTGCTGTTTTGCTGTAAATTTCATAAACGTGTGACCTGAGAGGTTGTTGTGATATTATATACGGTTATCCTCAGGCTTCTGATCATTTCATTCTGATCCTCTCAGTGTTTTTCTGTTGAGAAAATAAACAGGATGAGTTAGTTTAAAACTCCTGAAGATTAACACTTCCTGTGCATGCAGCATGGCTATAGCTGGTTACGTGTTAAAGCAGTAGGTGTGGAAACACGAGGTCATTATATCAACATTCTTCTTCTTCTTTTTTTTTTTTTTTTAATGATGTGATCTTCTAAATAAAACGGTGACTAGACTGGAGTTATTTGGGTAAAAATCTTATCTTTCATTTTTTTTTTCTCTAAGCATTGTGTTCAATAGAATTTTTCCGAGAGAGCATTCACTTGGAAAATTCATTTTTGTTAGTGTTTCCAAATAGGAGCCAGTGCTTGAAGAATTTTTATTTATTTTAGTTTTTTCAGAGGACAGAATTAAAAAGCATTGTCACACACCATCTTTTACAAAACAACTTGATTTGCTTGTATTTTTTTTTTTTTTTCATCTTTGATGCTCTCAGGCTGATAATAATATCTGTGTTGCACCTAGATTTCTTGTTTCTGTGGTGGTTTTGGAAAAATTCATTGTATCTGTGGCTGAATTAAGGAATACAGTGAAATTGGTGAAAGTTTTATCCAATTCCTACAAAACCTGAACATATTTAACCAAAACCAGGCGAAAATCTGAAAATCTAGATCATTTTCTGCTGCAGTAAAGAAGAAAAAGTAAAAAAAGAAACACTTTTGAATTGATATTTGATGTTGTATGTATGGTCTAGTGCTCAGGATGTTGGTGTGAGCTTCAGTGCTAATGCTTCTTCATCTCGATTTGCAGAGTCAGGTCATGTCTAGAACCCAGAGGTGATGTGTGTTATGTTGCTGATAACAGGGTGATGTCCTGGCTGGACACACTGAGAGCTTGGCTGAGACATTTATGTCTCTCTGCTGGACTCCTCTGTCTTTGTCTGTTGAGGCTTTCTTCAGCCGTGTATCAGTGGGAAGTGGCTAGTCATGCTAGCAATCCATCATGTTGGATATCACATCCCGAGGGGAAGTGGTCCTAGACAGTCAGCTCTGTTTGTTTGGCCGATTGCTGCCTTCCGGAAGAGCAATGCTTCCAAAATGCACTTGGCGACACTTTTCTGTCGCAGCAGGCGTCATTAGCCAGGGACGCAGGTGTTCCTCTGCTTCCTGACCTCAAATACAGGCGGCTCCTGTCCCACGGCTCTGTGGCAGAGCATCTGGAGGAGGGAAGGAAGGAACCTTACGAATTAAACCTAGGCAATTTTCTTTATCATTACGGAGAAAACACCACAGTGGCTTGCTGCTGTCCTACATTGCAGCAGAAAAGAAAAGTATATTTTTATGATGATACAAAAATAATGACGCATACAATTATGAATGCGAGTGATTTTACGTTCACTCGCAAGCTGCACTCTGTGTCGTGTGCACATCTAAAAGCATGCTCATAGCAAGCAGTCTCAGCAAAACGATCATTCACAGCGTAAATGAGGCCATGCTGGTGACAGCGAAAAACATTAGCACTGCTGTAGCATCAGTCCTTTATGAGATAAGATAAGCTGGGAATGGCAGCTTGAGTTTGACACATGGCTTTTCTGCTGGATATAAATGCCTACCTGTCTGTCAGTCTGTCTGTCTGTTTCTTTCCATCTGTCTATCTTTTTCTGTCTGTCTGTCTATCTCCTCCTGACTGTCTGTCTCTTTCTGTCTGTCTGTCTGTCTCCTCCTGTCTGCCTGTCTGTGTGAGTGTGTGAGATTAATATACTGTGTGTGTCAGCATTCACTTTTGTCATGGCAGAAAAGGCAATGTGCCAACCTAAGCATGTGTGCGCGCAAACACACACACACACACACGCTTTTTCCTGTTTTATTTTTTTTGTATAATTGCAGCAGAGATGGGCTAATTGATAAGGCTTCCTTGATTACTGAAAGCATTCAGTGGACATGTTGCTGTCCCATTCTGGATTATTTCAGGCACTAGGTTCATGTTTCAGGATGGACGTCAGCCATGGCTGGAATTCTAATAAGGTGTTGCAGCACAGCCATTTATGTTCCTTCCTCCCTCTCTTATGCACTCCCTTTCTCCCTCTTTTAGCATACTTTTTATTTTCTAGGCAAACAGGGCTGATAATTAATCCTGTGATATGACAGGCTAGATAAGATCCACCTCTTGTTTTCTTTGTGTCGTCTCTTTAAACAACCTGTGGGGTTACCTAGGCAACCTCTGTGCCGGAGTTGGCTGCGATACAACGCTCGGGTTGAGAAGAAATGCATTTTACAGAAGCTCTGTGGATTATCTAGAATCAGTGGTGCTGTAGAGCTCAAGTCCTAACCTACAGCTCTGTTTTAATGCCTCTAAATTACAGAGCAGGGAAAGGATATCTATGTCTGTGGTGCTAAAACCCGCTGCCCTGGCTCAGCGATGCAATATTTCTCTGTCTTTGAACTGCAAGGAGTTATGACACACTGAAAGTTATCATCCTTATTTCTTGCTCTCTTCCTTTAGCTCCCTCTCAGTCTATGTCTATCTCAGTATCTCCCTTTTCCCACTGTATTCTGATCTGCTCAGTCAGCTGTGCTAGAAAATTCCTTGACTACTTTTCAGGGCATCTTTGGACTAGCAGTCTAGGCTATAAAGTGAATTCAGGAAGGATTCACACTCCTTCTTTTTTCACTCTTAAATTTCTGAAAAAAACAAACAAACAAACGTTTATAATAGAATAGTATTAATGAATTTCACAATGTTATTAATAAACATAAAGTGTCTCTGGAGTCTATGAAATGATTTGCCAGATTTTAAAGAGCCTAGCAACCATTATTCTCCACACCCAGTTACTGATCACTGTTGTTCCCAGCGACCAATCACTGATCACCATTGTACTTAATCACCATTGTTCCCAGAAATCAATCCCTAATCTCCACTGGTCACCACTAACCACCACTGTCCACAATAACTAATCCCTAATCAACATTGGTCCTAGTCACCAATCTCTGATCACCACTGTTCCTAATTACTAATCACCAATGTTCCCAATGACCATTTTACTAATCACCATAATTCTTAATTACCAGTTACTATTCACCATTGTTGCCAACAACTAATCACTGAGCACCATTGTTCCCAATGACCAATTACTAATCACCATTGTTCCCAGAAATCAATCGCTAATCATCACTGCTCACCACTAACTACCACTGTCCACAATAACTAATCCCTAATCAACATTGGTCCTAGTCACCAATCTCTGATCACCACTGTTCCTAATTACCAATTACTAATCACCAATGTTCCCAGTGACCAAACACTGTTGTTTGCAATAATCAGTCACTGATCACAATTGTTCCCAGTAATCAATATTAATAAACATATAATAGAGTCTCTGGAGTCTATGAAATGATTTCCCAGATTTTAAAGAGCCTAGCAACCATTATTCTCCACACCCAGTTACTGATCACTGTTGTTCCCAGCGACCAATCACTGATCACCATTGTCCCTAATCACCACTGGTCACCACTAACCACCACTGTCCACAATAACTAATCCCTAATCAACATTGGTCTTAGTCACCAGTCTCTGATCACCACTGTTCCCATGTGTTCCAAACACTGTTGTTTGCAATAATCAGTCACTGATCACAATTGTTCCCAGTAATCAATCACTGATCACCACTGGTCCCAATGACCACATTCTCCACTGTATCCTATGTTATGCCTGATCACCACTGGTCCCAATGACCACATTCTCCACTGTATCCTATATTATGACTGATCACCACTGGTCCCATTGGCAAATCACTAACCACCTTTTTGTTCATAATGACCAAATAGTAACCACCATTGTTCCCAAAAATCATTCACAAATAAGCAATTGTTTCCAAAAAAGAATCACTGATCACCATTTTCCCCAATGACCCATCACTAATCGCCATAATTCCCCAGTGAGCAATCACTGTTCACCATTTTCCCAGTGACCAATCACTGATCACCATTTATCCCAGTGACCAATCACTGATCACTATGGTTTGTCCCACCCAGGCTTGTTATACATTCTCTTCTTTGTTTTTTCTCATAAATAATAATAGCAAGCTGTTCTGTATTTATATCCCGACTCCTCAGGAGCACTGCATCTTTTCGTCTGTCATCTTGATAGAGCTGACAGTCATCGTCTTTTCTACATGCAGTGTGTGTGTAAACGTACAGAAGTGTTATTATTAATCTGTTGTCGTGTGGACAGGATGCACATGCGACTCACTCTGCTACCAGCTATGCATACGAAGGTTAATAGTCCCAGAGTAGAAATGGAATACAAATAATCTGTGTTTTTGTGTGCACGTGTGTGTGTGTGTGTGTGTGTGTGTGTGTGTGTGTGTGTGTGTGTGTGTGTGTGTGTGTCTATTACATTAGCCATCGTCCTGAAATGACAGATAAGCATTACAAGATGGAATATGGAAATATAATGGAGGTAATAATACCCTGAGCGTGTGTGTGTGCTCTCGTTGCTGTACGTCTACACAAAGATACACTCACAGAAGAAATTAAATCCAAGTTACATTACCTAGTATTACAGGTGTTGAATTTGTGTCATGACTATATTTCTGTTATTGTTCTACTACAACAGTAACTCGCCTCTTTGAAATGGTGGCATTAGAAAGTTTCGGTTCAGTGGAATTTTATTTGTCTAGCAAAACGTCTTGTCACAAAGCAGCTTCACAGAAATGTGGATGCTTTAAATGAAATTGACAGCAGTGAGGAAATCTCCTGGAGAAGAAACCTTGAAATAAAATGAAACCGGATATCAGAATTTTTTACTCTTCCATAACTACTATAAAGTCAAACAGTATGACGGGATGCACGGCATGAACAGGTGCATGACTTGAGTCTTCAGCTGTGTTTACATACAAGTCTAATCTATTCAGGTGAGATTATAAACTCCACCAAAAGTGAGTCTTGGATATGAAACTGTTTTTGCGGGAAAAGAGAATAGATTAAGAGAGATGAAATTTTCCATTTTCAGTCATCATACAGTACTGAAGCACATATGTGCCCTCTGTGATTATAAAAAAAAAGACAAATTACTCAAAACAAGACAATGTCTCATTATTTCACATAGAACAGCTACATTCTAATTGTCCAACTATGTATTTTCTGGAACCTGGAAGGATTTAGGGCACAAGGCAGTGGATACCCTGGTCAGGGTGCAAACTTATCAAACACTACAGACCATTTAGAGACTGGTGGAGGAAACTGGAAACCCCCACAGCACAGGGAGAACATGCAAACACCACACACACACACACACACACACACACACACAGGGTGGAGGCAGGAGTCAAACCGTCAACCCTTTTGGTGCAAGACAAACATGCTAACCACTAAGCCATTGCCCCCAGATAGTCTAATTATTTTACTACATATTTACCATGAACCAGAGAAGAAGAAGAAGAAGAAGAAGAAGAAGAAAAAGACATTGATCTAATTATATCTCTTTATGCATTCTGTGGCTGTTCACCTCAAGGTTAACGAGTGGAAAAAAGCTCATTCATGACCTTTTCATGATTTTCATGACCTGTGCAGCTCTGTGAAGAGACACAAACATCATACACTCACACACATGCCTACAATCATAAAGACAAAGAACATAATATGATTAATCCTTTTAGAATCAGACACCAATCCACCCATCACCTACACACACACACACACACACACGTACACACACGTCACCTCTCTTTTTTGTCACTGCGTTTTTCCACTGAAGTCTTCTGGAGATGGGCTCTGAGATACACACACACTCACACACACATTTGGAGATTCATTACCCTTCAACAGAGCTTGAGCTAACATTCCACCATATACCAAGCAAAGCAAAAAGTCTGCTACCGATTCCTGGGACTCTAGGAGTAGGATGAAGCTGGGACTCCACGTTAAGAAAAGTCAGTGATATTCTTTGGCATAATGAGGAAAAAGATTTTCCTCTGTCCGAAAAAATGTTAATGTGGCCAAAAGCGAGTGAAAAAATTATCCAATCCATATCGCATTTGCATAATACTGACTGACCCCTAATTAGCAGTCATCTGTTATTATTACCATTAATGACCGTTAATTATCATTCATTATCCTTTTGAAGATTTTTCTTGGCTGAAGTGCTCTTAATAGAGTCGGTGCAGTGGAGATAAGCTCCGTCTGAAACCACACTGGATTTCTACATTCAGCTCTTTCAGAGTCGTGCTGTTCTGAGCTTCAGCTTTCATTCAGTACACAATGTCTTATAGCTAGCTCTGATCAAATTAATATTAAAACAAACAAACAAAAAACACATAGCGCATGAGCGGTCTCCCTTACACACACCCACACGCGCACACACACACACACACACACACACACACACACACACACACACACACACACACACACACACTAAATCCCACAAAAGGTTCTTTAACATGCCAGCTTGTTGTGCTTCAACCCACAGTGCTTTTGGCTTGAGGGAAGTTTTGGGGCAGAAGGGCTGTCCAAGGACACAGAGGGAATTAACATCTCCTCACAGGTGAACTGGGGAGATAGAGCTTCCTCCCGCTCTCTCTCTCTCTCTCTCTCTCTCTCTCTCTTTGCTGCAAGCTCTTGCTTTTATCTGTCCCTGTCAGTAGGCTACCATTAGCAACATTTAGCATGAGTGTCCACCTTGGGCAATGTGCCATGGCACAGTCAGTAGAGAAGTGTGTGTGTGTGCATGAGAGAGAGAGAGAGAGAGAGAGAGAGAGAGAGAGAGAGAGAGAGAGAGAGAGAGAGAGAGAGAGAGAGAGAGAGAGTATTCTGCTTACTTATTACATCTCTATATTTAAAGAAGATTTCTTTATCAACATTTTGGAGTCGATATCTCCTGATCCCTGGCTGCTGGCTCGTTGGGTTGATGGAGGTCCTGATAACCTCGTTGTCCTCTTGATCCCAGCTCAGTGGACTTTAGCGCGTTAGGCTGGGGTTAATATAGAGGTGGGTGAATCATTTTCTTGACTGTCCGTTAGAAGCTTCAGGCTCCACTGGGGCTCGTCAGGATGAAGGGCCTTTCTGTCACACACTCCGGCGGTGAGCAGTGGTGTGTGTATCACACGGGTTAGAGACAAGCTTCCAGACGTGTGTGGTGTATTTTTATGAGGCAGAAGATTTAGCAGTGTGTAGTTCTGGTGTAGAGTTCAGCCTTGTCTAATCATTTGATTACTTCTCTGACAGGTGGAGTGATTGCATTGTGTGTGTGTGTGTGTGTGTGTGTGTGTGTGTGTGTGTCTGTGTGTGTGTGTGACGGAGTTTTCACTTTTATAACTGTATTGTCTGTGTATACGTGTTTGTGTGTGTGCTGGAATTTTCTGTTCTATAATTGTAATGTCTATGTACATGTGTGTATGTGTGTGTGTGTGTGTGTGTGTGTGTGTGTGTGTGTAGGAGTTTTCATTTATATAACTGCTGTCTGTGTATATGTCTGTGTATATGTGTGTGTGTGTGTGTGTGTGTGTGTGTGTGTTCTCTCTTCTATATCTGTACTATATAAACCCTCACCATAAAAGAAACTCAGGAGAACACATCAGAGACGAAGACAATCCTCAGCCAGAGCTCCTGTCCTGTCTATAGTACAGAGCAGTATAGAGCATTCACTAGTGACTGTCCAGCCTGCTGATATTCTCATTGTCCTATTGAGCTCTTTGATTCAGCGCTTCCTCTGGGTAATAAACATGGCCAGGTGTTTGGTGTTTGTATGCTCTAGTGCTTGTTTTATACTTTGGGAGTGTTTATTGCGGACAGTAAGGCACATTAAGCACAGAATGTATAATATATGACTAAGCTTAGGGCAGCAGTTGTTTAGAGCGAGTTATTTTGGATTTAACAGCATCCTTTAGTTACAGTCTCATTATTCTACACGGCATTAGACCGAGCCCTGGAGCTAACACCTCCCTCCCGCTTCTCTGTCTGTTTCTCTCTCTAGCTGCCCATGCTCTTCACACACACACACACACTTTTTTTGGTCCCCATCTCCTCCGTGCCTCCCTCGCTTCTCACCGCGTTGTGCTGTGACAACACCTCCGCTGTAATTTTGACATGAGGTTTTCAGCGAGACAGTTTTACATCGCACCTCGATTTTCCCAAGGTCAACACCATCAACCTGCATTCAGCACTGAATAAATTAACTTTCGTGTTCGATCATCTTGACAGATCTTTCTCCTCAGCTTTCCTGTCCTCATCCACTCTGTCAATCTTTCAGGGGTTTGGGATGTGTGGCTCTGTTTGAGGGCATGTGGCACCGCCAGGGTCCTTGGCATGCTTTCCGTCTTGCTCCTTGCCCTTGTGATGTAGGCTATGTGATGTCGAGCCAGGCTTGCTGGCCGCTGTCCCAGCCAGCCTCATGCCCTATTAACCCGCCACGGTGGCCACTTCTCTGGCCTCGCTCCCTTCTTCCGCCCAGTGATTATGTTGAGATCACAATCTTGTTCTCTCTCTTCTCTCCTCTCTTGCTTTACCCAGACTCCTCCTCTATGCATCCGAGGACAAAGCCGTGTAGTCTGGCCTCTGCTGCTCTTTTTTTCTCTCTGTCCCCGTGCGAATAGCTTTATGTGAATATCCATTGTCGATTTGGAGAGGCTTGAATGCTAATGACTTCCAAATGCGGGGCATAAATGAGGACACTGAATAGTGCTATTGTTTATCACTGGCTTGTTTAATTGGTTACAGGCAAAAATACAAGAGGGAACACCTTATCTACAATATATATGCTGGATATTACACACTCCCTCATGCTGTATTTGAGCATGTGCCTGTGTGTGTGTGTGTGTGTGTGTGTGTGTGTGTGTGTGTGTGTGTCTGTGTGTGTGTGTGTGTGTGTGTGTGTGTGTGTCTATGTGTCTATGTGTGTGTGTGTGTGTGTGTGTGTGTGTGTGTGTGTGTGCATGTGCATGTCTCACTATCTATTTCTGTCTCCTGTGCATCCGCACATTCTCTAACAGACCATGGAAGAGCGCCAGCAACACAGATCTTTTAGGGAGCCCTTGTAAATAAGGCTCTAACAGCCATGTTTGTTGATAATTCTGCTTGTTTCCTGAGATGGGGATGGTGCTTTATGGCAGCCAAGTCAAGCAGCACCCAATTAAGGAAAAATAACTTCATCTCCTTAATGAAGCCACAAGCAGACTGTGCAAAAGTGTCAGAACCAGTGATTTATTTGCACACAGTCTACAGTCTGGTGTTAGGGTAGCAAAAACCACACACACACACACACACACACACACACACACACACGTCATACTCTCCTTGTGAGGATCTTCTATTGAGATAATTATCAATACAGCTAATTAATGCTATGTCTATACTTAAATCTATTAACCTCAATAACCAAAAGCAAACCTTTTGGCTCTTTATTTATTTATTTATTTATTTATTTATCTATTTATTTATTTATTTTTTTCAATTGGAAAAAAAAACTCATCTGGTCTAGTAAAATGTTCCCACAAATTCAAATGCCAGATTTTTTTTTTTACACAGCAGGTGACAAATCCCTCTCTACTTCCTGTGTTAAAGGTCAGTTGTAGCTCTCAGCAGAGCTTTTCACACAGCAGGTGAAAGGTCTCTTGGGCTGCTCATAGTGACCTTAATGCTAAACACTAAGCATAACTAGCTATTTTGAAAATAATCTTTATATTTGAATGTTTTTTTGACTCCATTCCTTTTCCTAGAGTTTTTTCTAGTTAGGGCTGAGATGGCTGAGAAGGTCAACCCAGACTTCTCAATACCTAGCCACATGATCCTCCTGGAGAATCACTGGACGTTCCAAGCTAGCTGTGAGATATAATCTCTCCAGCAGGTGCTTGGTCTGCTCTGATGTCTCTGCGTGCCAAAATATAACCATGTTGCTTTGGAAATGTGTAGACTCAGCTCTCAGAACCTGCACCTCAGTTAACGTTGCTACTTTAGTCACTACGCTCATTTATTGCTTTGATAATTCATCTGTGCCCTGTACATTCTACATCACTGAATGTGATTTCATTACTATTCATTAAAGGCATCTCATATTCTCACTACAGTGAAAACACTCTCCAGCACACCAGTTTCTTTAATTGAAAGATGTTGATGTTGACGGTGAAGGCTTTCAGTGTGTACTTGTCCCACGCAGGCATGCAGTGTTTTCTCAGGCTTTAATCCCCTCTGCTGCTGTTTTGTTGTTGACTCTCGCTTTGCTTGCCTGTCCAGCTCTCATCGAAAATGAAGGAGGAATGAACGATTGTTCTGTCCCATGTGGAAAACCAATAGCAGTGGCAGCAGCTGTTGCCCATGGAATTAAGCTAGCGGGCTGTGCTGGTACTTCTGCCCCAAATGTGTATGTTTTTCACTGGACATTTTCACCCCATAAGCAGCAGTCTAGCTGGTCAACATGCTTGTGCTCACCTTTCTCAATTGGTTAAATCAGTATTTAGTATCTATTCATCTCTACTCAATATTTTTACTAGTATGCCTGATCTCTCACAATGCGTCAAAAGAGCATTCCAGTAAAACAGGAGATGAACCAAGCGACATATTGATCTAGAATTATTTGCTCCGCCCCCTTGTCCCAATCTCACTTTAGTCATCACTCTAGTTGATTTTTCCACTTGACAAGCTCTGTCCATCACTTTCCCTCATAGCTACTAGAGGATGCTTTGAGTTCTTTAATGTGAAATAACATCCAGCGGCGTCATTTGTCTTTGAATTATTAAACGTTTTGTGATCCCATGACCTATCTCAGGGGACTCAAGGTGGGTGACACCGTGAATAGGTTCCAGTTCAGCATAGGGCACAATCTCTCACACACACACACACACACACACACACAAACACAAATTATGGACAACTTAGAGATGTTGATCTCATGCATGTCTTTGGACTCCAGCAAACCCAGAGGAAATCACTGGAGCACAGGGAGAACATGCGCAAGGAATCAAATCCACAACCCAATAGATATGAAACAAACATGATAACCTCGAAGCTGCTGTTATTTTACTGTGCATTACAGCAGAACCACCTACAGTTCTTCATCTTTCTAGTTTTAGTGAGTTTCCACTGGAGCCTCAGATTCCTCTTCTTGGCTGAAAGGAGTGGAACCTGATGTGGTGGAACCTCGGGGTTGTGAGATTTTTCTGCTCATCACCGTTGTAATAAGTGGTTATTGGATTTACCGTAGCCTTCCTGTCATCTCAAACCAGTCTGGCTTTTCTCCTCTGATCTTTCTCATCAAAAATGCATTTCTGCCCTCGTCCTTGCAGATCACTGGGTATTATTTGTTTTTCACACCTTTCTGTATACGAGAAAGACATGAGCATGAGATCAGCAGCTTCAGAAATAAAATAAAGTCCTTATATTCCAGATATAAACCAGCATCAAATGTATATGAAAGTTCATTTTGTATGTATCAAAATTTCATTATAAAGTAAATAACAATAGTGTATGTGTGTGTGTATTTACACCTTTGTATGTGCCTTTGTATGTGTCTTATGTATTTGTGGCACCCAAAAAGACACACACACACACACACACACACACACACACACACACACACACACACACACACACACACACACACACACACACACAGAGCACATCTAACCATGTGGTTTGTGTTGTTTCAGAGAGAAGGTGTTGAGCCCTTTGAGATTAGTGATACAAAGCTCAGCTGGAGAGCTGTTAAGCATGAAGAACCCCTTACCTGCATGTACCATTAATGTCTCCTCAGAGATCTACACACAAACACACACACACACACACACACACACTTACACTTACATTTTCTCTTTGCTCAGTAAGTATACAGTCAGTTTCCAAATTCAGTCTCCAATCAACCACTTGGACTTCAGAGCTCTGTACAGGACACAACCATGACAACATTCTAGAGTAAAAATCTCATAGGGCTACGTTTTCTTTCATGTGGCACACACCTTTATCCAAATTACAACTGGGCTGAGCACATATGAAGTGTTGAGGGTCCATCAATTACAGAGTAGCAGTAGCAAGATTCGAACACACAGCAGATCGATGCATCAATCCTAATAGCGGGGAATATTCTTCCACAACCTCTGCTAGCTTAAACATAAAAGAGGGGCGGGGCTACAAGGCATCGCGGCTTGGTGAAAAAAATATCCAGATGGCCGAAAACACTGGATGTGTTTACTGTTCCATCTGAGACGATAATAACGTTCTAAAATTCGGCCACTAGATGAAAAGTACTAGTGCATAGTGTGAGTGCACAGGGTGTAGCATGTCATTTGGGACACAGCTATTGCTGTCGAGGGTTTTTTTTAGCATTTGCTGCTCAGTTAATGGCAGAAGGTTCACATAAGGACAGAAAAAGAAAGAAAAATGAGGAATGGGGAAAAAATGTTCATTGTCTCACCTTAATCCTTAAATCAAGCAGAGAAGCCGGGCTCCTGATCCATGAGGCTTGTTTGTGTAATGGCAACTTGTCACTTTAAGCCCATCATGTCACTGCTATTAATGCATTAGGGACATTTCTGCAACTCTGTATAAAATCTCTGGGAATCCCAAACTACATAAGGTACAGACCACCACAATCAAACAAAAAAACATAAATCCGAGTGTCAGCTATAATCCTGACATCTGCGCTGAGTTAGCTTTGTGTAGCTACAGTATTGATCATTTTACTGCTTCCAGTACAGGAAGTGTAACGTGTACTTTAAGTATACACGATTTAATGTGTGAAAAAGGATTGTGTTTAAGTCAGAGTGGTAATGCACGGTGATGACTGACATTCTAATCTTCAGTGAGGCATTCTGTTTCAGAAAAAAAGGAAACGATGCAATTGTATTGTTTTTCCAGAAATGTTTTTCTTTCTCACTTGTACATATCAACCAAGAAAGAAGTAAATGAAGTGGAAAAGAAGGAAGGAAGTCAAGGGGTTAGGTGAAGGAAAGATGTAAATCAAGTGAAAGAATGAAAAGGAAGGAAGGAAGGAAGGAAGGAAGGAAGGAAGGAAGGAAGGAAGGGAGGATTAAAGACTAGGTAATGGACAGACAACGGTAAAGGAAGTGTTGGAATAAAGAAAGATTAAGGAAAAGGAGGGAAGTAAATTAAAAGAGAAAGTAAATGAAGTGAATGAAGAATATAAAGGAAGTAATGGAAAGTACCCGGAAGAGAGGAAGGAAGAGAGAATATAAAGGAAGGATATAAAGAAAGGACAGAAGGAAGGAAGGAAAAGGAAGTGAAGGTAGAACAGGAAGGAAGGATGGAAGTGAAGGAAAGAAGTAAATTAAGTGAAAAAAGGAAATAAATGGAGTAAAGGCTGAAAGTAAATGAAGTTTGTTATATAAATGTAGTGAATGCAGTAAGTACAGTGAAGCAAGAAGGGAAGGAAGAAGGGATGGAAGAAAGGATGAACGAAAGTAAATTAAGTAAAAGAAAGAAAGAAAGGGGGAATAAAGAAAGTGAAGTACAGAAAATAAAGAGAGTAAAAACTGATTTGGAAGGAAGGAAGTAAAAGAAGGAAGAAAATAACAGAAATGTAGGTCCCGCCCACTATACACAAGACTACACAAGATTAAAAAAAAAAAAAAAAATCAAAGCTAAATCTCTTTATATGTAAATTTCCAGTTCCTGCTTTCATATCCAGTCTCTGTACAACAACATCCAATCTACCAGTTTTGCAGCAGTGGGAATCTATACCATTTCAATTTCAATATGCTGGTGCCTGGTGTATGTGTGTGTGTGTGTGTGTGTGTGTGTGTGTGAGAGAGAGAGAAACAGCATTTTGTTTCTCAGAAACATGCACACTGACAGTGTGTGCAAACAAGACAGAACAGACAAGAATCAGTAGATGTATGCAGCCACACACACACACACACACACACACACACACACACACACACACACACACACACACAACTGCTTATTATCATGTCCCTTATGACTAAGCACTAGTTTTTCTGAAATGTTCTGAAAATCTGCCAATGAGCTGCACATGGCACATCATCTCGTCTCCTGGATATCCTCACACAAACATCAAAGCATGATGACTGAGGACCAACACATGCCCTATTACACACACACACACACACACACACACACACACACACACACACACATAGGGACTGAGAGATGAAGAGAGCGAAACATTCACACGCTCACTCAAGAGGTTGCACATACTCAATCTGTATACTGCCACATGCTGAGATAACAGCTTGAATGGGTCAGAATACACATACACTATTCATAGCTCACCTTGCTCTCACACCCTCTTACACACACACACACACACACACACACACACACACACACACACACACACACACACACACACACATATTGTCTCCTTCCCTTCTCCTTTTCTGTCAAGTACTCATCAGGAGCGATTAGCCAGGCCTGAGGATGGAGGCCAGGATATCTGCCGTGCTCAGAGGATTTGGGATGAGAAGGAAAGAAATCATGGATTTGAGGTCTTTTAAGCTCTCTGGCAGCGAGACATAGAGAAAATGAGAACGATGTGTGTGAGGAGACGTGTATATGTAAAGAGGTATGAGAATATAGCATGTGTGTACATTTGAGTGTGTGTGTGTGTGTGTGTGTGTGTGAGAGAGAGAGAGAGAGAGAGAGAGAGAGAGAGAGAGAGAGAGAGAGAGAGCAGTGCCAGTCAAGTAGATTAAGGGGTTTAGTGCTCCTTTGCAGCATTCTCATACACACGAGTGAAAGGAAAGACTTAGTCTCTCTCTCTCTCTCTCTCTCTCTCTCTCTCTCTCTCTCTTTCAGTAATCTGACTGTAGCGGACGTCACTGCACGTTTTTGGCCTCTTAGGAAGTCAGCTGTCTTCTACTCCATGAAATCCATACACACTTGTTCTCCAAAGGAACTGCTGACTGTGTGCAGTCTGGGAGGGGGGATTAAAAAAAGGAAAAAAAACAGGGCCAGTGATTGACAGGTCTGGCCAGGAATTTATGTGAGCACCATGGTTACCCCCTTAAAAATGTTCTCTCCTGCACAAGGTCATAATTTAACTTTCTTGTTGTTCACTTTGCCTTGATAGCATTGCTTGTAATTTATTGTATAGTTTTAATTAAATGGATTGAGAGGAGCTTAAGTGCCAGAGGTTTTTAAGACAAGCTGTTTTTTTTTTTTCTTTAGGAAGCACAAGGTTATCTACTTCTCAAGAATGGGCACTGCACAGCCTGGACATAAAGCGTGTCCATAAACTGGAATAGGCTCTAAACTCCAGATGTATGTTAGCGAAATTAGAAACTGGTGTGACAGTGTCAGTCACTGAGATGAACACACATATACAAACACCTAAACACACATTCAGGCACACACAAAGCAGATGTGGGGTGCAAAATATGACTTGGTGTGGCTACAAAATGTGCTTGCAGTGCATTGGACGTTAATATTCAATAGCTCATCACATACATTTGCCTGGGACGTGTACTAACTGCACACGGGGGATTAAGTTAAAAAGGTTTGCTTAATATTTACACACTGATTCAGAGGCTGATTCAGATAATCCGATAACTAAAATGACCTACATGCAGCTCAGGCCTCCGAGGTTGCCAGAGGTTGTGTACAGGAAGAAAACTTGGGAACTGACAAAACAGTATTTTTCTTCTTTTTTTTTTTTTTTTTTTTTTTAATGATGCAACATACAGTATGAGCAATATGATGTAACATACAGTAGAGTTCTAGTAGTCAATTTCAGTTCCTCAGTGTCAGAGTGTGGGTTTAAACAGCATATCCTGTACTGGTACATAAAGGTGTGTGGTCAAAAGTATACGGACATCTGACCATCACACACACGTGTGGTTCTTCCCCAAAACTGTTGCCAACACAGAATTGTCTTTGTATGCTTTAATATTAAGGTTCAGATATATGAGTGTTACATTTGAAAATGTCTGCATGGTTAAATCATTTTGGTTTGTTTTTATGAAGTCACTCAGTCAGTGTGAGTAGACTGTCCTCTCGCCCGTCAGAGTGTGCATGTGTATGCTCATCACTATGTTTCATCAGCAGCTCTCTGAGCTTATCGTGGCTTTCTTTGTAGCTGTGATCGTGATAATTTATCGGTTTGAGCCGGATTCAAGGTTTCATCAGGACAGCATTGTTTCACCTGGTTCTGTTTCGGAGAAAAGCTATCATACATCATTTTAAAATGAAGAGGCACACTTTGTTTTTGCCATGATGTGCTCAGCTACAGAGTTCTTCTTTACCAAAGATCTATCAGATGAGCTAACCCGCATACAATTCATGTTGCATGCCATTAGCTAAAAAAACATGCTACGTTTAACACAGTTCTCATCATGCATTGTTATAAGTATTTTGGGTAGGATCACTTTCTCACCACAAGTGAACTGCTCCAGAGTTGGTTTACAATCAGGCAGAGACTTGATGTTCAGGATCTGAGGGCAATTGCTGTGTCTAAACAAACCAAACTGAGGGAGAAAACACATCAGGTTCTGAAACAAACACTCCAATCAGGCAAAGTCTTAAAACGCCCGAAGATTCCCCTTCACTGGGACTAATGGGCTGAATCCTGTTTCAGCCTGACAATGCTCCTGTGCACAAAGCTAAACAAAGATAAGCCGCCAAAGAAAAACAAGCAGGAAGTGCAGGTTCATTAAGAAAGAGATGAATGTGTTCATAATAAAGCCAAAGTAAACAGTTAATATGGCCGACATGCCATTATTTCCCTTATCGGTTTTACCCTGATCAAAAGTCCACAGTGTACAGAAGCGTCTTCATGAAAAATTGGGTAATTAAAGTGTACTTCATTTTGCTTGTGCTTGACTACAGCTTGTGTAATGTATAAAAACATTGCAATGCCAAAAAACCTTGTTTAGCATGTTGAATTTCTGTTAGATGTGAGGAAATTTTAGTGTTTGCACCATATGTGCTATGACCAGGGTTGCCAGGTCTCAGTGACAAACGCAGAGTATTTAACACAGCAGCATTCAAACATGTTTTTTTTTCTTTCTTCTCTCTCTGCAAGATGATAAAGTTGAGCATAAAATATATATTATGCATTTTATTCATAAATAAAATAAAAGAAGGAAAACACTGTTTATATGGCTCCAAGCAACGTACATGGCAATAATTTACGCCTGGTTCAGGAGGTAAAAAACATGACGTGCAAAACTGTCCTCTGGTAAACGCCTGAAGTATCGCACATCAAATGGAATATATTAACAGCCACACTTCCTGTTTCTCCACCCTTTTTTCCCCACACAGTATGCGGCCTAATTGCAGCTAAAAGTGGGTGTAAACAGCTAAGTGCATCAGGCCCAGTGAGATTTCAAGAAGCAGGTGGTGCTAAGACTTCTCAGCGAAAGTGGGCAATGGTTATTTTTGTGTCCGATGGCTGTATAAGATTAGAAACGTTCTCAGTGTAATTAACACGCCTGTAATAGACATATAGCTTGTCGTGTCACTCAGAGATGTTGCAACGTTGAGCTTCGTTCCTAATCTAGTGCACATGTTGTAATATTCAGATGTTCTTAATTACCATAATTAGCTGGAAAAGGTATGCTAAATGAGAGCTGGAGCTGAACTCTACAGGCTGGCAGGTTTCCAGGAGCCGGAATGGTGCATGGTGATTTATTACTCTTTTCGTGCCCCAAATAGCAGTTAACCCTCAGGCTCCAGGATAGTTTTGCTTTACAACCGATTCATACAGTGCTTGAAGTGACCAAGTCGATTATTTTCTCTTCTTTTAACCTCTATGCTGACGTTTATTCCAGATTATTGGGTGAGTCTCTATTCATCAATGGCTGGATGCGGTACGCGATTCTCCCTGTGTGGATGCTTAATGTCATGCGTATGTGACAGCTGTGTTAACGCTTCTCTCTGAGTCCCAGAGGAAATGCAGAGTGCTGCTGCTGTAACGCATTTAACGCATCCTTCAGCACATGCACCCATAATGCAATGCTGCGTGTTTGCACACAGAGCCCTCATGGGATACTAAGAGGCTAAGGGAAAAGGGGAGGGTAGAGAGAAAGCGAGAAATGAAGACGCAGGAGGTGGAAAGAATGAAGAGTGATAGGAAGCGAAAGAGACACGGAAATGGAGTCAGACAGCAACAAAGACATCCAGTGTGAGATAGAAAATGAGGGAAAGTCAGTTCTAGGCACAACGCACAGTCTGTCTGACTCTGCTGGCCCACTTTTTCCTTCCCAAGTCTGGAGAGAAGTGTTGCATTTTTCACTTCTTTTTCTCACATGCCCTTTCTTTCTGTGCACCTCTGCGCTTGCTGTGCTAGTGCTAGTCTCCTGGCTGGACCCCTGATATGCTCCTGTGATCGCTACAAAGTCAGATAAGTGGGAAAAAAGGGGGAGAGGAGGTGTAGATGGGATTCGTTTGCCCCTGAGCTGTGATTCGGATGAACAGCAAGACCTAGCAGTGAGCCCTGTTCTCCATGCTGATGGAGGATTGCAGGTTCTTGCTCCACTGGGCCATGGTGCAGAGCAAGGACTCGGAGCAAAGGACTGCATGCAGGGTAAACCAAACCAAACAAGGTGCTGTTTTTCTTTTTTCAATGTAGTTTAGATCGAAACTATCATTGAAGAATGAAAAAGAATCATTTCAGGTCCTATTCTGACACTTAAAATGATCTTGAGGTTACATTGGCAGTAAGGATGTTTAGAGAAAGTGTTTTCTTTCTGCCACTTGAGCTCTGCACTTACAGCTCGCTCAGCAGGAGCAGCTAGCAGCATGCTTAGTACTCGCTGTTCTCTCTGCAAGCGTCTGTGACTTAACAGCAGTCAGTGAGAGCAGAAGCTCTTATTAAAGAGGGGGAGAGAGAGAGAGAGAGAGAGAGAGAGAGAGAGAGAGAGAGAGAGAGAGAGAGAGAGAGAGAGAGAGAGAGAGAGAGAGAGAGAGAGAGAGTGTACAGAAATCTAAGAATTACAGAAACCCCATTATTTTAGTTCATTTCCTTACTGATTATCTGCAGCAGAACACGCAGAGAAGAGCTGAGCTATTTTCTGCATTGTTCACAAGATGGAAAGATGAAAGTTGTTGGGAAATAATGTTGCAATATTGGCTGATAAGTACAAGCCATCACTTGGATTCACTTGGTCACTTGGATTGTTTGGAGCCACAAACACACACACACACACAGAACTTACAGATCAGTAGCTCCTGGTGAAGACAAGCAGATTTCACACCTGTTTATTATTCATTGTTCTCCAGAGGACAAGTGAGTTCAATATGCAGATAACTTTTTTTCCAAGGAAAAGTTTTCACCTGCTGAAGGATGCATGGTGTGGTGTAACCTTGCTTCTGCTTCTCATCCAAATCCTACCACCTGCCACACTACACATCATGATGCTGTGGTATGGTTAATACTAGGATTATTGATTTGTTTATTTGTTTATTTTTTACTAGCCAGACTAACGCACAGAGCTGATCATTTTCAAATCAGAAAAAAAAGTCAGTATGTGGAAGCACTGATGAAACGGAGCTAGATACATTCCAGCTCAGCGACATAATATACAGTAACCTCATGGTGAACCACATCCTAGAGGAAATAAAGATGCACTTTGCAGCCTGTAGAGAAATAAATGCTGCTGAGGTTGTTCTGTAACGTGTGCTGCTTCAGAAAATGTGCTACACTGTTGCGCGCTCTCTCTCTCAGGGGGATCATATTCGCGTTTGTTTGGTTTAGTGTCCAATTAATGCAGTTAAGAAGCCATCCATCCATCCATCCATCCATCCATCCATCCATCCATCCTGCTTATCCTACACATGGTCACAGGGAACCTGGAGTCTAATCCATGAGAATTGGGGTACAAGGCTGAGGACACCCTAGACAGGGTGCCAGTCCATCACACACACACACACACACACACACACACACACACACACACACACACACACACACACACACACACACACACACACACACACACACACACACACACTACGGGCAATTTTGCAATACCAATCCACCCACAATGCATGTTGACTGAGGTAGGAAACCTGTGAACCCAGAGGAAACCCCTGAGGCAAGGGAAGAACATACAAGCTTCACACACTGGCAATACGTTATTTATTGCATAACATTAGCTACCACATGATAGCCGAGTCAATTCCAGGCAAAAAATGTTTCCAGATAACCAAAACATGCAACTGGTACAGAACACTGCAGCTTCAGCATCATTTTGTATTAAAAAGGAAATGCTTCCTGGACAAGGTCACTCAAATGAATTGGCAGAGAATCCTGTCAAATATCTCCTTAATGTTTTATATGTCTACAGCAGGAGAAAGCGCACAAGAGGTGGACTCGAGTACCTTTCTTCGTTGAAGCAGGAGTGGAGAAAGGAGCGTGTTGATCTTTTCAAATGTCAACCCGCACTGGTAGTCGAGTGCCTTATTTTAGAAAAAGGAGGTTCTGCATTCTTAGCTGCCTGACAGAGCGGCATTGACACTGGTCCACACACACACACACACACCAGTCTATTCATGTGTGTGTTAGAGTGCTGTGCTTTTTGACCCCCCGCATGGAGTCCCCACAGCGCTGGACGCCCCGAAGCGTCCAGCATACGGTGTCATGAGTGAGCTTTGGGTAAACATGACACACACACACACACCACACACACCCTGTGAAGACAGAGTAGTTTAGTTGTGGCATGTGAAAGCACAAAAGCTCTCTGCAGCATGGCAATAAGCAGAACGGTGCTGAAGCCAAGCGTTTTTGTCGCCTGTTCGTGCGTGAATAGCAGCGAATGTGCCGACCTGAATGGACTGCACAAATTGGCTGAGTGCACTTAGAAAATAGGAGAGCAAAATGCAATTAAAATGCCATGGAGACGTGATTAACCATAGAACAGCTGGATGTCTCTCTCTCTCTCTCTTTTTCTCTTTTTTCTCTCTCTCTCCTCACACACACACAGAAACACAATATACAAACATTGAGACACATGCACGCATACGCCCACACACAAATATGCACAAACACGTACACAGGCACACACAAACACACACACGCACATATTTACAAGCATGTGCACACTTTTTGTGTTTTTGTTTTTGTTGTCATTACTGTCATTGTAGTGCAATTGGGATGATGCTTCACCTCATTAGGAACGCAATGCTTTTGTTTTAAATATGGTGAGAAGGGCTCCAGGCATTTTTCCGGTCACTGATACAGTTAGTGGATTTAAGGAGAATGACAAATTTGCTCTCGCTTCTGTATGGTCAGTGTCTGTAATGGCTTCTGTGTCTGACAGCGTTCCAGTCTAATCTCCCACATCCACTAAACCCAGGTGTGCAATTAACACAGCGCAGACGTGGTTTTCGCATACACCAGCATGGCGATGTGCTTCATCTGTGAAACGCAAAGCTTATAAATGTTTCATAATGCTGCCTCTGAGAGATATTACATAATTACATAAATATGAAATGAGCACTTGTGAGGACCTTATCGATTTGCTGGGGTGGTACACTGAACCTCTCTCTCTCT
The DNA here is from genome assembly GCA_033459395.1 of Hemibagrus guttatus. Lineage (NCBI taxonomy): Eukaryota > Metazoa > Chordata > Actinopteri > Siluriformes > Bagridae > Hemibagrus > Hemibagrus guttatus. The sequence continues at coordinate 4,474,369 of JAUCMX010000026.1, read as the reverse complement.
CTCTCTCTCTCTCTCTCTCTCTCTCTCTCTCTTTCACTGTGAGATAAAAGCCATCAGGGACTGAACTAATCCTTCCCTTCTTCACCAGCAGTATACAGCTTCCCTTAATTTGATGCTGAAATAAAGGTCTTCATAATAACCGTGTGTGTGTGTGTGTGTGTGTGTGTGTGTGTGTGTGTGTGTGTGTGTGTGTGTGTGTGTGTTGTATGTGTGCGTTCACCATGTGCGTAATGTTTCTGCTGGTTTTTCGTATCTGCCCTTCTTTTTGTCCCTTGGCTGTCTGCTCCTGCTCATTGGGGGGATGTGCTGCATTTTTTCCCCTCTCTTCTTCCTTCTCTTCTCCCTGACTGTGGAGGAAAAGCTTAAGAAAGGCAGGGAAGATAAGAGGATGCAGAGAAAGGGAGCAGACAATCGCATTAAGCCACAGCCACCCGGGCCAAGGGGTCTGGATTTAAATGAATCAAAAGCTTTCGGATGTGTTCTTGCCACTCGACTCCGGAGCGGAGGCACTTTGAGTCCGGCCCAACTCCAACTCTGCAAGTGTGTCATCAGCACCCGAAAATCTGTTGACGCACTTTTGCCCAGTTCGGGATTTTTCCACAACTGACGTAACGCATCAGCTCATTATCAGTGAACTCGAGAGTGTTAGTGCAGTAAAAACTGCGAGACTGTGCAGTGTGGGAGTCCTCAGAGAACTGAGAGAGGGAACGGAAAGTAAGACATGGCTAATAATAAGTAAGCGCTACCTGGAAGGAGTCTTGTTCTTTTTTTTTTTTTGTTTTGTTTTGTTCTAGGTTCATTTTTCATTAGGGCCAATCTTTAGCCAGTGTGTCGCCATGTGAATAAACCATGTCTACATTTCTGTGGACAGAAACAGCAATCAGATGCATTGACAATTCACTCTGAATCAGAATCAGAAAGAGCTTTATTGCCAAGTATGTTTGCACATACAAGGAATTTGTTTTAGTGTTACAAGCTCCAGTGCACAGACATAACAACAACAATACAAATAACAACAACAAAAAATAGAATGAGAAATAAAAATACACATATTTAAATATCTCATTGTATATTCAATATCTCTGTAACTCAATAATGGCTTAGTGATTAAGAAAGAAAGGGTGCTTCGTATTGAATCTTTCTCTCTCTCTCTCTCTCTCTCTCTCTCTCTCTCTCTCTCTCTCTCTCTCTCTCTCTCTCTCTCTCTCTCTCTCTTTATCCATGTCACCATCTTACAAATGCGTAAAGACGCTGTTTTGGCTTGATGGTAGTTCAATGCCCTCTGGTGGATAATGCTGGTACTACACTCCTGCGTTGCATTTTATTTATTTATTTTTTTGGAAGCTACACTGAGTGAAGACTAAATGTTTCCCACTGAGCGATCCACACAAAATAAGTGACTAATGTACACTAATTATTTTGATAGAGAGAGAATGATTTGGCATCAGCCATCACCATAAATGATGCGTCTCCTCACGTCCTCTCAGAAGAGAGTGGAAATAAATAAAGCTTGTTGACAAAATGGACTCGGCTGAATAATTATGAAGACTTGTGTAAAGTTCAGAGCTGTCTCTGTGGTGTGTGTGTGTGTGTGTGTGTAGTCTTTTTATTCTTTGTTTATATATAAAGCGAGTTTTAAGGCCAGTCTCTAGTGCTCACTTCCCTCAACCAGGAGTGTGTTGTTTATACCAACTGCCACATATCATATAAAGCGTCCACTGTCAAAGACAGCTGTCCCAAGTGAAAGGAAGGCAGAGAGATGGAGGGGAGGCACGCTTGATCGGAATTCCCGCTAGAGATATATAAAATGTGATGAACAAGGAAAAGAGAAGGCAAAAAAAGAAAGAAGGAAAAAAGAAATGTTGTTCCTCTGGGCATGTCAGATTAGAGCTCTTGCATTCGATTCAGCATCACTCCCATCCGCTTCTCTTCAGTCTCTCTCTCTCTCTCTCTCTCTCTCTCTCTCTCTCTCTGCATTGAATGTGTTTTTGTCAGCTCACAGCTCTAAACAGAATATCGACAGAAGATCCATTGTACTTGCATCAGCTCCTGCAGTACATCCACGTAAATAAGAGCAGGTCAATTTTAATAAATTTCATCGCTCTTTTACACGGCAGTTTGTTGTGGCATCAATCTAATCAAGATTATACATAAATACAAATTCCACCCAGTAATAATTGCTGCAATAATACTATACATAGCTACAACTCCTTACAAAGTATGGTTTAATCTGATAACATGCGACAACGATGCATTCTTCCCTAAGAATAAGGACGGCGCTCTGTACAGCGGAGGGAAGGTTAGTTAAAATTCCGAGTATAAAACGTGAGAGAGAGATCATTAAGTATTAATGATTCTTTGCTCATAGTTTAAAAAAAAGAGAAAATCCAGAAATCCATATTAAAGAGATGAATGATTTATGACACAAAGTAAGCACCTGGATTTCTCAGCATATCGAGGCAAGATTGCACCGTTCTGTTGTCCTTCTAGTCATCAATAACCACACTCATGTTTTTACAAGAATCTATAACCTCAATGTTCTCCATTATTTTCCTAAAATCAATATTTTATACATTTATTCATATCTCTTTTTTTAACTAGTCAGGATCATGCTGGATTTGGAGACAGTCCCAGTATCAGTGGAGACTGTGACACCAGTGGACACCAATCCATCACAGTGGCTCATCCACACACATTTCCACACTCAGTCACACATAGGGGCTGAGCAAATTTACTGCTGAGCAAATCCACCTACCTGGACATTTTTTTGACAGTAAAAAGAGAAGCCAGAGAACCAGGGGGAAGCCTACACGGACACTGAGCCGTGAGGCAGCAATACAGGGCGTGAGGCGAGGAACAAAAGCAGGCAGGCAGGAGGAATGCTGTTAAAGAAAATTAATCAACAAAGCTTTCAGAGCTTTCACACTACAGAAGAAGAAATCCACTAAGCCACACCCCTTCTCTGTGTCCTTACAGCGGAGTATGATTTAGTGTTTTTTTTCTCCTCTCATTTCACCAAGTGAATACAGCATATGGCATCTGGCTTCCTGCCTCTGTGGTTTTAATCCTGCATTTTTTCCCCTATAAGATCACCTGGCTTTTATTCCTTGTATACCACAGTTTTTTTATTCATTACAGAATCTTGTAGATTCTGCTATATTGAATATCGTGGAGCGTGCCTACAGCAGCCAGAAATCTCACCAGTTTCTGATTTCTTCTCTTTAAGTTATAACGCAGTCCTAAAGACATTCGTGTGTCGAAAAGCATCTGCCTGTTTCGAAGAGCTAACACTGAAGACTCCATGCATGAGCGTCTACTCGTGCCTCACTTTACCGAACGCATCAACGGCTAATTTGTTTATGTGGAGCATAAAGAGTACAGCGCATGTCCCTGTGGATATGTTGTTAATATAGAGAACGTGCATGTAAACCGTGTGGTAGGAGCTAGTGTCAGAGCTGCTGGTATAGAAAATTTATCAACACCTTCTAACTGTCATGTATTTCCTTCTCACGGATTTCACCGTGACGCCAAACAATGTAAGCAGAGACGTTCATCACACAAAAGAGCTTGAAGTGCTACAGTGTACATTAGTGTTACACGTCATGGTTCTGCTGATTCGGTGCTTGAACTACATTACCCATCATCCCCTGTATGTTTCCTTTGTCACATGTCTCGCCATCATCTGTGTCCTGTTTTAAAGTTCTTTTTTGTTGTTCAATGTCTTTTGTTAATGTTATGTGTTGTTTCTTGCTTTCTCATGCGCTTCATTTTGTGGCTTAAATAAAATAGCAGCCTTCATCCATGTGTTTTATTTTGGTTCCTGTCCTGTCTCCAGCATTAGTCGTGTCTTTCCTGCTTCCTGATTACTGTGCATATTTACACCTTCCCGTTTCTTTGCAAATTGTCCACAATGAGTTTTGTCTCTGCACACAACGACACGGAGCTTGTTTCCCGTGTCCGTCTGTCCGGTTTGTTGTAGCTCCGCCTCAAGGTACACGTTTCTCTCCTTTGCCTGGTTAACCCTGTTAGCCGATCGCCTGACCTCTACCTGTTGTTTGACCTTGAACTGTTTCTCATTAAAGCCTGAGGACCTGCAATTGGATACGTCTCAGGCTCCATCCATGATACTTTCCAGTCTGATGAAAGGATTGAACATGCGCTTTGGTATAACATCAAAGAAAAGTTCTTAGATAGACCCCATTATTCTTTGAAATAAATACTATAGTGATGTTTTATCCACATATTTAGGACAGAAAAAGCCAACGGTAAGTTTTTTTTATTTTTTTATTTTTTTACAACACTGCTTTATTCGTCCTATTGAAATGCGACCACCGAGATCCTGGCGCAGCTCCTCTCCTCTCTAAACTGATGCACATCAAATATCACATAAAAAATATTTCAAGCAATTCACTGTATCAGTTTTGTTTGTAAAAGAGCCTCTAGAGGTCATTTCACAGTCTGTCTTCCTTTGCAGTTCTTCCATAGTCTTTATGCCTCTCCAGGCAGATCTAAAGCTGCTGACTGGAAGCTTCTCTCCCACAAAAGTTTTCCACTTTCGTCTGCTGTCCTAATTCCACATCTCACCTTTTTATTGGCCTTTACTTTGTCAAAAGCTGTCGAGTGATAAAGAGCCAGCTTTTTTTTTTTTTTTTTAATTCAATGTCACCTTCAACAGTCTGGAATTACACAGCGTATTAGGATGTATTTTAACGTCAGTCCAGGAGAGATAACAGCTTTTTCATAGACATTAATGTAAATGCTGATGAAGGATTTTAATGTATTCACTGCAGAATGAAGGAGAGAGAGAGAGTATAGAAATTTCATTGCAGTAGTATGGTAGAATTCACAATTGAAAACACACATCGGACATTTCATTTTATTAACACTGATACTCTGATGTACAGCAGCGTACATGAAAGCGTGAGTGACGCAAACAGATGCTGTGGATCTGAATGGTGAACAACTACACAAGTATCATCAATTTGTAGATTTTTTTTTTATTTTTATTTGAAATAATATTGTCCTGAAAGTGACCGTGAGGCGTTTGAGGTGATTCAGTGCTTCATTAACATAAATAAAGTGCAGCATCCATTAAGTGTTTATTGGCCTTTGAGATAAGTGACAGGATGTAGCGGTGTAAGATATACGAGATGTTGGAATCTGAGAAGATAAACAATTTTTTCTTAGTATTAAAGCATTGTATTAAATTGGTATTGAATGAATATAATTTTCTCATCATTACGAAGCAAAAATAAATATGCTAACATGCCAACTGTGAGATTAGCGAGTATATGCGTTTATAATAACACATTAAAAGTGTAATGCTATTTAGTTAAAGGCTCTTGAAGGTCTACCAGAAATTGAGTTCAGCACTCTGACTCTTCCTCATCAGTCCACACACACTCGTAGCAAAAGGAAGATGCTGTCTGATCATTAACACCTGAAGCAGGTGTTTGGAAAGCTCTGGATTTATGCAGTCATCCATATCACAAATTCAGTGTTTGATTTCAGAGCAGTTCATACCAGGAGTAATTCAGAGACTTGTAGAGGAAATTAATTAAAGTGATTAAACTTCCCGATAATGAAACGTGCTGCTTTCAGTGAATGGAATTGATTGAATTCTAATGTAATTGACTCGATGACCCCATCGTGCATTAGCCACATACTCCTCAGGGTAGTTATTATAGAGTTCTAAAGTCTGCGTCTAATATCACTAACTGGATTCATGCTTCACATATGAAACAAGGTACATTTTTTTCATAATAATTCAGATTCATTCGTTACTAATTTGATGAGATAAGAGATCCTGCCTTTATTCATCCCCCTGTAAGTTGACACAGCAGCGCAAGTAAAAGAAGTAACAGTGAAGAAAAATTATACGTCAAGTAATAATAATGTATGTAGTAATAATGAGAAAGAAAAATAGTATAAGATAAATGAGAAATTAAAAAGAAAAATATTTGTAAAAATATTTAACATTTCAAAATTAGAAACTCCATCTGTGTGTGTGTGTGTGTGAGAGAGAGAGAGAGAGAGAGAGAGAGAGAGAGAGAGAGAGAGAGAAAATTTACCATAATTGACCATTTTTGTTGATCATTTTATTAAAACAATTTCTATAAATAATATTGGTTGGTTTGTTAGTTATTTGGATTGGATAGAATGGGTGGATTTGGATGGATGGGTGGATTTGGGTGGATTTGGGTGGATTTGGGTGGATTTGGGTGGATGGGTGGATTTGGGTGGAGATGGGTGGAGATGGGTGGGGATGGGTGGAGATGGGTGGAGATGGGTGGGGATGGGTGGAGATGGGTGGGGATGGGTGGAGATGGGTGGGGATGGGTGGAGATGGGTGGGGATGGGTGGGGATGGGTGGGGATGGGTGGAGATGGGTGGGGATGGGTGGGGATGGGTGGGGATGGGTGGAGATGGGTGGGGATGGGTGGAGATGGGTGGGGATGGGTGGAGATGGGTGGGGATAGGTGGAGATGGGTGGGGATGGGTGGAGATGGGTGGGGATGGGTGGAGATGGGTGTGGATGGGTGGATGGGTGGATGGGTGGATGGGTGGATGGGTGGATGGGTGGATGGGTGGATGGGTGGATGGGTGGATGGGTGGATGGGTGGATGGGTGGATGGGTGGATATAGAAAGACTGAGTATTGAGCCTTGGGGCAGACTTTGACTGAGACAAATAAATAAATGTATTAAAAAAATAATACAGAGAATTAACGTACAAGAGAAACAATAGCCATTTACTGGTACACTTTCCACAGATTATTTTAATATTATTTTAAAAATGACATTGGCTGTAAGCCCCTGAGATTTGTTTATTTTTTTCCATTCCATTTTTTGGGATATTTTCATTCTCTTTTTCTATCTATAACAATTGAAGTGGGATGAATTTAGGATGTTCTTATTTATGTATTTATTTATTTATTTACTTATTTATTTATTTATTTATTTAGTCTTGTATTAGAAATAGCTGAAGCGTCAAGTTCAAGCTTTCCCTGTTCTCAGATTTGCTAAGTTTCTCTACAGGTAGAAGACGTGAATTGCTTTAATTGTATTATATATATCCGCTTTTCCCGATAAATATGATGAAAAAAATAAATAAATAAAAATCCCTTCTGTGAAAATGGGACATAAGGAGTGGAAAGGAAGCCATTATTTTGGTGTGTTATTGTCTGGCATCATTTCCGCACTATAAACCCCAGTTGTGCAGTAATACTGCAGCGCTTGTTTATTTACCCACATATGCACTACGGGCAGTGTAATAAGCTGCTCTTCATGGTGAGCATCACCTCATTTAACTTAAAATAAACAGAGATGATTTGGCTTCATGATGTGTCCTCCTCTGTTTCTTTGCCCCAGAAACTTTATTTGAATCACTGTCATGTTTATGTGAAAAAAACCTTTCTGTGATAGAAGAGCCGGGCTTTAAAAACACACAGCATGTGCTGTATTTGGTTTGGATTTAATTTAACATTTTCAAATAAATCTTCATTCAGTGTGTGAATCATTTTGCTGTGCCATCATTGTGTGGCTTATTAAGTATGAGAAAATGAATTGACAGTGATTCTGAAGACTTCCCTGACACATTTATTAGATCTGATATTAGTTACATGTTGTCTAGAACTAAAAAAAAACACTTCAGAATTACATAAAGTACAAAGTGATGTCCCGAAGGCAATTTATTGAGTGATTGAGGGCAGTATTGCAAAGATGATTGGGAAGGAAACTGGTTTCATCAGGAACAGCCGCTTTGTAGCATTATTAGCGCCACGTCAGGCTGTTACACATCATGCGGTTCTGTCACTTGCTGTTTGTATGGGAAATGAACATCACTTGATTTCCCTGTCTTTATTATGTATATGAATCTGCCTTAAATATTCAAAACACAGTTTGGGTTTATAAATAAATAATATAGTCAGGTATAATGAGACACTTAGCTCAATGAACTCTGTGTGAAGTAAACATGCACACACTGATTTGTTCCCTGTATTGCAAGAATAGCAGCAGATGCACACATCAACTAACACAGCTTTTTTTTTTTTTATCTAAACGTGTGTAAGATATTAGGATAGAATAATACCAATTAAAAAAAAACATGCACATGATGTGATTTTCATTTGCATTGTCACCAGCACCTATTCAAGGTCCTTCCATGTCTGGATGGATGTCAAGCTGACTAGTACTCTGACAACTCTGACACTCTGTTTTTCATCTCTGCAGGGAGTCTGGTGAACCTGACATGTCGAGCGTTCTTTGGCTACAGTGGCGATGTGAGCCCGCTCATCTACTGGATGAAGGGCGAGAAGTTCATCGAGGACCTGGATGAGAGCCGGATCCGTGAGAGTGAAATCAAGTGAGAAAACTTTTCGATTTCAAAGTGACCCCATTGTCTTTAAAATGATATGCTGTAGCACACCTTCATACTCTGGCATGTGTCCTTGAAGCAGTCTTCAGATAAGCTAAACTATGCATTAATCTCTGCCTTTTATGAGATATTGGATGGTAAATGGAACCAAAAAAGGGACGAAAAAAATCAATGTTTTATTCTGCACGTTAGTCATATAGTGAAGCATGTAATCCTGATTAAGGTGTGGTAAGAAGAAGTCAGGGTAAACAGGGTAAGCCTTCTGGACAGAGTCTGCACTCTAGCTCTTCTAGATGTTTCCTTTCATATTTCGCAGAGCTTTGCATCCAGTTACACCCTGGTTCACACAATCAAGTCATTCAGTACACTCCAGCTGACATACTTTAGTCACCAAGTACACAAAATCTCATACAATCAAGTCATTCAGTCTCCTGAGCTCACATTCTTTAGTCTTCCAGTCATACGGTACATCCCAACTCACGCAACTGAGTCATCCAGTTCACCACAGCTCACATACACTAATCAACAGTTACACCCTAGCTCACACAATCAAGACATTTAAAACACTCAGCTCATATAAACTAGTCATCTGGTAAACCTCAGCTCACATACTCTAGACATCTGGTAAACCTCAGCTCACATATTCTAGACATCTGGTAAACCTCAGCTCACATACTCTAGACATCTGGTAAACCTCAGCTCACATACTCTAGACATCTGGTAAACCTCAGCTCACATACTCTAGACATCTGGTAAACCTCAGCTCACATACTCTAGACATCTGGTAAACCTCAGCTCACATACCCTAGACATCTGGTAAACCTCAGCTCACATACTCTAGACATCTGGTAAACCTCAGCTCACATACCCTAGACATCTGGTAAACCTCAGCTCACATATCCTAGACATCTGGTAAACCTCAGCTCACATACCCTAGACATCTGGTAAACCTCAGCTCACATACTCTAGACATCTGGTAAACCTCAGCTCACATACTCTAGACATCTGGTAAATCTCAGCTTACATGCTCTGGTCATCTGGTAAACCTCAGCTCACATAGTCTATTTATCTAGCAAACCCCAGTTTGTATACTCTAATCATCCGGTAAACCCCAGCTTCCACAATTGAGTCATCCAATACACCCTAGCTCACATAATCTAGTCATCTGGTAAACCCCAGCTCACACAATCGAGTCATCCCATACATCCCAGCTCACATACTCTAGTAATCTAGTACACACCAACTCACATAATTCAATCATCCAGCACACCATAGCACTAGAGTCTGATACTGGATCGAGTTGCAGATTCAGGGAACCAGTAAAACTTATGCAATTGTGCAAGTTTCTTACATCATCCTTAGTCATGGAGCAGCTGATATTTTGGCATTGAAAATGCAGTGTAATAACAAATGTTGGACATAGACCATAGACACTAAATCTCTGGAACCGCCACCAGTACTATGTTGGTGAAAAATACTTAACAGTAATCGAGTTGTACTGCGGTTGTAATGTGGTTGTTTTGTTTCATTGCTTCTTTTGGACTTGAGTGCTGAATTTGACAGTGTTGACCATGATATATTTAAGGAACAGACTTAAAAATACAACTGGGTTATACAAACTAGTTCTTGTCTAGTTTACATTGATAGAGTACAGTTTGATATAAGTGAAGAGCCTACAAATACAACATGGTGTCCCACATGGGGTCTGTTCTAGGTTCCTTTGTTTTCACCTTTCATATTATAGTCCATTGGACAAGTAATTTACAAATATAATGTGCTTTCTCTTCCATATTGATGGACACCAATTCTAACTGTCAGGTTGTCACTTTAGACAAATTAGCAGGAAGACCTAAAACATTTTATAAAGCGAAACCAGCCTTCGAAGGCAAATAAGCAGTAGTGATGTTGGTATATTGGGGAATACATCTGCTTGCAGTAATGTTCTCCTAGGAGCTTGACAGCTTTCTCAAAAACTACCCTTAAGGACCTTGGTATAACCCTACATTACATGCTAGTTTTATTTTGATCCCCATGTATTTAATCTCTAAAGCTGGATATTAAAATTTGATGAAATATCCAAATAAGAACTACTCTACCATCCTAAAAATCATGCTAAAAAACGACTGCATGCTTGCATAACCTCTAGATTGGAGTGTTTTAATATGCTGCTGGTGGCACTACAATGTCTTCAATAAAGTCTCAGCTTGTTCAGAATGCAGCAGCCCATCTTCAGGTCTCAGGAAAAGAAATTCAGAGCACGTTACCCAAATTTTATTCAAATGACACTGGTGAGCTACCGAGTCCTGCACTGATTATAAAATCTTTCTAATGACATTTAAAACTTTAGCCCTGTGTCTATCTTGCTGGTCTCCTGAAATTGTGTAGTCCATCACAAGCACTTTGGTCATCTGAGGCAGGTCCATTGTTAGCCCAGAGGATCAGTCACAGCTTAGGAGTGAAACATGTTTCTCTCTGCATCAGTATTAAAGAGGAAATCAGCAACACCAGCTAAGTGCCTTTAAATCCAGATTAAAGACGTTAGTTTCATTTGGCCCATATTTAATCTCAGTGTGCTTTGAGACTTATAGATCTGTGGTTTGTTATGAAATGGGGGACTTAACTTGTTTAAATTTTATCTTCGACTTGGTTCACTTACTTATGGAAGTCACATGTGCATAAGCTGTCCTCTCATTGGTCAGAATGTGCCTGTTTATGTTCCAGGTTTCTGCCTATAAGTGGTCATCCATCAGGATGGATCAGCAGCAACACCGAATCCTTACTGTGGCTTTCTTTTTAGCTGTAGTCATTATAATTTATCAGTTTGAGCAGGAATCGAGGTTTCATTAGGAAACCATTGTTTCAGTGTTGGAGATAAGCCATTATAAATGATTTTAAAATGAAGAAGTGTGCTTTGTTTTTGAATTGCCATGACGTGCTCACCCTCGCAATTCTTCACCACGACAAATCTATCAGACATATTAACCTGCGATTTATGCCTTGTGCCATTAGCTAACCAAACATGCTACATATTGTAGTTCCCCTTACGCACTGCTATACAGGATGATTCTTTAGGCAATTGGGTCGGATTGCTTTCTCATCACAAAGTGAACTGCTCCAGAGTTCGACTTAGAAGACCTCGTTCATGATCTGAGCGCGATTAAGCTCAGTATTCTAGTTTTGTACATGTAAAGTACTGGATGCAGTGCCGGTCCCAAGCCCTGAAAAATGGGAGGGTTGCGTCAGGAAGGGCATCTGGCATAAAATATTTGCCAAGTTGTTGTGCAGACCAGTTGGTTCGCTGTGGCGACCCTGAACAGGGAGCAGCCGGAAGCAACTTCTTCTTCTTCTTCTTCTTCTTCTTCTTTTTAAAGTACTTGAACATTAGCACAGCAGCCCAGTCTAGATGTTATAAAAGGCATGCACTAAAGTAAACCAATGTCTCACATGCATGTATACATGCTTATGTTTTTGAGAGAGGTTACTAGACTACTGTTGAATAATAAGCCAGTATCTTGATTATTAACAAAAATCCTTGTTGTTTAATGGGTCACATTATCTCTCTCATGCCCAGGGATGAAATCATTCAAAGTATCCTCCATTATTTGGATGGATAAGCTCATTGGACATAACCACTTTTCACTATTCATATCAGTTTGCACTGTCACATTACTTCTATTAATTTTTTTCCCCTTCTTTTTTCATATTCAGTCTATATCCCTATTCATTTTATCACTGTTTACAATAATTGCACTGCTGGTAATGTTTGCACTACACTGCCACTTTAATTCCACTTAAATCAGCCAATCATGTGACATCATCACAATCCAAACAATCCTGCAGATGCAGGTCAGGAGCTTCAGTTATTGTTCACATCAAACATCTCTGTGACTTTCATCGTGGCAAGGATGTCGGTACCAGATGGGCTGGTTTTAGTATTTCATAAACTGTTGCTCAATTGGTCTTTTCACAAACAACAGTCTGTAGAGTTTACACAGAATTATGCAAAAAAAAAAAAATTGTTCATAAAAGAGGTCAGAGGAATAAAGGCCTGATTGGTTCAAGCTGCCAGGATGTCTATAGTTACTCAAATAATCACTCTGTACAGCCGCCATGAGGAGTAAAGCATCAAAGCATCATGCAAAAAACATCAATCCTTGAGATGGGTCTGTGTCAGAATTTAACACATCAACATTTCAACTCATCCATGTTTTTATGTCTTTGATTTGGTCATTGGTGTGGAAATGAAAGGCAACTTTGTTTGAAATTTAAATGTCCATGAAGTGTCAATAGTAGTGGACCCAGAACAGGCCCTCATGGGACACCATATTGTATTTTTGCATGTTCAACAGAAAGGATTTAAATTGGCATATAATAACTATATTGGCATATAGAACAGGACCTGAAGCACAGAGAGAACATGCAAACTCTAAGCACATAGGTTGGAGGCTGGGATTGTGGGAAGTGGTAGCTCAGTGGTTGAGATGTTGGACTTCTGATTGGAAAGTTGTGAGTTCAAATCCCAGGACCACCAAGCTGCCACTCCTGGGCTGCTGACTGCTCAGTTGTGTAAATGTAAGTCGCTGTGGATGAGGGAGTCTGCCACAAGCCTTAAATGTAAATGAACGTCCAACCTCGGAGGTGTGAGTAGTATAATATTAGTAAAAATGCAATTTACTTTTTTTTTCTTTCTAGAAAGGAATGTGCATTATGTTTTTTCCACTGCACATATTTCATTCATTCCACTCATTTTTGTTCCAAATTCTCCCATGCTCACGAGAAGTCTTGGCTTTCTTCATTAACTAAGACACTCATTTATGATAAAATGTCCCGTGGCTGCAGTAGAGGAAGTGATTATTGTTTCATTACACTGGGGCCACAGTGAGAAATGAGATAGGGAAGATCATACAATGAAAAGTCTTTGTTCTTCATGACATTTTTTCCCTCATTGCTACTTTTAGTCAATATATTGAATTTTTCAAATTAATTTAAATGGCTAGAACATGTCAGTAGGTGCATGAGCTCTGGTTGTGCTCACGCTGCGCACAGCCGGAGTGCACATTGTTCCCTCGTGCTCAGCAAATGGAAACTAATCCAAAGGTTAACACCAACACACGGTCAGAGAAGCACTGAAAAGAATGAGAAAATGAGGCGGTCAACTGAGTGACATTTAAGAACCATGTTTTTTGTCAGACCATAAACGGTGGAGCACCAACAGCACCCTCTATCCCTGGGGAAAATCAGGGGCTGTGGAGGCGACTGCTGTGGGGAAGGGTGAAAGAGTGAAAAAGCGAAAGAAAAAGAAAGAAAATAATAATATGAGAATGGAGGAGGATGTTGCTAGGTGAGATAAGTGACAGAGTGGAGTGACTGACAGGGTGACAGGTTCAGGAATAAGCCAGTGAGGTTGTTGTTGTTGTTTGTGTGTGTGTGTGTGTGTGTGTGTGTGTGTGTTACCTTGCAGATCAAGCTTTTTTTTTTTTAATCATTTCCCCCATCTTCTACTATAGAAGAGTTTCATGAGCTTTATCAACATCCCAACAGCTATGAGAGCCATAACCCTAGCACCCCCATTGCCTGCCTGTGGGTTTGGGCATTGTACCATACTAAGGATCAGACAGTGTATTTGTACTGCCAGTGTGCCCTGGAGACATGTCAGTCATGCATCGCCTCGAGACTCCTATCCCACATTCCTTTCACAGCCTAAAACTCCATTCTCACCAAGCTGTTTATCAGAGAGTCTCTGGAGGCTGGGTTATTACTATTTGGTGGTTGATTATATTTTTGTTTATACGTCTGCATTTTTTTCGCTGTGTGTATGTGTGTGTGTATGTGTGTGTGTTTGTGTGCACATGTAGCATTTTTCATATGCCCACCCATCTAAACTGAAAAGATATTATGCATGTTGCTGAGGGTTAGATATTAAATATTTTGATTTATAACCAAAGGCTGCTGCTGCTGCTGCTCTGTATGAATCTGAATAGTTTCTCTCCCTCTGTGTGTGATTTTCTTTTCCTGTTCATTGATTGTAGTCAGGGGCTTGAGCTGCCTCATAGCACACACATACAGATGCTGGGCTGTCTCAGCGCAGATGAATAAACACCCTGACCTCCCTGGCATTTCCCAACTGCCTTTTTTTCTCCAATGACACTTTAAAGCTAAAGTATAGCACATGGTCAAGTGCACATTTTAAAAAGTCATCAGCTCCTTGGTGATCCTGCTGTCAGGATAACAAGGGAATACAGTGAAAGAGAGAGAGAGAGGGAGAGAGAGAAAGGGGGGTGGGGGGATATCTTTCCTTGCACACTATTGAATATTTTGTTCTGCAATCCTGCATCTCTGCTTGCACTTCTTATTGTTTGTAAGCTTAATGATGCCAAAAGGTATATGCTAAGAAATCACTCAATTACTCTGCACAGGCTTTTTCAACACATGAGGGATGAAGGAAGTAGCGTATTTTCATAAAGCTGTCATTTTGTTTTGATTTGTAAGCTATGTACAGACCTCGCTCTCTTACAGTACAGTAAGAGCTTTATGTGGATTATAACTTTTGCACTTACACTAAGGATTGGTGTGTCAGCAAATCTCTGCAGCATGCTCGCGGAAGTTTGTTAAAATAGATCTTTAGGCGAGTTTGTCGTTTTGGCCTCTGGCAATCATGGGAGTTATTAAACTAGCCGCAGAAGCAAGTTAACTCGCTGTGACACATGAGAATAAATCACGATAACACGCTGATATACAAAAATAATCAACAACTGATAACAGGAATAATCCTGCACTAATACCTGAATTAATCTGTACTTAAATATGAGCTAGTGATGAGTTACTAATCACCAACTAATTAACTTAACTACAACATCAGGCTTATGAGTAGCTTCATGGCTGAATAACCACCACCTTAAGTACATGATTACTGTTGATTCATGTATTAATTAACATGTAGGAGTTAAATCAAACCTGCTTTATAAGAAAGAAAACAGTTTGAGGGTCTACAACACTGCAAGACTAAAAGGCCAGAACATATTCTTATAGACGGCCAGTTTTAAATGCTGATAATAGCATCTGATAAATGAATGAATGATAATGTATTAATTTCACTCTGGTGGGTAAAAGGAGCAGAGACTCAGGTCTGAGCCACTCAAAGCATGTAATGGTAATACAGTGGGATTGGACAAGAAATTCTCAAAAAAAAAAAAAAAAGGAAGATGAGGAAGAAGAAATGAAATGTTAGTAATCCAGCGGCATCCAGTGATGTTTGTTTACAAATCTGCATACGGCAAATTATAGAAAACGATTTGAAAAGATTCACATTTTAGTCATTTAGTCAGTCTCTCTCTCTCTCTCTCTCTCTCTCTCTCTCTCTGTTAAAGCTTTACCACTGATTGTTATAAAGCACTGATAATGGAGACTCCTTCCAAAAATGCTAATGCTAAATAAGCCTCTCATCACAGAAAGCTCGATCAAATCATATATCCAATAGTTAGACAAAAGCATAGAAGTGTATTAGAAGATAGCAGCTGGAAATGCTGGCACTGCTGCTGCGAGAGGAAATGAATCCGACCAATCGGACTCGATATCAGCAGTGCTGTGCTGTAACACGATGTACCGGAAAGGAAGTGGCATCTTGACAATATGTGGTATGATGTTCTTTGATTTGTTGGGTTTCACACTGGATGGCCTCTTATTAGTTTTAGCTATCAGTGTGTTAGTGTGTTAGGAGTTTTCAGACTGTCTCTCCTCCTCCACCATAATAGAATGGGATTTTTATTAGCAGGGGCCACTCCCAGGTCAGCAGAAAAAGCCCTGAAGAGAACCTGTAAATGACGGGTACACTGGAAGAGTGGACACATTTCAGCCATTATTAGCCCTTCTGCCATGGCCCGCATGCTGCAATTTGTCTGATTTACTCTCGGCGCAAGTGTTGCCAGAGCAGTGGTGATTAATTGTTATTAAACGAACTGGAGTGTCCTCTGGGGAGGACAGGCTACGATACACTGGTGCTCTGGCACTCATCTGTCGTGTGTTATTAGTCCGGGGTGATGTGGAAAGCACCACAATGACAGCGGAATTATTAGCAAATAGTACCAAATGTGGAACAGGGACAGTGAGCGAGACTCAGAAGTGATAAGAAGCTTCATTTCTTTTATGGAATATTGTGGAGTTTTTTTTCTCTCTCTTCCCCTAACCAGGCTTAGTTTCCATGGTAGCTGCTAAGAAAAGCAACCTTTTTTCCTCCTCTAAACCGCATTATTGAGTAGTCTTTCCTACTGTGCAAGCAAAATCTCTGTATTTATATAGCCCATGGTGTATTTGTATGACAGTCCCTTACTGAAATTCTCATTAATACACCGCCTTTGACCTAATCCAATGTGTTATTGGTGTTGCTTGCGACTCAGGCAGATCATTGCTGCTGTTTATATTACACGGTGTGTATTGATTTTCAAGTAAGCCATTACAAAGCCGTCTTATGAGGTACCTAATGCTACAATTCCCCACCATGCCATCATTAATAGCTTATTATGAAAACCTACATTAGCAAACCAAACCATTCCCAGTACACAGCTCGCATCTAATACTTGGTGATTGGATGATTGGATCAGTTCCTAAGTAATGGCGTGCTTTTTTATGCACATGGCTGCCCTGTAGGACTCTGAGGGAGCACCTGGGAGAACAGGAAGTGTCCATCTCTCTGACCATAGATGCCTTAGAAGAAGCTGACCTGGGTAACTACACGTGTTTTGTGGAGAACGGAAACGGCAGAAGACAAGCAAACGTCCTGCTCACCAAGCGCGGTAAGAAACTAGAGACAAAATTACACACACACACACACACACACACACACACACACACACACACACACACACACACACACACACACACACACACACACACACACACACACACACACACATGCATAAGCAAGCACCAGAAGCAGTGGAAGACTGTAGGATGGATCTAAATGCTTCTTCGTGGGTGGTTAGAATAACACATACAGAGCAGATGATTATGTACAGAATGTGTCAAAAAACACTGTTCTTCACACTGATTGCAGCATAACGATGTTCAGAAAAGAT
The DNA here is from genome assembly GCA_033459395.1 of Hemibagrus guttatus. Taxonomy (NCBI): domain Eukaryota; kingdom Metazoa; phylum Chordata; class Actinopteri; order Siluriformes; family Bagridae; genus Hemibagrus; species Hemibagrus guttatus. The sequence continues at coordinate 4,456,923 of JAUCMX010000026.1, read as the reverse complement.
CAACGAAGGTCATTCCACACTATTCTGTCACTCCAGACATTCAGCAAATGTGTTGTTTAGGGGTCTTTCTAACCACGTTTTATTGGTTATGGTGAGAAACAGGATTAACCAATTGGAATCAGTTGAAATAGATTTCTGGCTCAGGCTCTGATTCCACTGGCAAGCACATCTTCCTCTTAGCACAGAGGCCAAATATCTGTAAGTGACCCCCATCAAAGCCTTTTGTTTTTTTTTCTTTTGCTTTATCGTTTATTGCATTATTATAGTAGAGCAAAAACAGGCAAATTAAAAAAAGAAAAAAAGCATAGAAAGTGTAGGGGTTCTATTATATAAGTCCAAACATGTCTAACATAGAAATTTGCTTTTAAAATTCTCATTTTATTTGTCACAAACAGAATAAAATTTGAGTTTGAATTTGAAAGAAATTTTTGGCTTGGAGATTATCTATCATCTTCAGCACTTCCCATACACATAAACAGTTCCTTTTAAAATCGTGAAGTTGGGGTAGTGTTTTGAAATACAGTAGTGTGAAAAAGTGTTGGCCCCCTTCCTGATTTCTTATTTTTTTGCATGTTTGTCACACTTTAATGTTTCAGATAATCAAACACATTTAAATATTAGTCAAAGATAACACAAGTAAACACATCATGCAGTTTTTAAATGGAGGTTTTTATTATTAAGGGAAAACAAAATCCAAAACTACATGGCCCTGTGTGAAAAAGTGTTTGCCCCCTAAGCCTAATAACTGGTTGGTCCACCCTTAGCAGCAACAACTGCAATCAAGCGTTTTCCATAACTTGCAATGAGTCTGTTACAGTGCTGTGGAGGAATTTTGGCCCACTCATCTTTGCAGAATTGTCGTAATTCAGCCACATTGGAGGGTTTTCGAGCATGACCCACCTTCCCAGGAGTGGCCGGCCGACCAAAATTACCCCAAGAGCGCAGCGACAACTCATCCAGAAGGTCACAAAAGACCCCACAACAACATCCAAAGAACTGCAGGCCTCACTTGCCTCAGTTAAGGTGAGTGTTCATGACTCCACCATGAAAGAGAAAGAGACTGGGCAAAAATGGTTTCAAGTTCCAAGACGAAAACTACTGCTGTGCAAAAAGAACGTAAAGGCTTGTTTCAGTTTTTCCAGAACACATCTTGATGATCCCCAAGACTTTTGGGAAAATACTCTTGAACATTTTGGAAGGTCTGTGTCCCATTACGTCTGGTGTAAAAGTAACACCGCATTTCAGAAAAAGAACATCACACCAACAGTAAAATATGGTGGTGGTAGTGTGATGGTCTGGGGCTGTTTTGCTGCTTAAGGACCTGGAAGACTTGCTGTGATAAATGGAACCATGAATTCAGCTGTCTACCAAAAAATCCTGAAGGAGAATGTCCGGCCATCTGTTTGTGATCTCAAGCTGAAGCGAACTTGGGTTCTGCAGCAGGACAATGATCCAAAACACACCAGCAAGTCCACCTCTGAATGGCTGAAGAAAAACAAAATGAAGACTTTGGAGTGGCCTAGTCAAAGTCCTAACCTCAATCCCATTGAGATGCTGTGGCATGACCTTAAAAAGGTGGTTCATGCTCGAAAACCCTCCAATGTGGCTGAATTACAACAATTCTGCAAAGATGAGTGGGCCAAAATTCCTCCACAGCACTGTAACAGACTCATTGCAAGTTATGGAAAACGCTTGATTGCAGTTGTTGCTGCTAAGGGTGGCCCAACCAGTTATTAGGCTTAGGGGGCAAACACTTTTTCACACAGGGCCATGTAGTTTTGGATTTTGTTTTCCCTTAATAATAAAAACCTTCATTTAAAAACTGCATGATGTGTTTACTTGTGTTATCTTTGACTAATATTTAAATGTGTTTCAAACATGCAAAAAAATAAGAAATCAGGAAGGGGGCCAACACTTTTTCACACCACTGTATCTGCATTTATTTTACGTCTCTCACATATTAATCCAAATTTGAAATCTCTTATGAAATATTAAGATCTGTATTAAATTACAATGAAAAAAATGTTCCCCTTATTTCTACCTCGGCATTACAGAATAAACGCATGTTAGCTAAACAGCAAAGTTATCTTTGTTGGCTAAGTGACTTCCTGTATGCCCTTATGAGCCACTTTTTCAGATTCCTGCTCTCTCTTGCCTTTTAGTGGTACTCTATAATCGAAATCATTGCACTTATTCTTTGTCAAGAGGCCTGGCTTCACATCTAGAAGGATTGTTAAGGGGCAAAAAAAATAGCAGTACAAAGAAAGCAACAAATCCATGGCCACTTTCATCTCTGTTTCGGTTCCGTAGAGAGAAAGAGAGCACATGAGTGGGTAGATTGCATTTAATCTGTTTTGGAGCCGTCTATTTTTCACAGCATATTTAGCTGGGTGCAGGCCTGTCCTCTGCGCTGTTGTACACTGCTCGGCAGGTCCAGCGCCTCAGGGTCTTGTGGTAATGGAATCTCCTGCAGTGTGTGTTCAATGTCAGCATGAGATGGATGGAGGCCACTTGTGATGCAGCTGTACTGGCAAAAAGACGGTGCCCATTGTGATACCTGCAGGAAATTTTAATTATGCATCAACAAATGCAGATGCTTTTATCAGGAGTCAATAGAAGCTGCTACAATGCAGCTGTTTGTGTTTCTCTGATCACTCCTGAACTCAGGTCAGATGATGAGTAAATCAGGTCAGATGATATAGGGAAAAAAATGTACAGCCTATAGCACGAAGTGAACATGAATAATTATGTACTATAAGGTAAGCAATGCTGGCTCATCCATAGGGGTACATACCCTGTACACAGATCAGCAATACAACCAACAACTGCTTCAAATAATCTTCATAATTTTCTAGTGCAGTAGTGCTACAGAGTGCTCACTCTCCCATTTAGCTCCACAGAGTTATTATTATTGACCAAGTGGTCAAATAAATCAAAATAAGGCTGACTGGGGCAGGAATCATGCTGCCCCATGCATTGAAGGAGCAGCAGACCTGACAGATAGTGAGAGGGTTGCCAGATTTGGCCAGTTGAAAAAAAAAGCTTCTGCCAAAATCTTGCTTTATAGCAAAAAAAAAAAAAAAAAAAGAGGAAATAAATTTAATATATTGATATCTATGATAATATATACAACATCTCAAAGATTAGGCTAAGGTGTCGTGAATGATTCGTGGATGCAAATGCAAATTCCGGAAAACAAACTTTATTCCAGGAAGATAATCTAAACGTCAGGCAGAATCGAGGTCAGAATACATTCAGCGGTAGAGCAATGTGCAAACAGAGTAACTGAGGCAGAGCCAAAACATGAGTAATGCAAAAAACAGGCACGGTCACGACCAAAATGTAACACAATGAGCAAAAGGCTTGGTAGCGCGACACAACGAGAAGAACTGAGCAGTTTGCATACGGAATGAAAGTTCCTTATAGGCAGAGACAGAGTGTGAGTGTGAGGCAGATTGAACACGGGTGTTTTCAATCAGTGTGTGTTTTGTGTGTGTTGTGGGAAGTGTAATCCCAGACGGCCATGTTTGGAGGACGTGGTGTGTGCTGGGAGTTAGAGTTCATGAATGTGCTTGACGTGACAAAAAGGGATTTGGTGTGAATACATCAGAAATCCTTGTGCACCACAATGACCTTCGCTGCAAAGCCTGAGGGAGAAAAAATCTTATCCAATACACAAATACTTTTCAGGTCTGTATGGTTTTTCATTTTGAGCTAGAAATTTCACTGCAATCTGACAAACACATCTGCTGTTCAACAAATGTACATCTAAAGCCACTCTGGACAATATGGACTGCATCAGCTGTCTGTTACAGAGCTGCAGATAGAAACACAAATCTGATAGCCTCTTGACTTAAATTTATTAGAGGCTTACTTTGTCGTTATTAATGTCGTCCTGCCCCACCCAAATCTATAATCATGATCTGCTGCTGAAGGTAAGTGTCCCTGGTGCGCACACACACACACACACACACACACACACACACACACACACAGGACAATGAGGTTAAGTGTGCATTTAACATCTATGTTGTTTTTTTTATTTTATAAAAAAGCTGAATCCTTTTATAAGAGCCATAACAGACCCATAAGGCTATAAACCTTACTGGCTCCTAAATCTTGCCGATTTTAACATGTCTCCATATTTTTTAACAAGGCAGAAACTGGCTGGTCTGGTAGAGTGAATAATACTTCATTTATATCTGCCTGTTTAAATATTAAAGGCGTCCAGATGCTGAGAATCAGCCATGATTGACAGCTTCTTGTTCATGAATAAAGAAGTGCTTATTCATCTTCGTTATTAGTGTGTGTGTGTGTGTGTGTGTGTGTGTGTGTGTGTGTGTGTGTGTGTGTGTGTGTGTGTGTGTGTGTGTGTGTCAGTGATATACTTTTTGAAGTCAGGATTCCTTTAAAAAACACTGGTGGTTCTCGTTGAATAAGTCTGATGTGGCTGTGGTAGCTTTGTGGATAAGGTGTTGGGCTACTGATCAGAAGGTTGTCAGTTCAACTCCCAGGTCCACCAAGCTGCCACTGTTGGGCCCCTGAGCAAGGGCCTTAATCCTCGATTGCTCAGATGTATAAAATGAGATAAATTGTAAGTCAGTCAGGATAAGGGTGTCTGCCAAATGCCAGAAATGTAAATGTCTGATGTGCTGGGTTCTCACCACTGCAAGGTTGTGGTTGTGGTTGTGGTTGTAGGTGGAGAGTGTAAGTGTAAGTAATGCAACCACTCAGGATGCTCGCAATGGAACAACAACGGTAGAAGTTATGAGGATGTTAAACTTCCACAGGACAAGCAGTAAGACTTGAGATTACTGACATTGACAGTAAGAAGAATTGCTTTCGGCTGCTCCCTGTTCGGGGTCGCCACAGCGGACCAACTGGTCCGCACAACAACTTGGCAAATGTTTTACGCTGGATGCCCTTCCTGACGCAACCCTCCCATTTTTTCTGGGCTTGGGACCGGCACTGCATTCAGTGGCTGGGGTTGAGGCATTGGCTGGGAATCGAACCCGGGCCTTCCGCATGATAGGCGAGAAACTGAGCCACCAATGCCCCTGACATTGGCAGTAAACAATAGGGGGAAAAAAAAAAAAAAAAAAAATAAATAAATAAATAAAATAAATATAATATATATATATATATATATATATATATATATATATATATATATATATATATATATATATATATATTTTTATATATATATAAATATATATGTGTGTGTGTATATATATATAGAATGGAATGAAGAAGAGGGATGAACAATGTCCAAGTATTTCACAAGTGTGTGTGTATGTGTGTGTGAATACCCTCATTTATTGTACTTTCTTATGCACTGCATCTTATACTTTGTCACTATTTATTTCTTATTTCTGTCTTGATGCTTTCACAATATTGTATTCAAAAATTGAAATGGAAAGTTTTAAATTTCCCTAAAAGTGATCACAAAACTGGATCACTGGATTTCAGGATTTTTTCAGGAGTCCGAAGTGCTGCTCTGTGCTAGTTGAGCCTGACAAGCTGCAGGGTCTTGGCAATTTTTATGCAAAAGTAGTTATTTCTTTTTCTTCAGTGTCAAACATAAAAGAAATCTCTCTCTCTCTCTCTCTCTCTCTCTCTCCTCCTTGATCTCAAAACTGCAGTCACACTATATTTAACACTCGACTCATCATTTCTTTATTTTCTGTATATTTTCAGGACCCATGTTACGAGCTGTCGTGTTTGCTTTGGTCATGTTAATTTCCTGTTTGTTTGTTCTGAACATACTGAACCAACTGCTTTATACACAATGTGATATATTCATGGAAAGATTGCACTGATTTACTGTATTGGGCTTTATTTATGTTCGGCGGTTCAGTTGTCCATTTAAACCTTAGACATCTGAGGTGTTTGGACATGCTGCAATGTTTGTTCTTATTTTAGTTATGGGACATTGGTGGCTCAGTGGTAGGTTTCTCGCCTATCATGTGGAAAGCCCGGGTTCGAACCCCAGCCCCTGGATGCAGCGCCGGTCCCAAGCTTGGAAAAATGGGAGGGTTGCGTCAGGAAGGGCATCTGGTGTAAAACATTTGCCAAGTTGTTGTGCGGACCACTTGGTCCGCTGTGGCGACCCCGAACAGGGAGCAGCCGAAAGCAACTTCTTCTTCTATAACATGCAACAGTTAACGGCAAAATTCTCTTACACTTTATTCAGCAGACATTACTCTACAGTAACGTGAGCTACATATTTGTGTGAAAAAACCTGATTAGTAAAAAAGATATAGATTTTAAATATGCTGAGATATCACGCACACATCCTACATTTTTCACAAGAGGGTCACTGCAAACCCATCCATAGTTCATCTGAATGATTGCTTTTAACTTCTGAAGAAACATTTCTACCCTGATACTGACTCCGCCTACACACACTTCCACACCGCATGAGGGCTCCAAGAACAGGATGAGAATGAGGTAAACGATATGCCGAGACATTGGCAGTCGCCAGATCCCATCCGAATTGAAAATCTATGGGAGGTCGCGGAGTGACGTGTTAGACAGCACTCTCCATCACCGTCAGCGAAAACACCATCTGAGAGTAAAAGAACGTTCACGGTCGCAGTGCCCAAGAGCTTCGAAGAGCCTCGTGGTGGTCTGTACGTGACTAAGATGTTTTTTCTTTTTTCCCTCTTTAATTTGTCACCCATCTGTCCATAAACAGACACAATGTGACACTCATCTCAGTCATGCCAGCAGTGTGGGAAGCATGTAGATGTGTCATGAGAGAAATGATGAAGTAATTATGGTTATTATCTTCAACTACAATAAAAACATGATTAATAGAAGGCCCTCTACTAAACAAATCTGTTGTTGAGCTTTCAGTTAGTCAAGTCAGGTTGATTTCATAGATCATTACATTTATCAAGAAATGCTTATGTCATTATTATACAATATAAGCAGCTATGGGAAATAATAGAAACAAGATTGCGTAAACTGACATTGAGAAAAAAGGAAGGAATTAATCTCCAGGAGATTTAAAGAGCTATTTAGAAACTTTATAACCTGCAGGTAAAACTGTTCTTTATCCTGTTTGTCCGTGCCTGGATGCTCCAGAAACACTTGCCAGATGGCAGTCTGGAAAACAGCTTGTGTGCTGAGTGACTGAGGTCTGAGGTGATTTTCTGAGCCTTCCTCAGGCACCGTGTCCGGTAGATGTCCTGTAAAGTTGCGAGTCTGTTGTCTGATGCCTGGGATGAGTTTCTGCTGTTCTCAGTACTCTAAGGTTGCGCTTGTGGGTGGAGAAATTACCGTACCGTGCCGAAGAGGACACGTTTTCTATGGAGCAGAGGTAGACGTTAGAGGTCGGAGGAAACTTCTTGACCTTCCTCAGGACAAGCAAGTAAGACTTTGTGATATTAAGAATAAACAATAATGTAGAACAGGGAAATTATGCCAAAATATCGCACATTTCCTGAGGCACAGTGGAGAGTTTCCATGGTTCAGTTGACTCAAAGTTTTTCTGAGCTAAAGTTTTTTTGGAAACTTGGAAAAGTTTGAAGGTGTTTGTAGATATTAAAAATAGCTATACAAACTTTGAATGTTTTCATTTCAAGCTGTTGTGAGCAGCTCTGACAAGCCTGTAATAATCATTCTCGGTTTGTATTTTGCTGTCAGGTCAGAACTGGCATGAAATTTGGATGTGTACCTCATACACCATGCTAGGATACATCCACGTTTAGGCAGGAAAGAAGTCCGACTGCACAGTGACAGACAAGAGCTGTCCACCAGTGGAGAGGAGAGATCTGTTCTCTGATTGGATAGATGCTAGCATGTGATAGTCAGATGATTTATCATTGATAGTGTAGCATGAGCAGAGGGAGAAATTCCAAAGTCCTGTCGATTTTTGTAGCTGGATAAATTCATTTGGCTGCAGATTTGGATATTTCAGACCCATTTTTCTGGCAGTGTAGTGAGCAGAAATCATTAGGCCTGAAAGCGAGATGGGCAGAGCAGTGGAAGGAGATGTTGTGCTGTGAATGTTATTAAACAGTGAAGTCATGGCGGTTAACACGGATCGCTTGCATAATTCCAAATGTAGTGTCTTTTTTCCCACCAGGAGCCTTCATTTGATGCAGCATATGGAAAGGATTTACTCGAGAACTCGCAGAAACACCTCTGGAGCTCCCGGCTCCTGGTTCTTAATCTTCTGCGCTGGAGACACGGTGTTCACATCCCTCGCTCAGATGTTTATTTCATGAGTGTAATGCTGCAGTATTAATGGCTTTCAGATCTGCTGCAGCACTGTCCTGTCATCTACCGAGAAATCTGTACTTTATTTCAGAATCTTTAAGATGAGGGCCAGTGCTAGAACAATTGTTAGAATCACTGTGTTGAGTAGACACACACACACACACACACACACACACACACACACAGAGTTGCTGCTTTATATATGTTCAACATTCATGTAAGCAGCCTTCTCTCATTTTCTGCCTCTGTGTCTCTCTCTCTTTGTCTTTCTCCTTCTCTCTCTCTCTCTCTCTCTCACCCTCTCTCAAAGCATGTACCTTTAAGAGCCCTTCAGCCGCAGAGAGTCTGAAAAATAGGCCATCTAATTAGAGGATGTGTTCAAATTAGAGAACAAAGCTGCTTTGAAGATGCATTTCTACCTGTTACATATTGCTTTCTCTTTAAAACTTAATTAGCCACTGCGCTCATCCATGCTGTAATTTGTGCCATTTGAAAGAATGACCCTATTCCCTTTTTTTTCCTGCTTAATGGCCGTTAGGAGTAATGAACTTTTCCTCTCAGATAATTGTGTATCTTATTGCTTGCTATTGACTTTTGCATCAGGTTGTACTCTATTGTTTGGATATTTGTTGTATATGTTTTTTTTCTTTAAACAGTCCTTGAGTTTCTAACTGGAATAGCAGTTCACTGTCATTTGCGGGTGGTGTGATGGTACAGCGGGCAGCGTTGCTTCCTCACGGCTTACGGTTTGATCCTGAGCTCATGTTATTGCTGTTTTATGTGTTTTTCTTTGAGTCTTCCTGCAGGTTCTCCAGTTTCCTTGCAGCTCCCAGAAACATGGAGATTACAGATTACTACTCTTAATCAGAGACTTCACTTGTGTGTGTGTGTGTGTGTGTGTGTGTGCGCATGTGTGTGTTTGCATGTTGTGCTGTCCTGCACACAAAAAAGTGATTCCTTAGGGTTCCATTTAAAGATAATAGAACCTGTTTTCCAAAAAACTTTTTAGTTCTTGTAGAGCTATGAATCTTTTATATTAAATCACTTTTAGAATTCAAAGAAGGCGTGTTTGGAGTTTTATCTGTGAAGGACAGCACTGTGATGGTTTGCAATGACGCGTTTTAAAGCCGAAATTATGCAACACTTCACTAAGAGGGAGGAGTTTTGTGTTATCAATAGTGTATGCATTCTTTCATCACCCAGTAGTGTTGTTTTGTGGTTTGAACTGGGTCTGATTTTGCAAAGTTGATCATCATTGAGTTGTCTCCACTGTCAAAGAACTTGAAAATGCTTTTATATGACGAAGTGTTCCATATATGAGATAGATTTAGGTTTCTTTTAAGAGTGTATGAAGGGTGTGTTCTCAGGATCTCAGGATTAGGCAGTCACGCTGATCGATTGATTACAGAGGATGAATGAATGAATGATTTTCACATGTGACCAGGTCATGTAGTGAGATTAATTTTTCATTAGTGCCATTAACTGTGGCTAGATAAAAAAAAAACATATAAAGCAAATGTGATTTTTTCTTTAGGAGGGTTGACTCACCTCAATCCTTTTCGGGTCTTTCTCCTCTTTCCTGCCAGTTCCTGCGCTCTTCCTCATCGTTTTCCACCATAAAGTTTTCCCTATGTGCCGGTGTCTCTGTTATCTAAGCACGTGTTTTCCTGCCACTTCTGCCTGCGTTCTTTTGATAATTGTTCCATTACTTGGCACAGACAGCACCTATAATACGTTATTAATGGCACCAGAGGTGTCTACTCTGACATCTTGTGCTTGCTTTTCCAGCACATTAGGCAGCCTGCTTGTTTTGGGAATGCAGAGTAAAGATGGATAAACTGTGATTGCGATTGTGGATGAAAATGTGACAGTGCGAGTGGAGGACACAGTGTTACAGTGTGTGAGTGTGTGTGTGTGTGTGTGTGTGTGGACATTTAATGTATGTGTCTGCATCAAACACACAGAAATGTGCGTAGGTTTAAATCACATTAATCCTGAACTGATGGCAGAGATGATGGCATGCTAAAAAAAATAAAGACATTGGATGAGAAAATATTAATAAAATGCACCGGTTTGAGCGCAGCATTTGACTCCCAGCATGTGAACTGTTTCCTCACTGCAAGCCGCATGTTTGCGGTTTATCTTTTTTTTTTTTCTTTTTTCTTTTTTTTTCCCCCCAGCCACACAAACACACAAGATGCATTCGGTGTCAGGAAGGCAAATCAGCTAGCTCTTTTTCCATTTGCATGACACTAAGCCTCCAAACAATGAACCTCATCCATCTTCTCCCTCTCATTCTCTCAGCTTCATTCCTGAGTCATTCCTGCGTTCTCCTTTCCTAGAAGAGAGCAAATATCAGTGACTGATTCCTCAGCAGCCGCTGTCCAAATATCAGCTCTGACAGATCGAGATGGCAGCAGCTCCATCTGAGAGAGAGAGAGAGAGAGAGAGAGAGAGAGAGAGAGAGAGAGAGAGAGAGAGAGAGAGAGAGAGAGAGAGAAAGGGAAAGGAATGATGAATCACACAACACCAAGTGGCTTTGTAAAATCTATTGGCACATAAGTGAAGCATAGACCTGCCAGTTCAAAGATAATTTGTCTTAATCTACACAGCGGTCAGAAGGAGAGAGGAAGAGCGATGGACAGAAAGAGGGAGAGAGAGAGAGAGAGAGAGAGAGAGAGAGAGAGAGAGAGAGAGAGAGAGAGAGAGAGAGAGAGAGAGAGAGAGAGAGAGAGAGAGAGAGAGAGAGCAGCGGTGATGGACATATTGGTGATGGACATGGCAGATATAGTTAGAACACAACAAGATCTGTGGGACGGATATAAGAAAGAGGGGAGTGAGTGGAGAGTAAGAGGAGGAACAGAAGCTAGATGATGTTAGTAATGTAGTGTGGCTCTAAGAAGCACTTAAAGCCTTTATGCCTATACATATACTGTGTGTGTGTGTGTGTCCGTCCATCCTTTGCCTTTCTAGCCATTGTGGTCTTGTAGGGGCTTCGAGGATGGATCACGCTTATATGGGTTTATGTGATGGATTGCGACAGGTCCAGTCCGTAGTAGAACAAGCGAACATTTGTCAGGTGATGGACCATGCATACAGTCTGAACAATTCAGCAGCATACCCTAAAAGAATCTATACACACAAACACACACACACACACACATGCACACTGACCAATCCAGCTCTATATTCTAGCTGCACGCTACACATATTCTTGCAGGAGCCGTATTGGAAGCTGGCAGTTGAAGCCATGATGAGTTAGACCTTAAATCGATTTTCCTTAAGTGGTTTGCAGGATTTGGACCGTTGCAATTCGTTCTTCGCAACAAAGCTACACAACTGTACTTCTTTCACAGGGGAAAATGTGCCTTAACTATGTCTAATTGGCAGAATGGCTCTCCGCATGAATTCCTCAGGTCGGGTATCGCATCCCTTTGTATTACACTCTGTCCGCATTCCGACACCGGAATATTCCCTTGCTCAGCTTTTACGCTTGGGTGTTGTTGTGGCCATTGAAATGATGGATAACAAAGCTGGGAGAAAAGTTTGATTATCTATGAAACTGTCTGCTTAAACACTAATCATCTGATCCTAGTTGGATCTTCATGACCCACAGTTCCATTTACTACTGTTAGTGTGTGTTTGTGTGTGTGTCAAGGGAGAGTATGTCTAATAAGCTTCTAACAGAACAGCTACCTAAAGAAGTGCTGTGGAGTCTTTTTTCTCGGTCAAATGTTAATTCAATAGAGACGCTGTTGTGCAAGTTGTGAGTAAATGTCTCTTCGCTTCCCTCTCCCTCTCCCTCTCCCTCTCTCCCTCTCTCCCTCTCTCTCTCTCTCTCTCTCTCTCTCTCTCTCTCTCTCTCTCTCTCTCTCTCTCTCTCTCTCTGTGTGTTTCAGCAGAGCTGATGTACACAGTGGAGCTGGCTGGTGGACTGGGTGCCATCCTCCTCTTGCTGGTCTTCCTGGTCACGCTGTATAAGTGCTACAGAATCGAGCTCATGCTCTTCTATAGGAACCACTTTGGCGGCGAAGACGTGGACGGCGGTAAGACAGCGATGACATAAGGCTTCTAAATGCTTTAACAATAGAAGCAATAAATGTTTTTTTTTTCGCTACATTAATTTTATTGACTGCTGGGTATGAATTTAATTGTGATAAACACAAACATCACAGATGAGCAGGATGTACTGTACAAATACTAACACTGCTAAGTAGAGATGAAGGAATCCAGCAAGCTGTCATGCTACGTTCACATATACAATGATTTCATCGCTGTGAGTCGCAGTACTATGAAGTACTGGTTGCCATAGTGATAAGGTTTATCAGTAAATAAAATGAAATGCTCTGGAAGGAACTTCTGCAATTTCTACTGTCTTCATTCTTATTGGCTGCACCAAGTCGCTCCATATTTGCATAAAGTTCAACTTTTCTCAACAATACTGGACACACCTACACCTAGTCATCAATGGTCGTTGTCCCTCAAGTCACTGGAGATCACCAGCTCTGACTGAAAATGAATGAACTTTAGTTGTTTTGTAGCTGCGAGTCTCTGTAGAAATTCTTAAAATATGAAGTTCTATTCAGTGCTGTTGCTATCCACTGCAATATAACACACAGGAACATGGCATGACCATGACATGAAGAGATGTGGGGCTCCTATGAGCGTCATTTAACACCACTGGGATTGGGGATGCTGGAGACAGGAGAGCCCAGAAATCTCTTCTTTTAAATTCCATTTTATCTTTTTAAATTTTATATGCTTTTTAAATATATATTTTTATATTTCTTTTTCCTCTGTTTGTTACAGCTTATGTTATTTTATTTTTATTTTTTAAATTCATTAAATCCATTTTATCTTTTTAAATTTCATGGTACTATTCTATTCCAATATTATTTTTATTGCATTTGACTTTTATTCCATTTTATTGTTTATACCTTATAATATATTTTTATATTTATTTTTCCTCTGTTCTTAACATCTTTTTTAGTTATTTATATATATGTTAACTTTTCTTTTCAATTCCATTTTATCTTTTTTAAATTCCGTTTTTACTATTTTATTCCTGTTCTATTTTTATTCCATTTGACTTCATTTTATTTGACATACTTTTTAAATATATATATTTTTTTTATATCTCTGCTTCTCTTGTCCAGCCAGTGAGCACTGACCAGTCACCAGAAATCAGACCAATTTGTCACCAGAGCTGTGACCTTCTCACGCTACACAATGTAGCTAATGCTGGAGCTGAAAATGCTTCAATATGCTGGAGTAAGCAAATAAAATGAGCTCTCCTTTGCCCCTAGAAGCTATGAACTCCATCTAATTAGAAGCATGTTGAGGAAATAGAAACATACGTAGCCTGCAGCTTAGCTCCAGTATCTCCGGTGTGAAAGCTCTCATCATATAAAAAAACACGTATGTTGTCAGATCTCTCACGTGTAACAAAGTCATTTCTTCTTCTTGCATTTTAAGGTGTTAGTGATTCCTGCATCACAGAGTGCTGGCATTTGCAGCTACATTTATTTCACATCAAAGGACTTGGAAAATTGCCCCTGAATTGCCCCAGCATCTGAAATGATGCTGTTGAAGGATCCAAATATTTCAGAAGGTTTTTTTTTTTTTTTTAAGAGTTTAACTTATGCTGCTTAGTCACTGTGTTTAATATTTTTGTTTAAATGTCTATCCTGACTTTAACATTCATCTACCAGTTTATTAGGAACACCTACACAGTTTTTCAATTCAGTCAATCGTGTGACAGCACTTCAGTGCAGAACATCACGCAGATACAGATCAAGAGCTTCAGTTAATGTTCACATCAAACATCAGTATAGGGAAAAAATGTGATCTCAGGTACTGTGACTGGCATGATGGTGGATTGAGCATTCCAGGTACTGCTGATCTCTTCAAATGATAAGATAAGATGATAAAGAAGTTCTGCAGATGGAAACACCTTGTTGATTAGATGACAGGAATGCTGTGGTGAATAATCACACTACAGTGAATAGTCACACTTTTCTGCTGAGCAGAAAAGCATCTCAGAATGCATGAGACACTGAACCATGAAGGAGATAAACTTTATTCATGTTTTTATATCTTTATATTCATATCATCAGTCATTGTATTGTATTCTATTTTATGTTTATTCCATTTGACACTATTTTATATACTTTTTATAGATTTCTTTTTCCTCTGTTCTTTATAGCTAATTTTATTTTATCTTATTTCCTTTTATTTTTAAGATCCATTGTGTCTATTTAAATTTCATGGTACTACTGTATTCCTACTTCCTATTTCATTCTTTTTTATTCCATTTCACCATTTCATTTTATATATTTTGTAATATATATATATATATATATATATATATATATATATTTTTTTTTTTTTTTTTTTTCTCCTGCTCTTTACAGCTTCTTTTATTTTCTTTTTAAATTCCATTTTTACTATTTTATTCGTCTCCTATTTTTTATTCTGTTTAAATCTATTTTCATAACACAGGCATTTGTAAAAAGAAAAAATAAATAAATAAAAAAAATGTAAAAAAAAGATTTTCACCTCATGTCGAACTGTGTATGATTGTGTGACTAATAAAATTTGAATTTGGACTAGAAAAGCTCCTGTCAGTGAATAGACTCACTTAAAAACATTAGAAAAAAAAAGAATGAATTTTTTTTCTCTAATCTTTACTTGTACAATTTCTAAGCCAGTCCTTCTGACACGTCCCAGAGATTTGCCTCTTGACCTGGATGTGTGTCAAATTAAGCACTGTGTTCGTTCCACATGATTAAACTTATTATCTGGATGAGCGGGTGTTCCTAATAAAGTGATCAGAGAACCAGTGAATATTTATTTTTCATCCTAGCTCAACCCTAACTCCACACGTTAAACCATGGAAGTTTAATTGATCTCATTTTAGGCTGAAACAATTTCAGAATTCAGATCACATTTATCATATTTACTTTATAAGGAAAATTATGGATATATTTCCTACATTACTGTAGCAGGACACAGTAACTCCACGTCTCCTGGTGGACGTCTGAGTGACAGCCCGTCCGTTCGAACCATTTTTTGCGCATTTATATCAGAATATCTAAAATCTTAAACAAATAAATTCTATTTAATATAAAGCTTTAATCATATTAGCTTTCTGTGAGAATTGGGGATTGATAAAGTGTGTATACTGCATCACTGGTATATTGGAAGACACTGTACAGTGTAGCAATGACTCAATCTTTTATTTAATACATTTCTTCATTGTTTGTTTAGTAATTTAATATGCAGGACATAATATTTAAGGATTATTTAATTTTTTAGAACAAATTTCTTCCTTTAAGTTTGTTTGTCCTCATTTTTGGTCAAATGATAGACAACGTCTATGGTCATTGGTTACAGATAACAAGGAGGATTGGTGACTGAATCTGTAAGCGCAAATACTGCAGAATGATCTAATCTACACTGTTCCTCTCAAATTAGTATTGTTCAAGCACAAATGCATCCAGAAGCGTTTAATATCCTGCATACGGGACCTACTGAAGTGTGATCAGAAGCCAGACGTGCTCCAGCAGCAGTAATTTACACCACCTTTCTGCTCATTAATGTTTCATCATTTCAAAATCTTCACAACCCTGACCCACTACTCTTTTATTGTGGGCTCTAATGAACATATACATTTCAACCCCGTGCTCTGTTTATTTCCTTCAGTCGCAACGGAGAAATTACCAGCAGTTTATTTGATGAATTGTGTTCAGTGGTGTGCCTCGCTCCGGCTGACATTCCATTAAACAAATTGAATGGGCCTTGAACTTTAGAACAGGACAACATGGGCTAAATATTTCAACAGATTTAACATTGTCTGGCTGGATTTGTTTTGTTTTGTCGAGAAGAACAGGGATAGATATTTTATGTACTATGGGATGTTTTAGACACCCTAGTAGTTGGGGAGGCACAGTGGCTTAGTGGTTAGCACTTTCGCCTTACGTGTCCTGGGTTCGCGTCTCGCTCCCATTCCCTGTGCTTGGTGGGTTTCCTCCCACAGTCCAAAGACATGCTTCTAGGCTGATTGGAGTCTCTAAATTGCCCGTTGTGTGTGTGCCCTGTGATGGGTTGGCACTCTGGTCCAGTGCTATGAGGCCTAAGATAGGCATAGGCTCCCTGTGACTTGATGATAGATTGGATAAGCAGTACAGACAATGGAATAACATATAATTCATAGTACCTTGAATTTATCAAGCAAACTGTAAAAAAATAATTTGAATAGAGTCTGATTTCTAGTATTATCTATTACGTGATTCCGGTAAATCAAACAATAAAAATATTAAACATTCTTTATTTATATCACAATCTGGGGCATTGGTGGCTCAGTGGTCGATTTCTCGCCTATCATGCGGAAGGTCCGGGTTCGATTCCCAGCCACTGGATGCAGTGCCTGTCTCAAGCCCAGAAAAATAGGAGGGTTGCGTCAGGAAGGGCATCCAGCGTAAAACATTTGCCAAGTTGATGTGCGGACCAGTTGGTCCGCTGTTTGCGACCCCGAACAGGGAGCAGCCGAAAGCATTAACTTAACTTTATTTATATCACGCTTGAAATAGTATTTTTTTTTCTTGACAGGTAAGGTTATTTTGCGTTTCATTTTAAGAAGCAAAGTATCTCTCTATAGAATTTAATAAAAAGGAAATTAGTAAAACAAGCCTATGTCGCATTCATGAGAGTGTTCTAGTCTAAAAATACTAGATAAATACGATTGTATTCTAGATGCTGGCACTTGGTAAGATGTCGTTTATTTCTGCAGTGCAGTCATGTTTGAAAAGGAAGTAAAACTTTTCTGAAGTGGTTGTCAGTGTGAGGTTATTCATAATGTCCTCTAACAGGCATTGGCAGGCATCTGTGCTGAAAGAGAGAGAGAGAGAGAGAGAGAGAGAGAGAGAGAGAGAGAGAGAGAGAGAGAGAGAGAGAAGAAAAAATATTAGTCAAGAGCCAAGGGACATGGCATATAGGATGTCACTAAGTCTACAAAGATGTTTTGTGTTTTTGGGGGTTTTTTTTTCGGTTTTTTTCTGAAGCCTGTGCTTTTTTTTATGCACCTTGATGCCCGACATTCTAGAAGTTTCTTGCTATTGCTGTGAGAGTCGCAAGGCCGGTCCGTCTCTGGGGCTTGAGCGTAATATATGGCTCTAAGGCAGATCGGAGAAGGGGGGGAGAGGGATGGGGATGAAGGGGACTTAACGTGAGTGCCTTGAACTTAATTCCAAACAGCAATTGTCTCCTTTAATTGTAGCACTCCAGTGAGCTCAGGGGAGAGGGGAAACAGATTTTCAATTTGCTCTCAGTTTAAGGGGATCAGTTTCAATAAGCCAGCCGGCCATGCCCACAGCTCCCTGAAGAGATGCACATGTCCCAGATACACAGAGGTGATTATTCCTCTTCCAACCCCTGTCTCACACTTTCTCTCTCTATATATATTTCTCTGTCTCTCTCTCTTTCTCTCTCTCTCTCTCTCTGTCACACATATCCCACCCTCTCAACCAATCATCAACTACTTTAAGAATCCATCTGTCAAAGATCTTCGCTTTTACATGATCATATAGTAAGTTAGAAGAGGTTGGGTCAATGACTTCTCCAGTTAAATGAAGTTCGGATCTTGACACGACACCGAGGGCATCTTGGAATGATCAGAATTACTCGAAGTACAACCTGCCGAATGGGGAAAAGTGTTGAAGTGGCACTTTGAGCTGTAATTACTAGTAAGAACCGTGGGCAATTGTTCCATAATACAGTTCTCTTGTCCCATTTATTTATTTATTTATTTTTACAAACGTCAAGTAGCGTCACTGAACCCTGGTTTACAGATCAATTACAAATCAAAAGTAAAACGAGGGAAGAATTAAACTTAAATGTGGCCATCTGGATGTATGTATTTATATATTTTTTTAATATTTATATTCCATTAGCATGGAGTGATTTGCGTTTTTTTTCCCCCATATTTTTTTGTCATTGGAAAAAAACAATGAAAGTGCATACAGAATTAAATCATTTGAATGAATAACATGAATAATAAAGCAGTTACATCTGTGCATGTTTTTACAACCTGTGCTTAAGTCACCTTGAGGAACAACAAAAATAAATTTCAACTTCAAAAAGTTTGTGCCTCAGACCAATAACTAGAACTCTGATTGAATCTGACTGATGGTTTACATCCTCTTCTGTGTGTTTACTGGTGTGTTGTAGTAATCATCTGAACTTGCTGAAAGCTGAAAAATCAGCGGTGATACAGCAATACTGTGGCCTCTGCTGAAGTGTATAACGTGATTAATGCAATAACTCCCAGCAGAACATGACCTTTTCCTAGAGTATGTGAAATTTGGAATTTGAAGCGTATTGATGTCTCAGATTGATTCATTTCTCACAAAGTGTGGTTTTTTGATAGCTTGACAACTATCAGATTTGCTCTGTACACAATTCTGGATTAATCGATCATTTAAAAATCCAAAAAATAAAAGTAAACAAAAACAAGAGTCAATTTTGTTCCTAAAAATAGTTTGTTTTATTTTAATAACAACCAAAGCACCAACCTGTTTAACTAAGGAACATCATCAGTAACCTTTTGAGTATTATTTAATGACTGTCAGATGTTATTTGTGAAGAAAATGAGTTCACAAAATCCTGTATTCAGTTTAGTGCTTCTTATGAAAAGACATTACTGTTAAGGAAAAGCAAAATTGAATCTAATACCAGTGTTGCCTCGCCCCTCAAAGTATAAAAAAAGGTTTTTTAACTGTATTAAAGGTCTATAACAGGATGCAGAAACACGATGGATATTAGTTATGTCAGGGACTAAATGCGCTGCTTTGTTGGGCAGGAAGTGATATCAGAAAACTGGAGTATATAACCTTTAAAGCAGTTTCTTTAATGGGTGCAAAACATGTCAATGTAGATTCTAAAGGTAGCTGGCATTAGTGAAAAAGACCCGCAGACTAATTCAGTGAAGTATGCTAATGTAAGATACTGTGAAGGACAGCATCAGTATATTGGGAACAGACAGAGAGATCTTATTTGCATAATGCAAAAGCTTTCCAGTCGGCTTTTATCGGTTATTAGTAAGAGTAGGATTTTTAAGAAAGTTTAGCATGCACAGCTCTATTCGGTGATCCATTTAGGGAGAGCTTATTCATTTTCATGTTCTGTATGTATGTAAATATTGTTCAGAGAAATATGATTTAAAAAAAAGGTCAACATCAAGATTATATGGATGAAAGCTGAGGGTTTTTTATTTTATTTGGCGACTTAAGTCTGCATATAGGAAGGAAAGTTATCAGTATTCAGATCTGCGCTATGCCTGGGCTTAACTAGATTTCCTCAGCGGCCCATTTACATTATTGAAATGACGTGCATGCCAGCTTGATGGACTCTTTATGATGTCTAGACGTGTCTTGTTGTCATGTCTTTCATTATTATTATTATTATTATTATTATTATTATTATTATTATTATTATTATTAGGGGGCATGGTGGCTCAGTGGTAGGTTTCTCGCCTACCAATGCGGAAGGTCCGAGATTTCAGACTGACCAATGAGTTTGGACATTATAAATTTGTGGTGGGGCTACAGCTGGTTCTTGTCTCTATACTCTTTGTGTGCCCAATATACATTTTTATTTACCTTCTTAGATGTTTTTGACTCCTTTTGCACTGCTTTTAAGCTGTTTCCTGTTTTAACCTTTTCCCATCGGGCATTGGTGGCTCATTGGCAGTTGCCTACCAGGCAGAAGACCTGGGTTCAATTCCCAGCCAATACCCAAGCCTCAGCCACTGGATGCAGTGCCGGTCCCAATCCAGGAATAATGAGAGGGTTGCGTCAGGAAGGGCATCCGGTGTAAAACCTGTGCCAAGTTGTTGTGTGGACAGCCGAAAACAACCCCATCTATTATTATAAGGGGGCCAAGCACCAAACATGCGTAATCTCCCTATTGTTATTGTACTTTTGAGTCTTCTTCTTCTAGCTAGGTTGTCTATAGCAGCCCACAGAACCTTCTAGCAAAAAGTTGTGTAATTTGGTACACCGATTGAGGAAAGTCTAAGGAACATTCTGACCAATTTGGGGCCAAACACAATCAGTGCTCTAGCTTCACCATTGGATCAAATTTGGGACTTATTTTGGAAATAATAACTTTTAAAGCATGTATCCAATATATAAAGCCAGCATCTCTGGGTTCCCTTATTTGAGACCAGTGCTATACAACCTACGATGTCATTTTCTGCCTAATAAAATTTTCCACCATCTTGGATTTTGAATTTCGTTCAAATTTGGCATGTTATCTTAACAGTAAACCACGAAAAAGTTATCAGAAGGATTTTAAGTTCTCCAAACTTTTTGCCAATGATGTACCAATGAATCTGATAGCAAAGCTGCCAAACAGGAAGTGAGTTACATTGACATGCCTTCCATTTGACTACTACAACGACTTATTGCTACTCCTTTTCCACATTTTGTCCAGTCTTCAGCAGATTTGGCACACATCGTCGTGACATCTGTCTAAACGTCAAAGTAACAAAAGGCAACACCACAGCACACTTCTTCTAGACCTTTCCTCATACAGTTAGATCAAAACACTCACATCAAGCTAAAAATCACTCCGGAGTCCCTTTGAGTAAAGTTATGCCTCTGGTTTTCTGTGATTGGTCAGGCAACAACTGGAGTATGCTCCCTAAAATGCTGCTTTAATTATTATTATTATGATTATCGATTTCAGAGATAAAGTTAATAAGCCACCTGTAGATGATCGTCAATCAACTAAATGTCAAAACTATAGTCAGTTGATGATGAGTAGACTGTCAGGTTGTATAGTGCAGCAGAGACTCAGTAGTTAAGTCTCAAGGTTACTGAGCAGAAGGACAATGGTTCAAACTCCTGTCCATCTGTATCTATGACCATGTGGCATGATTCTGACTAGTTTAGATGAAAAAACTGATTTTTAATTTAATATGACATAAAAACTTTCCTCTTAGATCTGAAGTGCTCTCAGACAGAATTTTAAATCTGAACATTGTGTACTTTTATGATATATGGCATGTTGTCATCTTATGATGAGTCAACCAAAAGGGGGACAATGCAAATAAATAACACTGAATCAGATATCAGAGAAAATAAATAAATTACTTTCATCACAAAAATGACAAGTTACTTTAAATAAAGTTATATTTATTTTATTTATATTCTAGTTATTACCTGCAGTCAACTTCACATGTTCTGTTTAGGAATTAAAAAGCTCTATTAAATGAATATATGAATGTTATTGTACTCATGTTAAATAATGAAGCTAATTTTATAGATAACTCTATCGTTTTCAGAGGAGGTTTGTGAAACCGATCCTTCACCCCTGGCTATAAAAAGTTTGAGAATCCCCCAGACAGACCACATAAGATCATCACTGCAGAGTATTGCTATTTATATCAGGAGCTAAAAAAAACATACAGACTGATAAAACATTAGATCTGTAGTCTAATGTAATCTGATCTATTGAGTTTGAGAGCTTGATTAAGTTTAATAATGCTGTTGTGATGGTTAAAACTGAGTGAAAATCCCACCATGTGATATTCCCGACTGTCTGATCAGTGCTTAGTCTTTGGATCGGATCGGCTCGGTATCTTATGCCACCTGCTTTCTTTGCTTTGCGCTGTGGCTGCACCAAGAGACATAAATATCTCATATAAGTCCTGCATAAATACTCATGTGGATGAAGCAAAGCTGAAGGCCGACACAGTGAGACTGTGTGGGTAGCTGAAGGGGAGAGGTGCTATGTGTGTTTGTGTGTGTGTGTGTGTGTGTGTGTGTGTGTGTGTGTGTGTGTGTGTGTGTGTGTGTGTGTGTGTATGTGTGTGTGTGCATCTATGCTGTGTGCAGCCTCTGGATCACAGCTTCCTGGAACACTTTGGCCCAATGAGAAGCGCTAACAGGAAAGCATTATCGATTATTCCTCCTCCAAATCTCAGTCTTGTGCTTTTACTCTCTTTGTTTTGACTTTTGTATCCTCTCTCTCTCTCTCTCTCTCTCTCTCTCTCTCTCTCTCTCTCTCTCTCTCACCTTTTCTTTCTCTGCTTCTCACTCCCCCGACAGAAGCATGATTCATCTGTGCTTAAATAGTGATGAGCTGATGATCTGCCTACTTCTCCTGCTAAAGGACAGCCCACTCTCATTGCGCGCGAGATCTTCTTTGCGCATATTACGGACGGGAAATGTTTATTTACGGCCATTCCCCACACGAGATCAAACACGATTAAGCCTGACCCTTAACCCCTGACTTCAGCCTACACTAGCATCAATAGTATCATGAACCCCGTGTCCAGAAGTTATCTATTCTCTCATTCAGAGGGAGTGTTGGGAAAAAGAAATACAGAGATAAAGATAAAGATGTGCTGAAAAGTGTTATTCAGGATTGAGTGCTCGGAGAATGGTAAAGGAATGATAGACGAGTGAGAGAGAGTGATGGGTCTGTCTGTAATCTGAAATGAGCCATTACGGCAGCATATGGGATGCACCTGCCATGTGCCGTCTGCCTCCACGCTTCTGCACAACTGCCGACGACAGAAATGTGAGGCAGAGTGTGGCAGTAAACTCGCAAGAGGCTTCCTAAAAGTTGGAGCTCTCATTATAAAATCTGACAGATTGATTTTTTTTTAAACCCCGTGAACAGCCGCTTCATACCCGTGTTAGTGTGGAGTGTATTGTAGCAGGCAGACGTCTACAGGTAGATCTCTATTACACTCTTACACCTTCATTCGAGGCAACATGATATGAAAATCGCTGTACTAAAGCATGCTGGGGTTTGTAGAATTCTCTTCCTATTGATTGATACATTTTATTTATTTCTTTATTTTTAATGAACTTACACGTACATCCTCTTTATGTACACATCTTTATCTGTCTTCCCTCCTAAGTGAGTTCAAGTTTTACTTTAATCATAATGAAAGCTAGTACAGTGCACTTAAAGCAAGATTGCTCACCCTCCTTTCTTCTCCTCCCTCTCCGTCATCTCTCGCTCACGGCTCCCTTTCCAGTCGATGGAAGGATGAGCGATGGGACTCGATTAGTCTTTCTGGGGGATAATTATGAGCAAGGGGAAAAAAAGGTGGAAGGGAGGAAAGAGTTTGAAAGATAATGAAAGAGAGAAAGAGATTGGAATGAACATGAGCAGAGGGACAGAGAGACAGAAAGACAGAGTGGGATGTGAAGGGAGAGAAAGCAGCAGAGATGGATGGGGGATGGGAGAGAGAAAGAGAAAGAGAAAGAGAAAGAGAGAGAGAGAGAGAGAGAGAGAGAGAGAGAGAGAGAGAGAGAGAACAGATATGGATGTTAGGGCCATAAAGAGACCGAGAATGGGGATATGGAAGGAAGGGAAATAGATTGGGTTGTGTGGTGAGGCATTAGGAAGAAAGATAGAGGGGCCAGGAGACACATTGGGCTACAATCATAGTGGAAAGTGTCAGCGAGAGAGGGAGAGAGAGGGAGAGAGAGAAAAGGAGATGCTCTTGAGGGACCATTCTGAGATAAGTGCATCTAAGGGAACATTAGTGTTCCTGAAGGGCTATTTATTGAGCAGACAAGCTCCAAGTTAAACTGAGTCAACCTACATTATCTTGATTAGCTAATTATTTGAATTAATTGACTACTTGTATTTGTTTTAAAATTCATGATTGCCTCTGGTGACTAAGATAAGCTCATGCAAAAAAAAAAAAAAAAAAAATCCTAAGGTGTAGTTTCTACTGCTTTGTATGCCTCTCATCTAGCTGTAATCCTGCCACACCCACCCTGGATTGTCCTTTGCATTGACGTACAGTTACGGTGTTCCAGTTAGCTGCTAGTGCCACTGATCCAAAGCCAATTTCAGCTCCAATAGAATTATAAATAAGCATAAAAATGGGAATAGTCTCCGCTTGGAATTGAGTAGAGGAAGATGACAGAACCTACGGAAAACCTTCCTTCGCCCAGAGACAACATTTCACTGTCTTACCACCGAAAGCACAACATTTCTGGCTGCTAAGAATCACTTATTGTGAAGCATTGTATATCAGAGAACACCACAATCTGGCAGCTATAAGTGTAAGCAGCCCCCACATTGTTGTTTCAACATTCTCTATATACTGTATGTAGGCTGTAGTCGAAGCCCTAAACACAAAGTTTGAAAAAGAATCCTTTTCACCAGACTAACTTTCTTTTTTTTTTCTTTTTTTTAAAGTATGGACATGTATCAGCGCCTACACCCACACGTGCGAGGAGGACTGGGCTGCTAGTCTTCTGGGATTAACATACTTGACTTGCTTATATGTGGGCTGTATTTCTACAAGGTCATGCTAGCATCCAACCTATTCTGAAAAGTCAGAAATACTTTCAAAGGTGACGGGTTTAACCTTCATCATGCAAATGCTTAGATCAAACCGCATGGAGACCGTTCTATACCTTCTCCCTCGCTAACTACGGGATCGAAAACATCGAGTGTTCTCTGTGATCCTACTGAGCACATTCTGATATGCTGAAGAGTACGTGGACTAAGATCATCATCATAAAAAAAAAAAAAAGTGCCTCACTCACGTATTACTTTTTTAAAATAAATAAGAAGGTGGTGTCAGTTCAAGTGCACTGAGCAGATTTCCCTTGTGGATTGTTCTACGTCTGAATACATCGGACTACGTCTTCACGAATTTCATAAATTTATTTTTTTTTAATTCATAATCAGCAATATGTTCATAGAGATAAAACTACAAAAAGTAATAGCACTGATTTCACCTTAAATGATCTCAAAATTATAAAACAGCTTTAATATAAAATGTTAATCCTCTCCAGGAGTTCTACATAGAACCATTTCTTTGGGAAAAGGTTCTACTGGCCAAGTACAGTACCCCAGGTGACATCTTATATATAAAGTGTTAAATTAGCTATGATGGTACTTTTGGATGTCCAGAAAATCACAGACTTATATTAATACTCTTATTCTAATATATTATCCCAAGGTACAATCTTCTGTGAGGAAAAATAGCACAGGGTTATCTAACTATCTATAACAGTTTTCATTTTCCTTAAGAGAAAAGAAAGAACCGAACCTGTTCTACAGACATTCAGAAGTAAATGTAATTCTAAATGGATTAAAAAAAAAAGACATGCATTTCTTCAATAAATAAAATAAAAATAAAAAGTTAGCATTGGCAGATTGCTGTGGTTGGTAGCTCAGTGGTAGGTTGCTCACCTATCATGCGAAAGGCCCGGGTTCGTTTCCCAGCCAATGCCTCAACCCCAGCCACTGGCTGCAGTGCCGGTCCCAAGCCCGGAAAAATGGGAGGGTTGCGGCAGGAAGGGCATCCGGCGTAAAACCTGTGCCAAGTTGTTGTGCGGACCAGTTGGTACGCTGTGGTGACCCCGAACAGGGAGCAGCCGAAAGCTATTGGCAGATTGCTGTGGTATAAGAGGAACGAGTCAGAGAGTAACTGATGTGGCTCTTTTCCTTTCTTTATTTCCTTTCAAACTTCAGTTACTTTAGCACTAAATTCAATGCATGCGATTCAACAATGCTTTCTTAAAGATAAATGAAGACACCCAATCAATATCCTTGGAAGAATGTAACTACTTGTAAAAAATTAAACTTTCTACAGAAAAGCTGGCAGGCAAGAAAGGGCCAAAAGAAAAGTTGTTGCTATACACACTGTTTAGAATGTCAAGGTAATTTTTTGTGTGTGTGTGATTTTCAATCACACAGAAAAGTGAACATTCATTTATTCCTTTATAGCTATATGAATCGCTGCTATCACATTATATCTGAATTTTTGCAAATGGATAAAACTTCTCTTGGTGCAAGTCACTGTTTTTATCAAAGCAAGCGTCACAATATTTGAGCATGGACAGTTTTGTCTGTTGAGTAAAGCTCCGTACAGTGATTTTTATCTGTCAGCCAGTCACGAGCTACAATTTTTACTTCTTTCCACATAGTAACACTTCTCATAAGGTGAAGCAACTAGCGTTCAGGTTTTCTTGCCGCTAAAATGAAACATTCTGAGGGATATTTGGTGTTTGTAGCATTGTATATCCATTCATATCATACGAGTTGAATGAGAAACCTCGTGCGTTCTATTCTACCGTCTTCACTCCCATTGGCTGCACCAAGTCGCTCCATATTTGGGTAAAGTTCCACTTTTCTCAACAATGTTGCATCACTATTATGGACACACCCACATCTAGTCGCTGATGTCATACGCTCATGTTGCCACGGATTTGTATCCAAGAGTTTCACTGTCTCACATATTCCCCTCAGGCCTTGATTCTGAGCTATCATAAAAACTTGTTGATGTATTAATAATTCAAGTTTAATTTTAATTCCTTCCATCAGTACACAGATGACACACGGCTGTTTATCGGCTCAGCGTTTGACTGAACAGATTACATCAATATTGTCCATATCTAAATATTTTAGTGCTTAATTCGAGTTGTTTGTGATAAAGTATAAGAAGGAGATATGTTTATCTTGATTTGGATTTGTACCTCAAACTATCATCAGAACCTAGAAACCAGTTCTGCTTCTTGAAACTCACAGACTAGATTACTTTGTTTCTGAAATATTGAAATCACTAGAGATATTTTTCTTCATTCTGACGGTTGATATGAACATCCCGAAGTTGCCGTTGAGGATCTGCAGGAATTTCTGCACTGCGCTGCTGCTATTCGATCAGATGATTAGATAATTGCATGAATGAGTAGGTGTAAAGGTGGTAAGAGTTTTTGCACCATGTAGTCATTCGTGTAAGTATGTGAACTTGCACTGAACAGAGTTCAACCCTGTTAAAATCCCTGGAGTGTTCTTCCTTATTTAATAAGCTGGGAGTTTAACAAGTTGAAATTCAGTGAATTGCTGTAGTGTAGGTGGGAGAGACAGATGGCACTGAAGTGTGAGAGCTGGACCTTGGACTATTACAGTTCTAACATTAATTAAAAGAGAATCTAAGTGAAATGTAAAGACAAATCCTTATCCAGTTTGCTAACAAAACAATGCCTGGGCTCATAACATCAAATCATCACATCTCTAAGCTCTCACAATTATTGAACCAACATCACTGCCTTTTTTTTTCCAATATTTTTTTCCCCCTGACCAATATAATTGTGCATGTTTGAGGCAAATGGAAGCCATGATCCTGTCTTATTTATTGCACTTCAGCACTAAACAAATGACATTGTAATTTATGTCTGTATGCCTTTTTTCTGCTAAAAGAAATATTTTGTACAGCTGTGCTAAAAATGGCTACATGCAAGAACAATTCAGCGTGACCATTAGGAAATTAAGGCCCATTAGGATCAGCCAGGGGACTGAAAACATCACCAAGTCAGCAAGATAGCCCATTTAAACTGTTCAATCATGCTACTTAAACATGTGACATGAAACAAACCATTAAGAAAAAGCTGAAAGGTTTTAGAAATGTACAAACAGTATCACCGATGGATAAAGGCTATGAGCACTGAAGGAATGAGTACTAAAACCCGGAAATGAGTTCGTGTTTTTGCATCATGTCTTTGCAAAGTCAAGAGGATTTTTTTTTTCAGAAAATTATCTAAAATGATGTATGTAGATTGTACACAAGCTGAAGATTTAGTTTTAGATAAGTTTTATTCTACGGCATAAAATATATCAGTAATACCCCGCTCGTAATTTTTTAAGCTTTACATGTTTTGCAAAAGACGGTTGCTAACAAGAAGCTAAATAGATCTAAAGAGGTTGACATTAAACGTCATCACGTTGAACAGAAAAACTCATCTGCTACAGTTTCAAGGTGTTTATACTCACTCTCTTAGAAACTGTTCCAGCTTTTTACTCATTCAGATTCATAAAAAAAAAGAAAGGGAACATGTTTTTATTAAGATTGAAAGAGAAGTTGGAACCTTAGCGATGGTGATGTTGAAGTCATTTGACTGTGAGTGCTGTAACTTCTTTTAGACTGACAGTTTTACTTTTACTTTTGAATCATGTACTGTTGTTGTTCACAGATTATTTTATTTTATTCCAATAATACAAAAGATGGGGGGGCACGTTGGCTTGGTGGTTAGCACGTTTGCCTCACACCTCCAGGGTTGGGGGTTCGCTTCCCGCCTCCGCTGTGTGTGGAGTTTGCATGTTCTCCCCGTGCCTCGGGGGTTTCCTCCAGGTACTCCGGTTTCCTCTCCCAGTCCAAAGACATACATTGTAGGTTGATTGGCATCTCTAAATTGTCCAGTGTGTGTGCCCTGCGATGGGTTGGCACTCTGTTCAGGGTGTATCCTGCCTTGATGCCCAATGATGCCTGAGATAGGCACAGGCTCCCCGTGACCCGAGTATAGATCAGTTAAGCGGTAGACAATGAATGAATGAATGAATACAAAAGACAATAGAAAAATCCTATTGCATTTTATGTCGAGGGAACCAAGTGCTACTTGCGAGTTGGCCCACAAGCCAAAAAAGGATTTTTATGTTGTTATTGCAATTTTTTTATGTCTGTATTGAATAGATGTAGCAATTGAATAGATTTAATTTTATATTTTAAACAGCACAATCTAGCATGGTGAGCTAATTTTCAATTTTGAGAATATAGTGACAATGACTCAGCATATTCATGTTGTCTGGCTGTATGTAAAATGTCTGACTGTATAAAACAATTCCTGGGCTTCTGATGGTGCAGTTGAGCCTGGAAATCAAATGCAAGCAGGGGAAATCAAAACATGATTGATTTTTACCTCTTAATTAGGTAGGTGTTCTAACTAATACGTTAGCCAATTTCGCTGTATCTACCAAGAGATTAAACAGAAGCCGAAAAAAATCCCGACCACAATTTATTAATGGAAAGAGACTTACTAAATTACTTTCAGAGATTAAACACACCATGCCCAATAACTCTATTAAATAAAATGAAGTTCAATTACTGACGTGTAATTTTTTTCCTTTTCTCAGAAGTCTTCCAGCCTTTTCCGCGAGCCTCTGAGGCCTTTCATGTTTCTCTTGTGGGAACGTTTTAGATGAGTATAAAGACAACACTGAACCTCGTTAATGACGGCCTGGCTTCATTTTCCTAATTGGCATTACACTTAGATTAGACTGGATTTTCTGTCTGGCTCTAAAACTATACTCTGGTCAATAACTGCTGTTTTTTTTTGTAGTTTGGATTAGGTATGTGTTTTCCTGTTTTGTTTGTTTTTTTCCAAACACATTAAAGAATAATAACCGCATGAGAGTGAGATCTCCAGCCAAAACTTTATAAACCAGAAGCCACAGTTCATTAGTGATTACAGCAAGATGAAAAAAAAAGGCTAATTATGCAGGGCTTTATTCTCTCCATGAGCTCCTGTTCATTCATGACTAAATGAAAAGGTCTAAGAGGAGGAGGAGGAGGAGGAAAGCAGCTTTTCCACCTTTTATTTATTCTTTTTTTTTTGCGAGACAAATTCAGCATGTTCCATCCTGCCTCCTGTGTCAAAGTCGATAAACCCCCATCACGCGTCCGCTGGGGGCTAATTTAAGACGAGGCTGTTCAAACAGCCTTGCCACCATGAGTTAGCTCACAAACCACACATATCCACAGGTTGCCTTGGCAGTAAGTGGACGGTCATTTGGAAAAGGTCCGAGATCGATGGCCCACGCTGTTCTCGCTCGATGAGCATTAGCCTCTTTTTGTGACCGAGAGCTGCTCACTCCCAGATTCGTTGATTACTTTGTTGTGGTAAATCAGCCCAGTGGAGATGCCCTGAGCTGTGAAAATCTAATACGACTTGCTAATCCACAAAAAAAAAGTGTTCTCCCCAAACCTCTTTATTACTTTGCTATTTGTCAGTGCTGTTAAGGTCCTGCGTACAATTTAGCCACAAATCTAACAGACGTAGGCTATTTCTGTAACTTATGTAATCCTGCATTTCTGAAATGATTTCTTTCTTTTATAATATCCTAACTTGAGAAGCGAATTAGCATAATGCGTTTTTGAGAAAATGAGCCACGCGCTACATATTTGACACTGCGCTCATTAAAACCGTGTTGTTGGTGTTGAATGCTTTTCAGAAAACAAGGACTATGATGCATATTTGTCCTACACTAAAGTGGAGCCAGAACAGTGGAGCCAGGAGACCCGAGAGGAGGAACGCTTTGCCCTGGAGATTCTTCCGGATGTTTTGGAGAAACATTATGGGTATAAACTCTTCATCCCAGACAGGGATTTGATTCCTACTGGAAGTAAGTTCAGCTGGACAAAGCATGCCATTCTTTGTATATTCCTCAGTGTGTGAGTGTGTGTGTGTGTGTGTGTGTGTGTGTGTGTGTGTGTCTGTGTGTGTATGTACAGCAGTCTAATGTATGAAAATGCTGGAAAACATTACAAAAAACTTTTGAGTTTGGAAAAATTGACCAATATAAATGCGTAAGGTTGCATACTTGTGCACTATTTTATCCAACAAGTGCAGTTCAAGCACACTTACTGAACCAAGTGTGGAATGTTGTTTACATTACATTCGTGCACTCAACATTCAGCACTCACAGCTTTTCTCACGTAGCGAAAGAGGGGCGGGGCTTCCAGGCACTGGATGAAGGAAAGATTTTCAAGATGGCCGACGAGTTGGCCAAGATGAGTCTCCGGTGGATGAGAGATCAAATGTCTCTAAAATCGCGTGGTTTATTTTTCACCATTTTAATAATTTACCCTATTCTGCTAATGATTCCGCTTAGTTAAATATATTAATGTTTTATTTGAGACTGTAGACCCTTCTAACTCTCATACACTAGACGATAGAGTGCATAGTGTAAGTGTGCAGTACGTCATTCGGGACACAGCTATCGACATCTTTAAAAAAAAATGTAGTTTTTATTAAGGTTGTCGAAAACCTAACTAAACCGGATTTCCTCATCGCAGAATGCCGTGAGTACATGATGTAGTGAAACCACACCCAATCAGATCCTGTGCTTACTGACTTTCCAAAAAGTCCATCATGCTTCTTTGCTGATGCATCATCATCATCATCATCATCATCAAAACAGAGAAGAGCATGTAGCTACTCTGTACTGATTCCTCGCTGATGCCATTATGAACAGCAGAGTAGAAATGGCATTGAGGCTCGTCTTTAAAAGCTCTGAGAGACTTTTACCCTAGGCAATGAGACGGAGGCTGCGGTAGATTCAGTTAGCAACATAGAGGAAGAGTCTTTCATCTGAATTAGGATAGAAGTTGCTTTTGGCTGCTCCCTGTTTCGGGTTGCCACAGCGGTCCAACCAACAACTTGGCACAGGTTTTACACCGGATGCCCTTCCTGACGCAACCCTCCCATTTTTCCAGGCTTGGGACCAGCAATCCATCCAGGGGCTGGGGTTTGGGCATTTGTTGGGGATTGAACCTGGGCCTTCCGCATGGTAGGCAAGAAACCTACCACTGAGCCACCAATGCCCTTTTTCATCTGAATTAGGATGACGTTTTTAAAACCAACTTTCACTAATCAGACACTAAAATTACTGAATTTACTCACTTGAAGTTGAGAGATACTATATAAAAGTATGTGCACCCTGACCATCACAGAGAATGGTTCTTCCACCAGCCAGACAGCTACACAGTTTATAGATTGTCTTGTGTGCTGTAGCTTTATAATTTCCCTTTACTGGAACTCCGTCCTGTTCCAGCATGACGATGCATCAGCGCACAAAGCACTGAGCTCCATCATAAAGACACTCTGTGTTAAAGCTGGAGTAGAAGTACTTGAGCATCCTGCACTGAGCCCTGACTCAGACTCAGCCCTATTAAACACCTCTGGGATGAACTTAAACCCCAGTCCTCCTCCCCACAACCTCAGTGTCTGATCTTATTAATGCTCTCATTAATGCTCTAAAGCTGAATGAACACACATCCCCACAGAAAGACTAAATCTGGATTACATGACTGTGATGGTCAGGTGTCCTTAAGCGTTTAGACAGAAATACAGTGTATTTCATACCATATCTATCCACATAGAAGTCAACATTTTTTCGAGGCTGTTATGTGTGTGTGTGTGTGTCTGTGTTTTGTGTATATGTATGTAGACTATTGTGTGTATTGCATGTTTCACGTGATTGATTATGTGTATCGTATGTGCTCATCTCTTGTCCTCTAGCAAACGTCTCTCATTTCAATTCATTTTATTCCATGAGTCACGTATGTTGTGTTGTGCAGTTTGTCCCCAAACCTCATTTCAATTTCAAATCCCCGCACGAGTGTGTTATATAAACGAACACTTGGAGAACCTCGATTTTGGAGGACCTCATTAGAATTTTGTCATTCTTCCATGGCATTACCTGCTTTCATTACTGCCAGTCAGCAAACAACATTAAAATGCTTCTGCGCATCCATATCCGTGTCTGTCAGGGTGTCTGGCTGTGGAAACAAAACTAATGCAACAGTGGCGGTGAAAAAGATGGCGTACCTGCTGAAGGTGCTGGAGGTGTTCATTTGAAATACATGTTACTTTGTGATGTTTTCATATTGTGCTGTTTGTTTTTTTCAACTTTTCATTGTTACCGTGTGTGTGTGTGTGTGTGTATGTGTGTGTGTGTAAAAGTGTGTGTAAAAGTGTGTGTATGTGTATTTGACCTCTGGTGGGACTGTTTGCTTTTAATGTGGGATGAACACACAGGGTTAAGAAAGCTCAATCTGACAGCAGGATCCACACCAAATTATACATTTATTTTTACATTAATAAAATATTTTTTGAGTTTTTAAGCCACAGGATCTCAGCGTCAGATTCATCATCATTATATTCCAAATATGACCAATTTTATTTCAGTCATGAATGCCACTATACAACAGACACTATAAAAAATAGTTGCAGTAAAAATAAAATTTCCTGTCTAAGCAAAGGAAAAATTAAAAAATAAAATACAACAGCTCAAAAAAAATGAAAGGAATATTTTTTAATCAGAGTATAGCATCAAGTCAATTAAACTCCTGGGATATTGATCTGGTCAATTAAGTAGCAGAGGGGGTTGTTAATCACTTTCAGCTGCTTTTGTGTTAATGAAATTAACAAAAGGTGCACTAGATGGGTAACAATGAGATGACCCCCAAAACAGGAGTGGTTTTTACAGGTGGAGGCCACTGACATTTTTTTCCCTACTCATCTTTTCTGACTGTTTTTCACTAATTTTGCATTTGGCTAAAGTCAGTCAGATTTTAGAAATACCGTAATCCAGGTACAGTGAGATCTTAAGAGGATGTGGTTCAATTCAGTTTGGTTTACTTCACTGTGTAATTGTGTAAGTTTTAATCAGTTTGATTACATGGAATTGATCTATAGTACTCTTTCAAGTAAATTCAGTGTAGCCTCCCATCATTTAGATATGAAATCCTACCATTTAATACAGTGGAACCTTTGCAAATGAATTTAATTTGTTCAAGAGGCGAGTTCTTAAGATGAAAATTTGTATTGTGAAACGAATTTTCTCATAAGAAATAATGTAAATGCAGATAATCCGTTCCAGCCGCCCCAAAATATTACCAACATTACCAATACGAAGCGTATGTAAACTGTATGGCTGCTTACAAAGAACTGACCCAAGCCAAGCATTCCATGTCAAGGCTCCTCACAGGAAGTCATGCCACCAAGCTTGGGCTAAAAATACAACAGCTCACCCACGCCACCAATCTGTCAACAAAAAAAAGCCCAAAAAATCACCTAGCTTTTGAATGCATGCTGAAGGCAATGTTGGCATCGTGGGTTGACTCTTTCCAAACAGCTTTCGCTGACAGAAAAAACCCGTAAAATTCGTAAACTTGCTTCAGTTGGCTTCACATGGTTTTCCACTGACGCAAACAAGTTTTGAAAGGTTCCCGGACATACGCGCAACTTGCCAGCATTCAGTTTGGTTTTGTTCGAATGCCGATGCAAATTTCTTGCAAAATTTCAATTGTTAAAGCAAAACTTTGTATGCTGAGGTTCCACTGTATAATATAACATAATATGCTACTTCCTTGTGTCCATCATCGGCTGACATACCCTACCAGTGAAAATCTTTTAGCCTTTTGGTCTCATCTCTGTCTTCATCTCCGTCTCTCTGTATCTGTTGAGCTGGCTTAATCATGTAAACTTTTCCTCCAACAAGCACACTGCTACAGACTTTGTTAGCCCTGCAGTGCCGAGTCCCATATTAAACTGGGAAAGACTGGTGGTTTTTTTTTGTTTTTTGTTTTTTGTTTTTTGTTTTTTTGTTTTTTTTACAAAAGCAAATCATCAGGGCCGAAAGAAAACGGCTGCTGCCAGTTTCTTTACTTGTTTTCTTGTGGACGTCCCTGCACTGTTGCTGTGATAAGTTGCTGCTTCCTGAGTCTTTTGATCACACTTTGAATCTTGAAATTATTTATGTTTAGGTTTCACCAATGATCATTTCCAGGATGACACGAGGCTCCTTAGAGGTACAGCTTTCACCACTTCTGTCAGCAGTTGTAGTCTGCACTTTTATTTATCTTTATTTATTTATTTTTTTGGACATGGATGGATGGATGGCTCAGCGTTTAGTCTAAATCGGGGGACCAAGGTCTGGCGCAACGCTAGCTCAAGGGCCGAGGTGATAAATCTGATACGAGACGCTCAGACGCTTCTCAGGGGCTTACTTCTGTAATGTCAGCTGACTTTTTAGTAAACCTGCTATCAGACAAGGCCCAGACGCTGAGGATGTATGAGCGCATTGTGGGGGAGTTCATACAGAGAAACAAAGACGGACAAAAAAAGAGTTGTAGAGAGAGACAGACG
>JAUCMX010000026.1:4395280-4421444 GCA_033459395.1 Hemibagrus guttatus | reverse complement strand
ACACAGGGATGCAGCGCACACAGTCAGAGTCACACAGATAGGGATGCAGCACACACACACACACACACAGGGATGCAGCGCACACAGACACACACACACACACACAGGGATGCAGCGCACACAGACACACACACACACACACAAAGGGATGCGCGCACAGAGATACACACACAAACACACACAGCTCTCAGGTCAGCTTGTCCAGTTCTGACCGAGGGGCAAGCGTTCATTTCAGGACTAATTAAGATAATTGTGTTTGGGGGCCGGAGCTGGTCAGTGGCTGGAGAGTGTAAAGCTGTGTGCGGCTCTGTTAATGCCTCTCTCTCTCTCTCTCTCTCTCTCTCTCTCTCTCTCTCTCTCTCTCTCTCTCTCTCTCTCTCTCTCTCTCTCTCTCTCTCTCTCTTTTACTTTATCCCTCCTCTTACTTCTCTTTCTCCTCCCTCTTCTCCCCTCTCTCTCTCTCTCTCTCTCTCTCTTTTACTTTATCCCTCCTCTTACTTCTCTTTCTCCTCCCTCTTCTCTCTCTCTCTCTCTCTCTCTCTCTCTCTCTCTCTCTTTTTACTTTATCCTTTCCTCTTACTTCTCTCTCTCTAGCTTCCTCTCATCAGAGACAATAACTCACAGCTCTGCTGTAAAATCGGGTTCTCCAATCGATAAGACTTTTCATTCTGATCTGCTTCTTCTTCCAGCCACTGAATCCTATACCACACACACACATACACACACACACACACAAAACACACACAGATAAGTGCTCTTCAGTGAATTCCTCTTCTCCTCAGGTCTCCCTGTAGCTATCTTTTCCCAATTAAGGATTTTTATTGGACATGAAATATGTGACACTTTATAGAATGTCCTTTTCATGATATTCTGCGGTCAGTGGTGACAGCTGTGATGACCTGCTGCACTGTACATCACTTCCCACCAAACCGGCTGCTCTAATCGGGTTGGGAGGTGAAGTGAATTCGATATACAGAAAAAAACAATGTTCGTTTATTTATTGAGTCCAGCCTCATATTCGACATAATCACATTAGTTTCATGTTTATTGTCATGTGCAAGAAGGGCGCATGATGTCTGTGTAGTGCTGCATGCCCCCCCACACACACACACACACACACACACAACACACACACACACAACACACACAGACTCTCTACACAGAGACTATCTATATCTCTAGTTTATAAAGGTTGGATTTTATTAAGAGGATGCAGTTAAAACATACACACATACACACACACACACACACACACTGCACTCAGCTGACGGTAATACATGCAAGATTCCAGTAAACGCAGCTCAGGCATCTCCTGGAAAAATAGAAAGAACTGGTTTGGGGAAAAAACCCTAACACACCAGATGTTTTCATTTAGCATAAAGCAAACGCCATCTGGCCGTGAGAAATCAGCCTCGCCTCTCCAGCTAAAATCCCACTCGCTTCATTAAAGAGGCGCACGGTGAAGCCAGCCTCCAGACAGCCAGCAGAAGTGCGAACAACTTCATCACATTAAGCACCGTTCCTCAGAAGGCAGTGGGTGTAAGTATGTACATGTGTGTGTGTGTGTGTGTGTGTGTGTGTGTGTTTTTACACTACACATGCTTTCTAGAAAGAATGATACAGTTACTCATTTCCCTTTAGTTATTGAGGTAAAGTTTATACTGTGCTTTAATATCTGTTTATTAATATATGTGTGTGTGTGGTGTGTGTGTGTGTGTGTGTGTGTGTGTGTGTGTGTGTGTTTTTTTAACTGCATCCTGTTAATGAACTCCAACCTTTATCCTAAGC
The DNA here is from genome assembly GCA_033459395.1 of Hemibagrus guttatus. Classification (NCBI taxonomy): domain Eukaryota; kingdom Metazoa; phylum Chordata; class Actinopteri; order Siluriformes; family Bagridae; genus Hemibagrus; species Hemibagrus guttatus. Next base: position 4,419,656 of record JAUCMX010000026.1, on the reverse strand, counting down.
TAGGGATGTAGAGAATCTGTGTGTACTTAATCCTGTGTGCTGTGTGTGTGTGTGTGTGTGTGTGTGTGTGTGTGGGGACACTATTCTAACACGTAACAGGTCTCATTACCTCTCTGTGATGTCTGATTATAAAGATGGTGATGCTTACAGTAAAGTAAAGCAGAGGAAGGCCTAATTACCCCACACGCCGTCCTGATGTCTGCTCTAACAGGTTTATGAGCAAAATGCCGGAGCGTTATCTAACCGGGAATAAATGATCCAGTGCCCGAAATAAGCATACATCAATTATCAAATACATCTAAGCAAAAGCATCATGCATAAGACATCAGAGGAGTCGTGCTTTAAGGAAGAGGTTTTTTCTTTCTCTCTGTGGAACAGTGCCATCTGTTGGTGCTCTAGCTGTGTGGCTGAAACATCTGCTGTGTTACCTGACAGGATCCTTTCACCATCTTCTCTCAGAATTATAATGCTTCTCTTGCCACGCTATAAAAACCAGGAGCAAAAAATAAACCAAGCAAATGATCATTTTATTTATTTAATTTTTTTATTAGAATCTCAACAGACACTGAATATTCCTGTCTTTCTTCTCCGCAGTGGAGCCTGAATGTTTATCAGATCTTAAATCAATTGTTAAAGACTTAATGCTGCTATTGGTCATGGTTTTAAGTGACCTTCAGCATGGTCATGTTGTAAAGTGTCTCGAAACAAAGCCCTAAGGGGTTCTCCGGAGGCTGCTGGGAAACCGAAACCACCTCAGAGCTCCTCAGAGCACAGACAGGAAGATGTATTTAATGTGTCCTCTAGATGCGGCTCATGGGGCCTGTAAGAGATGCAGTAGATAGAAGCAGTAGTTTCTCCTCTTAAAGCACCGACGCAAATCTCACAGCACTCGCTGTCTGGGCAGACATCAATCTCCTGATTGTGTTGTGGAGAATTATTGGTCAGAGTGTTTGTGTGATGTGAACTAAGCTGGGCTGGTCAGCTTGGGCTGATCTTTAAGGGCCATAAAGGGGCAAAAGTATTAGAATGATGTATCATTTGACATCCATGAGCCACAGTGGCTTTTAATTCATGTGGACGTTGTGGGTCTCTATAGAGAGAAAAAGAGAAACAAGGAAAGCTTTATTTTCTTCAGTAGCTTATTTGGGATTCCCTAAATATACAATAAATAATTTTAAAAACACTTTCACTTATAATGACAACAAATAGCATAGTGTAAGAACCAGTACCGGGATCCGTCATCCAAAGCTAGCTGATTTTCATGACCCAAAGTGTTTTTCCTCTTGTACTACATGTCGGAAATCTAACACTGGAGACACTGGATTGAGATCACACAGTACTGGAGTTGTGTTAACACCAAAGACCCAGATGCCACAACTCAAAATGGTTCCCGTTGTTGTAAATGAGGCGACGGTTGCGAGGAAAAACTCCCTGAGATGATATGAGGAAGAAACCTCACATCATCTCATGTCACTTTCTGCACGTCGGCTTTTACTAACTATATTTTATTTGATTTTATTGATTCACAGTAACTGTGCACTGAATGATTCACACTTTCAGACTGAACACATGACCGCGTGGTGATTTTATTCTATTTCCTCATCCCTCATGAAATGAATTCCCGAAGGATCCGATTTGCAGAAGGTGCAGCAGATATGTAGGTGTTGATTTGAAGCCGCTGTGAGATGAAGCAGTGCTGTATGTGCAGAATGCATCTAGAAGATATATATCTTGTATAGGCGATATAGATCGTGCAGGATGAAATGAGGCAGTGGGCCGTTTCTGGTGGGGGTCCTTGGGTTTGACACGTGTGCTTTTAGAGAATCTTAGCAGTAGATGCTGTTCTTCATGGCCTTTTGAGCGGCAAAATCTTTTATAATCCGTATCTCTAACCGTGACACATTGACGTGCGCTTTTATTTATTATTTTTTTTAATTAAAGTGAGCTTCTTTACTTGTAGTCGCACGCTATATTTATGGTAACTCTTACTTGCATCAGGAGCAAAATGCTTCACCGTGTCAATTATAATTCATTCATGTGGAGCATATGCTGTCCAACGTATTTGAATGTGAATATTAATAATATAACCCTTGCAGCTAAAACTACGTCAGAGCTGCTGTAATAGAAATGTAATCAATACCTCCTGACCAATCGAAATTTGAGCATTCAGCAGCACTGTGGTGGAAAATAACTGAACACATGACTCTAGTTGTAATTCATGTAGAATGCTAAGGAGAGACGTTGCATCATCACAATATCACAACACCAGATCCGAAAATCATGCAAAATAATTCACCCTATGAAAAAAGAATGCAAATAAGGACACTTATACCCAGGTGCACATGCAAATCAACGCTCTATGTACCTAGCAAAGGGTCTCATAAGCATGTGTGTGTGAGTGTGTATGAGAGAGAAATTCAGCAGCTGAGGTCTGGGGAAGCAGAGCAGAATGAAGAGTCCTATTGATCGCTCAGTCCCAGTTTTACAGCAAGCCTGTGAGTTATAGGCTCTGATGAGAGAAAGAGGGAGAGGGAAGAGACGAGAGAGAAAGAATATCAGAATACAATCTTTCAGTTCACAGACGCGCACTGTGACACAGTGAGTTAGCTTCAGCGGATTTATAAGGCTGCAGGACACACACACACACACACACACACACACACACACACATACATATCTCTTCCTTCACCACAGATGTCAGCTTACTGTGTCATTGTGTGTCAGAAGGTGTTATGAGGCATAAACTCTTCACAAGACGTGATCTTCCTGTAAAAGAGCTCTTTAGGACATTGGCCACTTATTTAATTACTACTTAAAACCTACCTTTCTGCTCTGTGTATGATTAAAGACCACAAGAGTTTCTATATATGATATAGATTCTATTCTATTTTTCTCTCCCCTCAGGCACCAGAGTAAACGTGCCAACAATTTACTGACAAAAGCAAGCTGTGAGCATCTCCATCAAACATTTTTGAGAGACTGACTAAAAAGAAAATTCAATCCAGCACCGCTTCAGGTTGTACTTCTTTCTCCTGATACATCTATGCCTCCTCAGCCCTGGTTAAACTTATCAAATGCTTGCTTTCACCGGTCCTATCAGACATCTTCTAGCCTCGGGCTACAGTTTAGGTCAGCATGTAGCGCTTATCATCTTTGGTAGGACCGCTGGATATCACAGGCAAAGCTATTCAACAAGCAGTCAGTGCATGCTGATATACTGCATGCACATGCAAAGAAATATATTGATGTTGAATAATAAACAGTTTTTTCGGTATTCCTGATTCAATCCCAGCGTTCCGAGGATTGGCTCCGGATCAATCACAGCCCATGCTGAAGATAAAGATGAGCAAACATAAAAATGACAATATATTACCATCGCAATACGCAATATACACTTATAAGGGCCCAAAAAAAAATCACACACTCTAATATTTTGCCGAATCACCTTTAGCTTTGATTACAGCACATATTCACAGTGGTATCCTTTTTATAAGCTTATGCAATGTCACAACATTGATTTCCGTCCATTAACACACAACACATTTCAAAGAGGCCATGACAATGGGGTTAAGGTCTGGACTCTGTGGCAGCCAATCCATGAGTGAAAATGTGTCTCAAGCTCCATAAACCACTTTGAGCACAAAGAATCCTGGCACTGTCACCTTGGAACATTCCTGTGCAATCAGGGAAGCAAAAAAAATGCACTGATGGAAAATCCTGGTCATTCAGTATATTCAGGTAGTCAGCTGACGTAAATTTTGGGCACATAATGCTGCTGAACCTACATCTGACCAACTGAAACAATCCCAGATCATCACACTGCCCTCACAGGCTTACTGTAGGCACTAGGCATGATGGGTGTATCACTTCAGCTGCCTCTCTTCTGACTCAACAGACCATATGACCTTTTTTCATTGCTCCAGAGTCCAATCTTTATGCTCCCTAGCAAACTGAAACCTTTTTTTCTGATTAGCCTCACTGATAGGTGGTTTCTTAAGTCTTCACAGTTGTTTAGTCCTGATCCCTTGAGTTCTCATCATGTGGAAATGTTTTACTTTCACTATTAAACACAGCTGTGAGTTCTACTGTTGATTTGATCTCACCAAAAGTTTAAGTGATCTCCGATCATGATCATTCAAGAAGATAGTTCATCCCATCCTTCAAGATTTTAATAATGGTTTAGATTTTTAACCCAGTTTTAGTTTTATCTGCTTAGTTGCTTTTTTGGCATGATGCAGGCCAATAATGTGACTCTTCTGAAAGAGAGCAAAATCTTTTCTTTATACCTTTATTACTGGTGTTAGTCAAAAGCTGATTTTTTTCAGGCAGAACAACATGCAACTGGTTTTCTCAGACACCCAGATGAATATTATGTATTACACATATAGAATAAATTACAATGTATTTTTAGATATGCTGCAATACAGACCAAAAGACACTGAGATCAAGTAACTGAAAGCACGTTGTGTTTTTAAGCCCAGAAACATCAACAAATTCAAATAATTTTCTGTTCGCTGTATGTGAGGATTGTTTGTACAGGTCTATTTGGCTTGGCAGATTGATTTCTGAACTGTTGGGTGTTGTGTTTTCAGTGGGACAACATACAAGAGTGTATTTCAATCCCATCACTACAGATGCCGCCCTGCTTCCTTTCCTTCCTCACATTAAATCTGTGTGCAGTTCCTTCTTTCAGATCTCATTTAGGAACGTTTTTTCTTCCATCCTTCTTCTCCTAATCTAAGATTTATCTCTGAATCACAGCATGTCGTCAAGGTCAGAATTCTCTGCTAGATAGTGATAGCGCGGTTTCCGTGGCGACTGGCGACGGGCGACAGCGGCCACGTGCCTTTGCACAGTGACAGCTGTGCTTTTACTAGCATGGAGACAAATAATTAGCTCATTATGATCTTTAGCAATTATAGGTTTAAGTGGGAAGAAAATCTGTCCTGTCCAGGGGTGTGAGGTGAGAGACTGTAATGAGACGAGACATATGAAGTAATGTAGCGTGTTTTGTTCTGAGATGGTGTGTGTGTGTGTGTGGATGGATGGATGGATGGATGGATGGAGTTGGTGAAGTCAGATCTTAGCATGGCCCATTCCTCCACACACACCAGAGCGTTTTTTCCCCAGTGGAATTTGCATAAATCTCACACAACAGCTGGAGGAAATTAAGGAAATTAGCCGTAATGGAAATCCCGCTGGAATAGAGGTACGTGGGTCTGTCAGGTGCAAAGGAGGAGAATCTATCAGAGGGCTTCTTAATTGGCACAAGCAGTAGATCAGGACTCGTAGGCATCTTGTAGCACTCTGTGTGAAGAGCTGTTTTGAGAGTTTTTTGACAGGTAACAGTGTGTTCCTGTATGAGGCACAGCGAGAGAGAGAGAGAGAAAGACAGAAAGAGAGGGCGAGAGAGAGACGGGGGAAGGAGGGGGGGGAAAACTCTTCGGCTAATTAAAAACCTTCCTCAGTGGAATGTGATCACCTGTCACTGTCTCCTGGTTATATTACAGTACAATTATGCTCCTGAGCCACTGAAGACAAAATTAATCCTACTTTTCAATGAAAATCTGACATGAAGAGACTCATGAGACGCATCCCCTTCAACAGCTAGCATACTATATAAAGGCCCCTGATATCTCCACTACGAATGATTGACATTTTAATTACTCAGTAATGATTTTAGATTATGTAATATTTTATATCCTAACCTATATCTGAAAAAAGGTTAATGCCATTTAAATGTAAGACACGCTTACATGAAGAAAGTCATTCACATCTGTTCAAAAGCATTCATTTCCCTTTTTTTTGTTATCTCACTGTTCATGACCTTATATCAGTACTCTGATAGAAGTCTGCTTGTCCTTGGGCCAAATGCCGGATCTCAGATATTGTGTAATGTGTGATAATTAATGATTAAACGCTGAAGGATTTTACTAGCAGAATTTTCATTTTTTAAATAAAACATTATTAGTATTATTAAAATTTTTCCGCCTCTCCACCTTAGCTGTGCCGTCGTGGATGAAACATGATGAGCTGATTGAATAATAAACAGACAGGTTGCTTGTTCATGAGCTTCATACATATGTGTAGTCAATAGTTTTTTAAACCCAGTATTCAGAATATGTGATGAAGGTCTACACCGAGATATCGCTAAAAGATAAATAAACATTTTCAGCAAATCCTTATCAATCTGTGCCTGGAAAATTCTTTCAGTTCTTTCTGCTCAACTCGGAAATCTTCTCTAAAGAAACCTATAACTGAGTTTTTATCAGAAAGGGCTTGAAAATCTTTTTGACTCTTTTTAGGAAGCAAAAAAAAACGCCTTATTTATCCAGTAAACTCTTGAAAGATATCTATCTCAAAAGTGTATTAGAGTATATTTCTATATTTCTCTGCTTTGTGTTGCATTTTAATTGTTTATTGTCTGCAATGTGTCACAAGATTACTGATATTTTCATCAAATTCTATTTCAAGATCTAATCTGCACTTTCTTCTGCGCTCTACATAAAGATGCCATTGTGTTTAATATCCCAGCTGATTTATATCCTCAAGAAGAACAATCATGTGGCATGATATTATATTTGAAATAATTGCAGTATTTGTAAGGTCGTTGTTTTATTTCAAATCCACTTTTCACTATAAAACAACAGATTTTCACAAACACGAATTCCCGGAGGTTGGATGCAAATGTTTATTAACAGCGTCACAAAATTAGGTACAGCTTAAAAAAAAGGAGCAACGGGAAGTGCTTAGCGATTAGAGAACCATCCAAAATACGCAATCAGGATACAATCAGATTCCAAACAAGCTAAAGACAAACTTCATCCAAAAACCAGGAGCATATAAAGAGGCTTGGTAAACTTCACGAACGCAATAGAACTGAATAGATGTTTCCCAAACTGAAACCCATTTAGATGACGAGTCCGTGACGTGTGATGACCATATAAGCTAAAAACACTTTATTATATTTAACACACACACACACAATAAGTTCATCAAGTATTCAATTGTAAAAACAAAGCACACAGTGCATCTCGTCCAAATTTCTGATCACGTTAACTGGCCCAATATAGCATGCAGTAATTAACAATCCATTTCTGGGTTAAGTTGTCCTTTAAGCTTTGCAGCTTCAGCAGCACTTGGCATACGCCGTCATTGTACAGCCTGCAGCATTTCCCAACAGCTTGTTATCACTTTTCATCCAGATGTTTTTACGTATGGTTAACAGACTGGAGTGAGAGGCAGATGGGAAGCTTTCAATCAACGCTTATGCTGAAGGAATGGCAGGATGGGGAATTCCAAACAGAGCTGAAATCCGGGTATTGCTTATTATAAGACAAGAAGAAATAAAGACACTACATTACGCATTGCTTCTTGATCTGGTCTGCTAAATCTTTATTTGGAGAATTTACATCATGGCATGGCATTCAATAAGATTCCTTTACTGCATGTACAATCTGTTATGTTTTTTTTTTTAGCAGGTGACTCTCGGATGTGAAAAAAAAATAGGGAAAAAGAGAGAGAGAGAGAGAGAGAGAGAGAGAGAGAGAGAGAGAGAGAGAGAGAGAGAAAGAAAGAAAGTAAGAGATGGTGTGAGAGAGTTACTTTCCTGTCTGTGCAGTTTGGTGGCTCAGGGGAGCAGATTAATTAGCCGAGATGTGCTGAAAGGTCTTCCATAACTGGATGGGCTGTGACAGCACCGCAGGCCCACAGATCAATCCGTCATGATCTTCTGCCTGCTTGGGAATGAGATGAGATCGCTCGGGGAACTGGGGTGTGTGTGTGTGTGTGTGTGTGTGTGTGTGTGTGTGTGTGTGTGTGTGTGTGTGTGTGTGTGTGTGTGTGTGTGTGTGTGTGTGTGTGTGGGAGAGTGAGAGAGTGAGAGAGCGAGTGTCAAACACTGACTTTAACTTGAGCTGCTGTAGATTGAGCGGAGAGACATATTTCACCTTCCATGAGTGAGTGTTGGATTCAGAAAGGAGAGTGATGTTCAGCAGAGCGCTCAGAGATCATCTTCTCAGAGCCGGTATGGATTCTGTACTGCGGATAGCGTTCGCCACTGTATCGACTCACAGGGTAACAAGATCAGTGCATTGTTTCTAATGTGCACTACAATACCGATCATAGCGTATAATTCATTTTCACTGTCTTGCAGCGTCTTTAGATTTTTTCCCCTTTATTCATTACTTCAGCTTCAGCTGCATTATCCTGATCAGGGTCGCAGTGGATTAGGAGTCTATCCCTGGAGCACTGGGCCTGAACTGAGAACACATATGTCCATTACCACACACACACACACACACTCCCTAGTGATAACTTAGAATTTATAAAATGTATTATAATTAAACAATGTAAGGAGTATTTTGGGAAGAGGAGAGCCCTTGTGTGGAAAACATAAAAAACTCTGCACAGACAGAACCCCAGGCTGAGACTCGAACCAGGGACCTGGAGCTGTAAGGAAGTAACACTGCACGTTGTGGTGATTTTTTGTTTGTTTGTTTTGTGTGTTTTTCCAAGAATGTGTGACAGATCATTATGTGTAGACAGAGTGCAGACCAAAAACTGCACGCCTCTAAGCTAATATTTTAATATTTCAGGCTATTGTTTTAATATTTTTTCATCTCTCTCTCTCTCTCTCTCTCTCTCTCTCTCTCTCTCTCTCTCTCTCAAAAAAAAAAAAAAAGTCAAGGTGCCAGGTTGCCGTAAGCATTTTACTTTACACTGCTATGACTAATGCTTTCACAGCAAAACATATGGTGTCCTGTCCCAAATCACCCAAGCATTACCAATCCTGTCACAAGGACACAACATGATGTTTTACACTTCAGTGCCTGTGTTCCAGCACTTTGTTTGGTCAAACGCTAGTTTGTTCAAACTGATATGCATTTTGTCTGAAACAGAAATTTGAAGGTGTACTCTGCCATCAGGGAGGTTTCACCGGCTCGCTTCAGCTCTCCAGGTTTGTGAGCTCACATTGCCCTCTTCTGGTAAGAAACTTTCACTTTCTCATTCATTTTTATTTTCTTTCTTTTTTTTTTTTGGATTTGCATTCACTTTCACACTTTCTTAATCCAAGTAACTGTTTTTCAATGCAGAAAACCAGAATCTATAACTATAGAAAGGTTGTGTCAGAATATATGCATGTGTGCACTGTTCAATATAACAATAAAAACACAGGCTTAGAACAGTTTCTAAAGTTTAAATATACTCCAATAAATAGCCTGTTTCATAATACAGCTGTACAAAACAACACAGAAAAGCTAGTCAGTTAAAGAAAACAATGTAAAGCTATTTTCCCCGAAAAAGGATAAAGTCAGATTTTGGATTCAGCAATGAGTTCAACTCAGAAGGCAATAAGAGAATAGAGTCCAAGGAAATATTGTACAAAAATAGCATGTGTAAAAATCTATGTGTATGAAAGCCTCGGGCCACTGTCTCTGCTCACTGTCCCTCTCGGAGGAGACCCGTCAGGTCGGCCGAGGAGTGCGGCTTTCTACTTTCCGTAAAACATCTCGAGGAGAAGTTCTTCCATGTTTACTGTGCCAATGATGGGTCTGAAGAAGAGCCCTGCCACGACGTTGGCGTTGATGGATCGTAGCATTGAGAGGGCAATGAAGAGTTTGGCAAACCTCGTGGTGTCTCCTCGGTGAATCAGTTTGACATGTTCATTAAGAGCCTGGTGTGCTTCGCTCTGCAGAGCCTGGATGTAGTGCTGACACTGCAGTCCGGCAATGTCTGTAAAAACATCGCACACACACGCGCACACACACACAAAATGTAAAATATATATATATATATATATATATATATATATATATATATATATACACTTGGATATTCAATAAAGAAAGAATAATAATTAGAATATACAAGAGTAGAGAAATTAATTATTTTAATTGTATTACAATTATTATATTATAATTGTATTATTGTTGATGTCACAATAATAATAATGATGATGATAATTATTATTATTATTATTATTATTATTATTATTATTATTATTATTTTTGTGTAGAGATTTTTCCAGCTGTTTTGTGTTAATAATGTTTACTGCAACTTTTGCTCACCTGGGTTAAACAGAATGGCTCCTTTTAAGTAGGCGTATTCCTTGGTGCTAATATCGAGGTCCCAGCACTTGCTGAGGAAGGCTTTAATGCCCTGCGCCTCGGCCAGTGCCACCCCTCCACCGCCGGCAATCACGTTAGCGCCGTGGTCGCGCGGGCTGGCGGGCCGCTCGTCCGCGCCGGTGAGGAGGCGCTGCAGCATGCTGGGCTCGGTGCTCTCGCGCGTCTCGAAGTCCAGTCCGTCCTGCGCCATGCCGAGCACAAGCAACGGAGCCCAGCCACTGCGCACCAGAGCGCGCTGGTCGCAGGCGGGCAGCTCACCGAAACACGGCACGCTCTTGACGAAGCGCAGGGTCTTGGCGAGCACAGCCGAGGCCGCGGCGCACGTCGCGTGCGGAGAGCGCAGCGCCACCGGCCTCGCCACGCCGCATGCGCATGTGCGCGCCGCCGCCGTGAACCTGGACGCGCACGGCGCGCTCTCCTTCTTCAGCAGGTTGTACAGAATGCTCGGATGGCGCCGCTCGCCGCCGCACTCACAACTCTCCGTGTGCGCCATGCTCGCCGAGCGTCCTGACTGGAACAGATGTCTCTTCCTCTGCTCACTTCCATGCATCGCCGCCGTGTGTGTGTTCCTCCCTCCCCAACGCCGACTAGTTAAAGAGTTCTTAAGCGGCGCTCCCGACGACACCACCCACTCTGACGCACGCACACAGGAGCTGATCCCATAACACTGGGGGCAGGACTCTATCATCATCATCATCATCATCATTATCATCATCATCATCATCAAGTCTATATTCTCTAATGTTTTGTTTTGCATCAACAGTCTTTTATCATTCCCGTTTCTTTTCTTTGTGTGCATTTCTTTCTGAATACCTGCTAAATACATTTGCATATCTATACAATTCCACTGCCAAAATAACCCCTCACTGTGGTGTGTGTATGCGTTATATTCATTCATATTCTAATAATAATCAAACAATATCATTCTTTTTGTAGCAAACAAAAGAAATCCAGACACTTCAGATTATGCAGGAAGTAAACTCTGCATTCAGGCACTTCTCTACATCAACAATCACACTTTTATTCTCTGTCTCTTACCAAACCAGCTTTAATTAGGGTCATCCATTTACACCACTCAGGCTCTCTCAAGGGGAGCTGGCAGAGAAAGAGCAAGAGACACCAGACAGAGGAGGAAGAAAGAACCACACGCCTTCCCTTTGGGCTTTTTGATTTTTTCCTCTATGCTTATGTCCTGCATCGTTAACTAATTTGATTTGTGTTTAAGTGTATGCACGATCACGTTTTTGTGATAGAAGAAAAAATTCAGTGACTATATGCTGCCTTTTTCCTTGTCCAAAAAATGCAATCCTGTTTGATCTGTAGAGCAAGTTTGCAATCTGTAGAACTCCTTCATTGTTTTAAATCCTGAGGGAGAAATGCTCTTAAACCTCATAATTATTTCTCTCACATCCGTTTTTGTTTTGATTGTGTGCATTTGTCTCATGGTTATTCATTTACTTTTTTGCGTATAATAACAGAACAAAGATGCTTACAAAAGAAAAGATGTTGCATTATCAGAGAAACTCTGAAGTCCAGGGTCAAACGTATTGTGCTAATGTTTAAGAGACAGACAAATTCATATCAAGGCAATGCTTTTGGATCTGAATGGCCTGAAGGACAAGCCTGCATGTAGGGCATGCAAGCAGTCACAGAGCATTAGAATATTGTGAGATAAATGTGAACTTGTACAATTGATTTATTTGTAAGAGCCTGCCCCCCCCCAACATTTTTTTTACCATTAATATCAAGGCCAATGTCAAGTAAACAGTCTTCACAGCCTTCTTTATCCCCTCCCCTTTCAAGCACACACACACACACACACACAGTGTTTTGTATCCAACTGAGCTTCTGTTCAAGGTCTCCAAGTCTGACAGGCAAGCATCTCTGGGAAATTAGAATTTTGCCTTTGATTATGGCTCTCAATGGCATTCGGTAAAGCTGTGTGCATTCTTTTCTGGGTCATATTCTCGTTGATGACTTGGAGAGCCAACCTTGAAGACCAAGGCTCATGCTGTCTTCTCCCGGTTCCCTCTGTAATTTAACTTTAAACTGGAATTGACCAAACAACAGTCTCACAAAACGCTAGTATATTCGTCTTGCCATTCTAGCTTGAACCTAAGGCCCCATCCACAAATACACCAATATTTTTGAAAACGTATTTTGTTTAAAAAAAATCCTCCCCACACAGACAGCATTGTTGAAAATATCTCCATCCAAATAAAATCCCCAAAATGATTTGAAGACCAGCCACTAATATGTCGTAAAGTGTTATGTAAAACACCTCAAGGATAACAGTAGGAGTGCAAAACCTGCAGGTGGTAAAATGTAGGAAGTTTGAAAGTGAAAAATGATAGAGTCATGAGTGCACTGATAATGAGATGGAGCGATAGCATTTGAACAGAAATGAATCACTAGGCCTTATCCTCATTAAACCCTTCATTGAGTGCTGGTGCCCTGTGGATGGGGGCAGAGTCATCCTTGAAGACACATGTACATTTTCCCTGACCCCTAATAAAGTCTAATTACATTCCAAAAATGTCGCCACAGTAAGTTAGAGCGCCTAAAAAGCCTTATTTACTGAATCGCCATTCTGAATGCTAATCATCACAAGGTCTCTCTTTTCTTAACTGTCTCTTTGTGTAATGTGCGTGTTATGTATAATTTCCGTGAAACATTATACAAAGAGCTTTTCATGGCATTCATGAGCCATGAGAATGCAATCCATGCAATGTTCAAGCATTTTTCCAAGTCATTTTTGTTCTCTACCATATTCTTAATGTCAGTTGTTTACCTCAGCTGGCACCTCAGTCATTAAGCTGTTGTTTAGCATGATTCAGCAAGAACAGCTCATTACTTGCTTTCAGATGAATGTCTAACAATCCCTACACTGACAGAGTAAAAGAGCAAGAAGGGAAAGGAAAGAGCAGTGGAGGCTCAAAGCTTAAAGCACCACCAAGCTGCCACTGTTGGGCCGTTTGGTGGTGCTCACTGGGGATAGATCTGCATGGAGAGCCTGTAACCCAGGGGACTGCTGTAGATAGAACCACTTGGAGACTATCTTTCAACTGCCATTGCCTCAGTCAGCTTTCAGCAGGAAAGAATTAGTGCCAAGTCTATAATGAATGCAGAAACTACACTGACCTATTAGTTCCTGTTGTAGAAAGGACATTATCAATATTTTTAGTATTTACTGTCCAGTGTCACTCAAATAAGGATGAGGTTCCCTTCAGAGTCTGGTTCCTCTCAAGGTTTCTTCCTCAGATCATCTCCAGGGAGTTTTTCCTCACCACCATCGCCTCAGGCTTGCTCATTAGGGATAAATGTTAGAAACAAATAGTAACTTAACTTTAAACTTTATTTTTTCTGTTTGTATACCTCTGTAAAGCTGCTTTGAGACAATGTCCATTGTTAAAAGTACTAAACAAGGCCCTTAACTGACTTACTCGACTCCAAGGGTCCTGTATCATGGCTGACCCAGTGCCCTGACCCCTGCCCCCCCCCAACAAGCTAGAATATGTGAAGAAGAGATTTTCACTTTTCTGTAATGAAAAATTTGACAAAGCGTTCTTCTTTTGTTCTATTTTGTAGACATAGTGAGGTATACAACTACTACATATTTGTTTGTTTATTTGTTTACATGACCAAGTCTCACTTTTGCTTCAGTAGATAATCTGTGCCTTCTAAAAAAAACGGCTAATGTCCATATATTCACACACATGAGTTGGTTAAGCTTGTGGGGAAAAAAACACATGATAAAACAAAACCAAATAAATAAATATTTTTTAAAATAAATACTATATACTATTAACACTATAAATAAAAGCATTAATTATTTTATTGTTAATATAAAGCATTTATCAAGCAATAAACAAAACATTTTACTATATGTACTGTGTGTGGTTGTGTATGAGACAAAAAATTTAAATAGATAATTGATGTACAACAATATTTTTAATACAATTTATTGCACATGTTTAACTTTAATATAAATTTGAATCTGAATAATTCAGTAGCTGTATATAAATGATGCCTTCATACCTGTAGACTCTAATGATTAATAAACAGAAGAGGATGACTTCCTTTATTGAATTAGATTTTTTTTCCCCCTCATTGTAAATGCTTATAGCTGGGTTGTTGAAGACTCTGAAAACTCAGATATAAACACCAGGAGTGAAGACAAAAGGTTTATTGCACAACAAATTAGAAAACGTACTGCCTTCAGGGTGAGAGTTCTTCAGAGTTTCAGCGTGTGCAGGTGTTAACAGCAATGGTCTGAACACAGGAGACAGATTCCAGGTTCTTTCAGGTACTCACAGCTGGCAGAGATCAGGCCAGAAAACATAGCAGGGGTCAGAAGCACACAAGAGTCCAGGTTTCAGGTTTCTCAAAGGTGTTAGCTCTGTAGCACAAAGCACAATCTGGCAGAATAAAAGGTCTAGAGTAGCCAATTATATGAGAGAGAGGACACACAGGTGAATGTCATCAGGCAATTAGTGCAGCAGAGTGAGTAGACAGGTGAGAGAGGGGGAGAGAGAGTGCAGGTGAAGTCCAGGAACTGGAGTGCTGGATCTGGGTGAGGCAGCAGAGCTGGAGACTGTGACACTCGTGTCGTTTCAGAGATTTTTATATCACTTTCACCTCATTAGGGATCTTGCTGGACTTCAGTGACGCTGCTTAATAAGATGGCTTTTCATACCGTATTCATCAGTCACAAGTTTAAGGATAAAAAAAATTTGGATTATTTGGTTTAGAGACTATGAAATAATTTAACCTTACGTTATTTTTTTATTTTTGTAAGTGGGAGTCAGTAGTGATTGCTGTTGTGAGCTCATATCTAAAGATGGCGGTGATTTTTTTCTTTCATATTGTTTTTAATTTCACAATAAACAGACGTTTTTATTTTAAAAAATGTTAAATGTTTTAAATTTAGTCTGGGTAATTGTTAACAAAAATGAACTAAAAAGGTATTTTAGCGATTTGGCATAAAACAAAGAAAGAATCTGCTATAGGCAGATTATGTTTCTATATATTACATGTAAAAAAAAAAGTCTTGAAAAGAAATTATAAGCAATGCAACAGCTTGTGACCAAAAAGTCCAGAGGCATCATAGCAATGTTAGTGATTTTTATTTTTTAGAGAAACTCTAAAAGAGTAATAGGTAAGTAAGAGTTAAGTGAGTGATCTTGTTTTCAGCAGGTTCTCACACATCATTAACATTTGGGATGAATTAAAAGTGTAAAAGTTATCTTCTACATTTATTTTTAATATATTTTTGTCACAATGTCCACTGTTCAAAGCTCTATACAATTCAAAGTGAATTGAACTAAACCAGACCATCACAAAACACACAATAGACTTAAAGCTAACCCAAAATATTTGTGCTTATTTATTTCTTTATCTTAGCTTTTATATGTGAAACCTATTGGACAAATTGTGGTCACTGTGGTACACATGAATCAATCTTTTAGCAAAGTTATATGTAAATGCTTACATCAGCCAAATCAAACTAAAATGTTTTGCTGGATTTACAAAAGTTTCAGAAACACTGATTTCCTTCTGATTCTGTGTTTACTTTGTAGTGTAAAAGCAAAACTCTTCAAAACTCAAGTGTAAAGAGAGCTGGGAGTAAAAACTGGGGACTTTAAAAGTTATTTTGACTCATTTTGCACTAGGTAAAATATTTAATAATACATAATATCAGTAATAATATGCACACTGCTGTATATCTTCTGTAGGCTGAGGTATTTGTTTATGCCGCCATTTATTTTGTCACAATTCGATGACAAATTTTGTCATAATTTGGAAGCAGCTGCTGGCAAAGGAGTGTGAGAGGGAAGAAAAATACTCAATAGTGAGTGACATCAGAAGTCTTTATTTGCCAAATACCTCGTACAACTTGTGCAGCTTGGCCTTGAACCACCAAACTTCTGATGAGTAACCTTGAGCCTTAATCTTTATTGTGTCACCACCACAAACCTCCACATGACAGAGGTGAAGGTCTCACAATCCACCATTTGAAGAAGAACTTTATTAGGCAATACTACAAGATGCAAAGGAAGGAAGGAAGGAAGGAAGGAAGCCTTTATCACCACACATACAGTGGTGTGAAAAAGTGTTGGCCCCCTTCCTGATTTCTTATTTTTTTTCATGTTTGTCACACTTTAATGTTTCAGATAATCAAACACATTTAAATATTAGTCAAAGATAACACAAGTAAACACATCATGCAGTTTTTAAATGAAGGTTTTTATTATTAAGGGAAAACAAGATCCAAAACTACATGGCCCTGTGTGAAAAAGTGTTTGCCCCCTAAGCCTAATAACTGGTTGGGCCACCCTTAGCAGCAACAACTGCAATCAAGTGTTTTCCATAACTTGCAATGAGTCTGTTACAGCGCTGTGGAGGAATTTTGGCCCACTCATCTTTGCAGAATTGTTGTAATTGTTGCAATCCAAAATAAGTAATCAGAAAGGGGGCCAACACTTTTTCACACCACTGTACATTACAGCACAGTGGAATTCTTTCCTTCGTGTATCCCAGCAGAAAAAGCTGGGGTCAGAGTGCCGGGGCGGCTATGATACAGCGCCTCTGGAGCAGGAAGGGCAAGGGAGGCTTGCATAGCTGTTTCTAGAACATTCTTACTAATCTTTACTGATGATAAAACTCAGAATGTTAGCAGCAGAATTAATAAAGAAGTCCACAGAAACAATGTCTGACTGTATTTGCTGCTCTTCTCCTCCATTTCTGCTCTTCCCTTCTGCTTTTGAAGACTTCGGCAGGAAGGAATTAGTGTTAAGTCTATAATGAACACAGAAATTATGCTGACCTATTAGTTACTAAAGAGCTCTTGGTTGCACAATTCCACTCAACTAGAAACAGTTTGAGAAAAAATGTACATTTACATTATTTACTGTCTGGTGTCACCCAAATGAGGATGAGGTTCTGTTCTGTTTCATCTCAAGCTTTCTTTCTCATATCATTTCAGGGAGTTTTTTCTCGCCACCGTCACCTCAGGCTTGCTCATTAGGGATAAATGTTAGGGATAATTTAATCTGAAACCGCAGAATTTTTATTCAGTGTTTTTACATTTCTGTAAAGCTGAAGCTTTGAGACAATGACCATCGTTACAAGCGCTATATAAATAAACTGAATTAAATTATAGATGAAATGCTGCTGAAATAATGCATGACTGCAATCACACATCAGTGATTTGTCTGCTAAGTGGGGAATATATAGAGATTTATAAGACTTATATGTGCATAATGTGGTATATCAGAAATTTTGTGCATTTCCTATAGCAGTGATGAGCCACAGATGTGTTTTATGTGCTTGTAGTAAATCTGTGCACATAATAATGATCATTACAGTAAGATGTGTCTATACAGCAGCAATGGGAACGGTATTTAGTTCATACAGATGAATATCTGCCATTAGTGAGAAGCCGTATCCGCTGCTCATGCCTTGCTTGGACACACTCAGACATGCCAGAAGCATCCAGCCAGGTTGTCATGACCTCATGAGAATAAGAAATTGGCAAAAATCAATAGCAGCATCCTTGAGGATGATTTAAAAAAAAAAAAAAAAAAAAAAAAAAAAAAAGTTAATTTTATACACCTAAAACAGAGGTTGAAACAAAAAGTATTTCCCTGATTTATTTTTTTGTATACGAATTCGTCTTGTTCCCTGTTGTGTTATGAGTTCTGCTTGTTACTATAGTAACTAGTTTGATTTTCTCCATGCTTGCCTCTATGACTTTACCCATAAACTGAGGCGACCTTGTGGATGAGAGACTTACAAATTGAAAAGTCCTCCTTTCAAGGGCTTCTGCCTTTCTGTCTGTAACTTACAGAGCATTGGGATAGGAAATTCATTTGTGTGTGTGTGTGTGTAAATGCATGCCAGGGTAAGAACAACAGTCAGTACTAACAGCAGTACAGAGTTTATTCTAAGGAAACCTCATGGTTCTTCTTCTTCTTCTTCTTCTTCTTCTTCTTTTTTATTATTATTATTATTATTATTATTATTATTATTATTATTATTATTATTACCACACTCATGAAGTATACACTCCATTATGCTCCATGTTTCTGCATGAGTCTACACCAAGCCTTTTGATTATTGGTGGTCTCTCTGATATTGATCCTGTTTCTGGTTTTCTCATCATCACTGCCCTAGTTTACGGTGTTTTGTATGCTGTTTGTTTGTATGCCTTGCCTGAATTCTTAAGTTTTTTTAAGTTACAGATTTGGATTTGTTTGCCACTTTCAGTAAAGTTTGATTTTAGCTGCAAATGTTATTGTATCTGCTGCCTGAACAGACTAATTATTTGTACTTCCCAAGATATTAGGGATTAGATATTATTATTATTACTTGTAAAGGATTAAAACCTGTTTGTGTGTGTGTGTGTGTGTGTGTGTGTGTGTGTGTGTGTGTGTGTGTGTGTGTGTGTGTGTGTGTGTGTGTGTGTGAGAGAGAGAGAGAGAGAGAGAGAGAGAGAGAGGGAGAGAGAGAGAGAGAGAGAGAGAGAGAGAGAGAGAGAGAGAGATTGGGTTTTTGTTTATTTACAAGTTACTGCTAAGGAAAATGTTCTAAAAAAGTTACTTTACCAGGTTGTGAGGAATTTGAGAAATATAAATTATCTGATTGCTTGCTTAATTAGATTACTTCTTAATTTTAAAAGCTTTAGAAATAGCCTATTGTTGAGTTTATTGTTATTATTTCCATGTAAGGACGACAAGCATGGAAAAAGCATTCAGGCTTTAATCCTAAATGGTTTAACTCTCTGAACTCCTGATGTAATATAATCCAAATTCTGTATCAGTGTTCCAAAATATTACTTTATAAAGCACATTTTCAGATTTTTTGAAATATTTACAGAACCTAAATCAACATTTCTAACCATCATTAATGTATGTACATCATTTTTTAATAATAATTAGTGACATGTGTCATGGTTCTGTTTGTATTTGAAGACACTTCATCGAGAGCTTTAGGATTGGCTTCTTTCCTTTATTTCCTTCTTGTGTGTGTGTGTGTGTGTGTGTGTGTCTTTCCCTGCATCCACCAATCCCTCGTATGTATCCATGTCTCGTAAGTGGTGCTAGTTAACTTTTAATCTAAATATACATATATTGAAAGCAATAACATTGTGGAAAGCAATAAATATGCTAGCATCTTGCAAGATGTATGGAAATGTATAATGTTACGCTTTGCATGTTAAATTTCTTTTTATTTATATATTTTTTATATATACGTGTTTAGAATCATAGCAATAACTAATGGAAACCAAAAGTCAGTGGTCAGGAAAGGAAAGGTCACGGTTAATAATTGTAGCAATCAAGAGACTGAGAGGAGCTCAAATTCATTGTATTTGTATAGAGCTTTTAACAATGGACATTATCTCAAAGCAGCTTTACAGAAGTATAGAAACATAGAAAAAATTATAAAGTTTAAAGTAAAGTTATTTTTTTCCCTTAACCAGATATGGCTTCTTACTAATGGCAGATATTCATCTGTATGAACTAAATACCGTTCCCATTGCTGCTGTATAGACACAACTTACTGTAATGATCATTATTATGTGCACAGATTTACTACAAGCACATCTGTGGCTCATCACTGCTATAGGAAATGCACAAAATTTCTGATATACCACATTATGCACATATAAGTCTTATAAACCTCTATATATTCCCACTTAGCAGACAAATCACTGAGGTATGATAGTCATGAACCACCTTTTTAAGGTCATGCCACAGCATCTCCACTTGGGTTCTGCAGCAGGACAATGATCCAAAACACACCAGCAAGTCCACCTCTGAATGGCTGAAGAAAAACAAAATGAAGACTTTGGAGTGGCCTAGTCAAAGTCCTGACCTCAATCCCATTGAGATTCTGTGGCATGACCTTAAAAAGGTGGTTCATGCTCGAAAACCCTCCAATGTGGCTGAATTACAACAATTCTGCAAAGATGAGTGGGCCAAAATTCCTCCACAGCGCTGTAACAGACTCATTGCAAGTTATGGAAAACGCTTGATTGCAGTTGATGCTGCTAAGGGTGGCCCAACCAGTTATTAGGCTTAGGGGGCAAACACTTTTTCACACAGGGCCATGTAGTTTTGGATTTTGTTTCCCCTTAATAATAAAAACCTTCATTTAAAAACTGCATGATGTGTTTACTTGTGTTATCTTTGACTAATATTTAAATGTGTTTGATTATCTGAAACATTAAAGTGTGACAAACATGCAAAAAAATAAGAAATCAGGAAGGGGGCCAACACTTTTTCACACCACTGTACATCTCAAAAGTAAGTCCTGAATGAATGTTTAATTCATGTTGTATGTCACAAAATTTTGTCATAAAATTTGACAGTTCTGCCACGTGAATCTCACGTGTAGTACTTTAACCTCTGTCATTATAGTAAGGGTGTCATGCTTGAGATCCCATTCACTAGCGGTCAAATACTACCACTTCAACAGCTAAATAATAAGAAGGGACACATATAAAATGTTCAAAAGGCCCAGTCAAAGCTCAGACCAGTCAATTACACTCCTCAATGTAGTATTATTTCAACCAGGTGCTTTTTAAACACGTTATTCAGACAATTATACACAAGTTACTTTTCTCCTTTACTAAGAATTAATGCCACTGACAATATTTCTTATATTCTCATAAAATATAGTGATGCAGGCTGCAATTATAGTGATATTTAATCATTTGTAATGGGAAATACTTATTAGTTATTAAGTGTGTATTTCTGCTGTATCCATCCTAACTACTTCAAATAACACGTAACAGCACATTTAGAATGAGAAGCACCATTAAATCTATTAATAAGATATTGTAAGAAAATGGTACAATCATGCCTCTAACTAATGAAGGCCAGCTGCAGGCCATCAGCAGTCAGTGACCAGATAAGAGGCCATTAGTCCTCAAAGCAACCAAGAGGCCTCTCTGGAGGACCTGGAGAGATCCAAATGTACTCCAAAAAGCACTCCTTTTTATAATCAGTGATCATTATCTAGGTTGTGTCTGTATTTGACGACACAAAACATGGTGTATTAGACACGGGAGATTTCAGACTGGCCAATGAGTTTGGACATTAAAAATTTGGGGTGGGGCTACAGCTGGTTCTTGTCTCAACACTCTTTGTGCATCCAATAAAAAATTTTATTTATCTTCTTAGACATTTTTTACTCCTTTTGCACTGCTTTTAAGTGCAAAGTTTTCTTGTGCCTTTCTATTTAGAAAACCTTACCGAAGCATTTTAAGAGTCTTTCAAAGGCATGTTCCTATTGGGGATTGATGGTTTATGGTTAGAAAATTATGATTGGGAGGCTTGTATGGTATTGGTTAAGGTGTTAGACTACTGTTTGGAAGGTTGTAAATTTGAATCCCAGGTAAATCAAGCTGCCACTGCTGGGCCCCTGAGCAAGGCCCTTAACCCTCAATTGCTCAGTTAAAATGAGAAAAAAAGGTACTCTGTCTCTCTGGATAAATGTATGAAAGTAATAAAAGAATTTTTTAAAAACAAGAGTAAATTTTAGTGGTTGGTGAAGAGAGTCTTAATTTCAAGAATGCAATGAAAGTTTGCTCCATTACCCATGGTGGAGGGCAAAGAGCCTTTTGATGCATGTTTTTCTTGAGATGTGGTGGATGCAATGCAAAGAAATTGGAAAGTTATGTAGGAAAACATATTTTAAGGTCAATTTTAATTATTTACATATCCCAGCTCTCACCACCAAATGCTGATCAAAGCAGACGGTGATCAGGAACTGTGAACTAGCTGACAGTTGTGATGGGGCCCTGGCATCCTGTCCAGGTTGTACCCTGCCTTGTGCCCGTAGTCTGCTGGGATAGGCTCCAGGTTCCCTGTGACCCAATAGTAGGATAAGCAGGTATAGAAAATAGATGGATGGAAGTTACCGTGTATGGAGGTTTTCAAGACTTTCCTGATCTACCCTATTTGTGTGGCTTATTTACTCCAGATACAGAGCCTCCTGGCAGTCCAATGCTCTCATTGCTGCAGCCTGAGTTCAATTCTTGCGCTCTCATTGCTACAGCCCGGGTTCAATTCCCAGGCAGGGTGCTGAAGAGTTAACTCTCAGTGCTGGTCCCAAGCCTGGATTAAATGAGAGGATTGTGTCAGAAAGGGCATCCAGTGTAAAACCTGTGCCAAATTGAAACATGTGGCCCAAATGATCCTCTGCGGCGAAACCCCAAACAGGGAGCAGCTGAAAGAACAACTACAACAACAACATTTACTCCAGATACAAAGCAGCCCAGTAAGCTAAAATTTAGTTAACTTTTCAGTATGCACACTGTAGCTACTTATTTTGCAAAGCTCCAGGACAGATTAAGTTGACACTAAAGCCCGTCTCCTGTTCAACCTGAGAGCTCAAAATTACGATAGTGTCCCTATTCTTGGTGGATCAAATGGAGTTCACTTCTTGTACTATATTGTCATATGATTTCTTCTGTATACTTCAGTTTACAGAAAGAGATAAATGCCTTTTCGGATTCTTGAGTTGACACACTTGACTTGTTTAAGAATGTTAAGTGTTGCCCCAGCCAAGGCATGTCACTTCAGTGCTGCACAGTTTGTAATAATGGAGTTATCAGAGGACAGGGTTGTGGAATAATTCTTTCACCCTCTATTACCAAATCTATTGAAGTCTGTAAAAGACATTAGAATGGGGTGGAGCTTCACCAAGAGGAAGCATATTTGGAAAGATTCTGCCTTTTATATCAACTATCTTATGTGTCTCATTTCTCACTTTCTAAGTTTACCTCCACCTTCTCCCCTTTGAGGCAGCTTTGTCAAGTTCCTTAGTAAAAAAAAAAAAAACACTTGGATGGCCCAAATGCCCACATTAGTCTAACTGTGTAATGGAAACTGTGCATGACTGAGAGAAAGGGAGTTAATCATTATATCAGTTACACTCAAAAAGACCAAATTCATCAGAAAAACCTGCATGCATAAATAAATGAATGAACCAGTTTAGTTATGTTAGAACGGTGGCATACTAACTAAATTTAAGATCATGTTTTGCTACTTATTCTCCATGACTAATCTGCTTCAGGGAAGGTTAAATTGATATTAATCCCACTTCCTGTTTAATCAGAGAACTCAGAATTATGATTGCATCACCATTCTTGGTGGAGCAAATGGAGTTCACTTCTCATGCTGACAAGGATTTGGAACAATTCTTTGTTACTTAATCAATCTATGTTCCAAATGAACATGGTATGATGTGATGAGACATAAATATACTGCCAAAAGTTCATAAAAATGGTGCAAACCCAAGAATCTGAATGTGCTAGAAAGGCCCAATCAAAGTCCAGACTGTCAGTGATAGCTTTGTATACTCTGCTTGTGTTTCAAGACTTTTGAGACTGAGATAATTTGTATATGGAGTGGTTTTGCTTTTTCCTTATCTACCCTCTTTGTGTGTCTCTTTTATGTCTTGTGTGTCTCTTTTATATCTCCATATTTCTTGATAATTTTCACCTCATAAGGTGTATTAAATGTAAGAGGTTTAATGTGGAAGATTCTATTGACTACCGGTGTAATATTGCCACAGAACTTTCAGTCTGAATTCTTTGCTCATGTATAGCACTCTATACCCAGTTCCATACTGGTCAAACCTAAGCTTTATGGAAGAGTGGAGACTATGCTGGAGACATGACCAACTTTTTGGAATTGGTCTACATTTGGCAGCCACCCAACACTCTTCCTCACCCTGAAACCATCATCACCGCAGTGACACAAATGGTGGTAGCATCATAATGTGTGGATGCTTTCATTAGCAGGAACTGGGAAACCAGTCAAGGTTGAGTGTAATCCTAAAACAAATTGTTAGGATGTACCCCATAGCTGATCTGTTTGCTTTTGGACAAACTATAAGATTAGTTCTGTTAATTTCTGCTTTTAATATACTCAAAGTGTGGCTGTAATACGTTCGTAAAACACATCTCTTCTCTTTCCTAAAGCTAAAATTATGCCAATCTGATAGCAATGATTAAAGGTCATGAGGAAAAAGACCAGTAGCTGTGGGTTAGTGACCATGATGGGAAAGACCGGTAGCACAGTTCCTGGCCATGACACTGCTGATAAACCCCGCTGCATGTGCGTGTGTGAAATGAGCAATGACTCTAGAGACAAGAAACATCAATGCTAGTGAGATAATATTTTGTAAATTAACTTATGATTAGCAAATTTGGGCCTTGGGGTAGAAATGCATGT
>JAUCMX010000026.1:4075280-4392780 GCA_033459395.1 Hemibagrus guttatus | reverse complement strand
AGATGAGCCATAAATGTTTAGCCTTGGGTCTGTCCTTCTAGATGCATTGAAAAAATAAATCATTAGAGGCACAGGAAAGATAGTTTATATACATTGCATCACCCTCAACCAATCACATATGAACAAAATTTAAACTTACACGTACATACTGCCTTTTTAATGCTGCAACATCAAACATGCTGCTATTAAAAGATATGGTCATGTATTAAGAATTTGGGATCCTGATAACTCCAAAACTCTGTAGCTAACATCCTCTATGGAATCTGTAGAACTTCATCAAGGACAAAGTTCTGCTTTCTGCTCAATTAACAAGTAGAAACTTAGCTACAACTTAAGTTTATTCAACAATAAAAGGCAGTAAGGCATATATATAAATATGAAAGATTATGTAATTAAATTAGCATGTCACACAGCATGTTTCATGTATTTTTACTGCTGTAAATGAGCAACAAGCAACAAGGTTATATATATATATATATATATATATATATATATATATATATATATATATATATAAAAAAAACCTTGTTGCTTGTTGCTCATTCTTCATAATGAACAGAAGCATCATGCAGCTGCAAGTCAAGAAAGCTACCATATAATCACTTTAAAAAATGTATAATGATCTGTGGCCCTACGTTGAAGTATATTGTGGATGACGTTGTCAAAAGACATTAATAGGTCATTTGCAACTTTAACCAGCGCTGTCTCAGTGCGCTAAGATTTAAGCCATGTTGTGTATATTATTGCTTTGCTGGTGAACATTTCTAGATTTTATAAATGCTATTTTGAATGTCTGGGGTATATTTATGTTTATTACTATTAACAGAGGTCTGCTTCATTAGAGTGGAGACATCAAGAGTCTCTCTAGAGCTGAAAGTGCTTTAGATTTCAAAGATTACCAGCTAACTAGTGGGTTTATATGTAATTTGTCTATAGATTTACTTATTAGAGATCGAAAGTGGGAGAAAACCACAGCCATTTCACATGAAATGGTCAATATGCTTCTAATATATTAGCAACAGTAGAAGAAAGTAGACTCCTAGACCTACTAAATCCCAATTTACCCCAATGATTAAAAGTATAAAATATTGCAGAGTAATGTCTATAGTAATAATAATAATGTATAAAGTAATAATACTAGTCTTGTTTATTTTGTGAATATTTAACATTGCATATAATTAGTTTACACAGGTTTATTGCTCATTGTGTAAGAGTTGAATGAAAGAGATGCTATGTTTTGTTAATAATATTTTGTATTTATGAATGGACTTTTATTTTTACTGGGAAGATTCTATGGGACTTTTATTTTTGCTGAAATATTGAGCACTATTTTAGGGGGTCGGTGTAATTAAGAGGAGAGAAGAGAAAATAAAGAAAAAGAAAAAGGTTATGAAAGAAGAGCTCACATTGGTGAGCCAATCCCAGTAGTGCTAGACACAAAAAGGGAGAATTAACCTGGCTATCACAGACACACACACACACACACACACAAACACACATTTACAACAAGGGGGAATTAAGCTTAGTCAATCCATGTACCAGAAATGTTTTGAGAGGTAGGAAGAAACCCATACAATAATGGGGAACATGCAAAACTTCTCACCATAACACACTCTCGAGATTGAACAAGAACCCTGGAGCTTTGAGACAGCAACGCTACATGCTGCACCACCATACCACCATTAATCATAAATATACAAGCTAATTTTAATTCATTGTTGTTGAGCTGTATGTAACTCTCTAATACACAGTTTTCTTTTTTCTACTAAATGGCATAAGGATTAAGACAGCTTATATACAGCTTATATACCTTTTTTCCAGAAATGATTCTGTATCTTTAGGTTCAGTACATAAAATAAGTTTCTGTTTTGTCAGAGCCTGAACCTGAAGCACTTTAACTCCTATCTATCTCTTTAAATCTCTCTCCTTTCCAGGTACAGGTGAATCAGGTTAACCACAGTTCATCTCATTCGCTCCCTCTTCATCACTCGGCTGCTTCCTCAGGTGGAGCATCTGTCAGCGCCCTGGCCAAGATTGATGATGGTGGCCTTTACTGTGGCGGCTTCACCAGCATGCTCTGCCAATTTTACATATTAATTTATGGCCCGCAGCAGTGTAATTGAGAGGGGAGGTGCCATCGCTTTGAGAGAGAAATGAAAGCCGTTCCATGGCTGATTTATGCTTCTTTCATCAACTTTTATAGTTTTTTATAGGTCATGGAGGGCATGTATACATTGCCTTCACAGGTGAGTGCAATGGTTGATATTTTGCATAAAGGCTAAATTATGATTTTAACACCAGTACCCAAGCAAGCGCAGCCAATGAGAAGCTAGAAGGCCAAAAGATACTGCACAGGAAATGTCACTAAATGATGAATGTGCCTTGTGGAATTGACATAGCAGGTATATAAATGCTAGGGTTATAGTTAAGGCTATGGGTTAACAGCTTCATATACAGATATCGTTATGTGTCCACAGGTTGTTGCAAATTGACTATTGCTTGAGCACTGAAATGTTCATTCATTCATTGTCTGCCGCTTATCCGAACTACACTCGGGTCACGGGGAGCCTGTGCCTATCTCAGGCGTCATAGGGCATGAAGGCAGGATACACCCTGGACGGAGTGCCAACCCATCGCAGGGCACACACACACTCTCATTCACTCACGCAATCACACACTACGGACAATTTTTAGAGATGCCAATCAACCTACCATGCATGTCTTTGGACTGGGGGAGGAAACCGGAGTACCCGGAGGAAACCCCCGAGGCACGGGGAGAACATGCAAACTCCACACACAAACGTGCTAACCACTAAGCCACCGTGCCCCCCCCCCCCCCCCCCCCGCACTGAAATGTTTACTGCAATAATAAATTAACTAATAAAAGCCGAAGTAAAAATCAAAGGTGGACGAATCACTAGCTCGGGTGAATGGAACAGGCAGATTTCATAGTGTCCGGGCTGTTAGTTTTTTATTCATAGTTGCCAATGGACAAACAGGTTAGCAAAGCAGTGAAAGCTGTCGAGAAAAAAATATGCTAAAGACACTAGCTAGAATTAAATTTTTAAAGTTTTACTTGGTATGTGAGGAGAAAACTATATCTCACAGACAAAACATTCACCAATAACTAGGTAATGTATTGATGAGGTTGCAAGCAGTTAGATTAAAATCAGGAGAGGTTAAGGACCATGGCTAAGGACTAGCTAATTAGCTTGCCATACATTATAACATTCTGTTAGCTGCAACTTTTAGATTTCCTTGGAATGGGCAGCATGTTAAAGTTTTATAAATAAATGAAGCTATCATGTGTCTACCACTCCAAACAGTTCTTTATCTTTATTAACCAGCCTATTCTCTGTAATAAGAGATCCCTGATCTGAAGCTTTTATCCAACGTCATCTCTTCGCTACAGCAGTTGTTCTAAGATTTTCCAGCAGCTATTCAGATGTTCCTCATCATTAGCCAAATGCAACCAAATTGTAAATATTGCCAAAAGACAACTGAGTACTGCTTTCAAGACCCTCATTACAGTTGCATCATTAGCCGCAACCGTGTTGCCTTGATGACGATCTTTGAAAAAGTCTCTGATGATCTCTGACTGCTTTGTGCTGTGATTTTTGTGTTGCATGTCACATCGTTCATGTCTTTGAATTGCCAGGTGATCCATGTCCAAAACATTCCCCCTGGAGCTGCGCTCTAAGCAGTCATTGAAATGAAAGTGAATGTTTTTTATTTTCTCACACTTTTCAGTGTCAGTTGGTGGGATGAGATATGATGCACTTTTTTTCTTCACCTGATGTAATTACAAACATGTATCTTCCTCAAGGCTATATAACAAAGCGGAGACAAAAACAACAGATGAAATGTCTGATGAAATGTCACACATTTTTGTGTGCATGTGCATGCAGTGTTTTTGTTTAATTTGTATGATGCATATATATGTTACTCACTGTTTCTTTATCTTTCCTTCTCTTTCTCTCGCTCTGTCTCTGTCTCTGCCATAATAAATCTGCATGCTGTCACCTGTAATAAAACCCATTTGTGGAGCACAGGATGTGAATAAGGAAGGACAAGGTCAGGGTCAGCTGACTGGTGAAGGGAAGAGAGAGCAGGACAGCACTGTGCAAGAAATCCATTTTTTATCTTTTCCCACACACACACACACACACACATTTTCTTCTCTTTCATGCATACATAGACATAAAAACAGAGTTCCGACAATAGTTACGAGTAGACTTTTGATTACTCTCCCTGAAGAAATGCTCTTTCACAAAGACATGGCCTTGAGCATACGCTGCAGTGGACAGAACCAGCATTCAGAAAATTAACTGTAAAAAATATATACTTTCAAAGGTTTCAAATGTTTTCCAATTCAGTTGTGTGTAATCAAAGCACTCAATATGGCAAAGTGAGAAAGAGAGAGAACCAGAGTAGGATATGTGAGTGGATGGAAACATTCATGATTGGTGGAAAAAAGAAAAGGAAGGGAAAAAAGTGGCCTTCATTTTGATTTGAGGTGTTTTGACCTTGCTCTTATCCAACCCCTGTATTGATGTCGTCTTGTGTCTGGGAAATTACTTTATGAACCAATAAAAGACACTTCTTTATTCCGCAGTATCTCGTCTGTCGTGCTGCACTTGAAGCACTAATTTGTTCCCACTGGCTTGCTGCACTTCTCTTTACGTGTCTGCTAAGAGTGTGTGTGAGCACAAAGGTGTAAGCACAAAGGTCCAACCATGAGCCCAACAGCTGGACATCAAAACAAGTGTTTAAGGGAAATTGTTAAAAGGGAAATCGGTGGTAATATACACTCACTATAGTAATAGGGTCTCGCTTTCAAAACAGCCTCATGGCACGGATTACATAAGATATTTAAGACATTCCTTTGAGATTCTGTTCAATATTGATATGATACCATGACAATTCCTGCCTATTTTTCAGGGGGATGTTCATGCCTTAAATCTACCACATCCTGAACGTACCCTTCTTGACGCAACCCTCCCATTTCATCCAGGCTTGGGTCTGGCACTGAGAGTTTACTGTTCGGTGGATGGGTTAGCTCTCCACCCGGGAATCGAACCCGGGCCATGGCAATGAGAGCATGGGATCCTGCTGCTGGACCACCAGCAGGCTAAATTCTTGGCATCTGTGTGCCATCATTTTACCTGACCTGCTGTGTAATGCAGTGGTGGCTCAAATGGTTAATGCTCTGGATTGTTGTTCAGAAAGTCATGGTTTAAGCCTCATCACCGCCAAGCTGCCCCTTGGCCAAGACCCCTAACGCTCTCTGCTCCACAAACACTGTATCATGGCTGACCCTGAGCTCTTACTCCAACTTCCTAAGCTGTGAAATGAGAAAAAGAGGGGTTGTCCACAATGATGGAGGTTGTGTTTGAAAATACGGGAATACACCACCAGCAATCAAGCCACAGTCAGGTGCCCGGAGGACTAGGGGATTAGGCTTACTACTGTGGCCCAGATTTGATTCCTGGCCATAGAACCAGCTCCAGCCACTTGGGTTGCACAAGATAGAATGATCCATGTGATGGTCCCAAGCATGGATACATTGTGGTGGGTTGCATCAAGAATGAGCCACACAATTACTAATCTGATATTTGTATGCATGTGTCAGTGTACAGGTGTTCTCAAAAGTCTGTTTGACGAGTATAGATTAGGAACTAGTTACAATTATGCAAATAAGATAAGTGAGTAAGCATATGGGGATGTGTGGTTAAGGCTTTGGACTACTGATTGGAGGTTGTGAGTTTGAATCCCAGGTCCACCAAGCTGCCACTGCTGGGCCTCTGAACAAGGCCCTTAACTGTCAATTGTAAGGAAGACTGAGACTGCACCTGAAGATAATAATGTCTCTTTCTGAAATTGGACATCACTTGTGTCTTAGACCGTCCTTCATGCACATGCTCCTGTATGGAGCTCTGCGTCCAATCTAGAGAGTATTCCCACTTCACACCCCCTATTCCTGTGATGGACCCCAGATTTCCTGCAACCCCGACCAGGATAAAGTGATTAAGGAAGACTAATGAATAATTTATATATTCTTAGGTTTGAACATGGATTTCTCTTTCCATTTCAGGCCATAGATTTTTATTAAACGTTTGACTTCTTTGAATATCTCACAACCATATCTGTTGGGTTTTTTTCTATCTTATGGCAATGTTTTAACCTATTGGGAGAAAAACCCTGGTTTGGGGTTTTACTAGAGCATCAAGAATCCACTATAGGTTGAGTGAGATACAACCCCCCCCCTTCACCACCCCACACACACACACACACACACACACTTTTTGGCACATATTCTCAGTTCGTCCGTTTATCCACAACACACAATTCCAATTGTTGTTCCAGTGATACTTGGAAATGAAATGGTCTCATCCAAGATAAATCTGGACCATCCACAAGGCATTCCGTCTCACTGAACGGTTCGAAAGATGTAAACAATGTAAATCAAATGCTATGTCCTTCGTAGTCATACTTTCTTTTAAATATAATGCTGTTCATCTTTCTTGTACTTTCCAGACACTTGCAGAATCTCTGCCAAGGCACACTTAAGCTGTTCATGCGGTTTGTGGCGTCCCAAAACTAAGACGATTGCTCTCCAAACAGATGTGTTTTGTTTCTTCTTTGTGTAAAAACAGAAACACAAAAAGTGAAGGGTGGGGATTTTGTGGTCAATCCACCATAAACAGAGGAAAGAGTGGACCGAGAAGTTTTATAAGATTCTTTAGACATTCATTCTTTGCTCTAATTAGATTGTAGTTGTGTGTAAGAAAGAATCTGCTATAAGCACAAAAGCCTGAGTCCCAAGGTCTCCATGCAAATGAACAGAGGGACTGCTTTATATCATGAGACCTTGGGCCAAGCAGACAAACCCCATGTGGACCGCATTTCCAGGCCACAGTTTTCTTTTTAATGCTCTGCCATATGCTTCGTGTCTCCTTGAAATGTGATTTAAGTCAATAAAATGTTCATTTCCATGTATGAATCATGGCTTATGTATCGTGAAGATGTTTGAGCAGATTAAAGCTGCCACATCCTCTTCGGAATATTACTAGAACATCTCAGCATCTATTTGGGACTAAATAATATTACTGTATGTTGCAGTATACAGTGAAATATATTGGTATTTTGCCTGCAGTGCTGTGGTTTAAAGGCTTGTGCAGTAATCTGTAGGCTTGTATCTATTCTTGACACAGATGTGGAATTAAGTTGTTTATCCTGTTTAACAAAAATATTGCATTGCTTATTATAAATGACAATAGTGTGTTCACTTCTGTGCCGTTTCTGTGAGTGACATAAGATAAGATTGAGAAAGTACAGATTTATTATTTTCAAAGAGAACAAATACTATATTTATTGCTTCTCAGCTTCGTCCATCAATAAAAATCAATAAAAATGATGAGAATTTTCTATTGTGTTTTAGTAAACAAAGCCATTCGAGTGTCACATTTAAATACATTCTTTGCTGCATTTAAAGCTAAGGTCAAGATCCAGTCCAGGAGACAGATCTTTATTTTTAAACCAACCATTACAGTGAAAACCAAGAGCCAGCTATTATAGATTTGAGACAAAAACAATGAATATGAGCAAAACTGAGCCACACGGGACACACACAACAAGAACACACACACACAGCTAAAACACTGCAATGGTGCTAATCAGGGTGAGAATGAGGCCCAGGCCATGATGGGAAATGTAGTTTTGTTCCTTGATAACTACACAGATAGCGTTATTATTATTATTATTATTATTATTATTATTATTATTATTATTATCTATAGCCACCTATTTAAAATATTTTAATATTTATATTAATAAATTTGTGTATTATTTTATGAAGTATGCTGACCATGTTTTTTTGGCGTTTTTTTTTTTATTTTACTTAAAATTAATTTAATTTACAAAAGCTGTTTTGAGATACAATATGTGGGGATTTAAATATTGTGACAAATTGACAAATTATTTTAAGTAAGAAAACTATTTTTTTTATATTAGAAAAAGACGAAAATATATATATATATACAGTGGTGTTTTCTTCAGCCAATCAGAGGTGGACTTGTTGGTGTGTTTTGGATCATTGTCCTGCTGCAGAACCCAAGTTCACTTCAGCTTGAGGTCACAAACAGATGGCCGGACATTCTCTTTCAGGATTTTTTGGTAGACAGCAGAATTCATGGTTCCAATGTGGCTGAATTACAGCAATTCTGCAAAGATGAGTGGGCCAAAATTCCTCCACAGCGCTGTAACAGACTCATTGCAAGTTATGGAAAACGCTTGATTACAGTTGTTGCTGCTAAGGGTGGACCAACCAGTTATTAGGCTTAGGGGGCAAATACTTTTTCACACAGGGCCATGTAGTTTTGGATTTTGTTTTCCCTTAATAATAAAAACCTCCATTTAAAAACTGCATGATGTGTTTACTTGTGTTATCTTTGACTAATATTTAAATGTGTTTGATTATCTGAAACATTAAAGTGTGACAAACATGCAAAAAAATAAGAAATCACGAAAACACTTTTTCACACCACTGTGTATATATATATATATATATATATATATATATATATATATAAAGGTCAACATCACACACATTCACATCCTGAATAAAATAAGCAGGCTTAGAGGATTAAAATGGCATTTATACCACGCACACTCTGTTCATTTTCATCTTAATTAAGATAATAACAATGAAAAGTATAGTGTAATGATTTTGCTTGTCAATGGATTTAAAATGGGGGCGGTGGTAGTGCAAGTGTTTAAGGCTCTGGGTCGTTGACTGGAAGATCAGGGGTTCAAGCCCCAGCATCGCCAAGCTGCCACTGTTGGGCCCTTGAGCAAGGCCCCCAACCCACTCTGCTCCAGGGGCACTGTATCATGGCTGACCCTGCACTCTGACCTCAACCCCCAAGGATGGGATATGCGAAGAAAGAATTTCACTGTGCAGTAATGTATATGTGACAAATAAAGGCAATTATATATATATATATATATATATATATATATATATATATATATATATATATACACACATACACACAGGCTCACATTTGGCTGGTGATGATTTTGGCTCACATTTAACAAAAAGCCACCAATTCACAACAAATTAGAATACTTCATAAGACCAATAAAAAAACATTTTTAGTGAATTGTTGGTTTTCTGGAAAGTATGTTCATTTACTGTACATGTACTCAATACTTGGTAGGGGCTTTTGCTTTAATTACTGCCTCAATTCAGCGTGGCATGGAGGTGATCAGTTTGTGGCACTGCTGAGGTGGTATGGAAGCCCAGGTTTCTTTGACAGTGGCCTTCAGCTCATCTGCATTTTTTGGTCTCTTGTTTCTCATTTTCCTCTTGACAATACCCCATAGATTTTCTATGGGGTTCAGATCTGGTGAGTTTGCTTGCCAGTCAAGCACACCAACACCATGGTGATTTAACCAACCTTTGGTGCTTTTGGCAGTGTGGGCAGGTGCCAAATCCTGCTGGAAAATGAAATCAGCATCTTCAAAAAGCTGGTCAGCAGAAGGAAGCATGAAGTGCTCCAAAATTTCTTGGTAAACGGGTGCAGTGACTTTGGTTTTCAAAAAACACAATGGACCAACACCAGCAGATGACATTGCAGCCCCAATCATCACAGACTGTGGAAACTTAACACTGGACTTCAAGCAACTTGGGCTATGAGTTTCTCCACCCTTCCTCCAGACTCTAGGACCTTGGTTTCCAAATGAAATACAAAACTTGCTCTCATCTGAAAAGAGGACTTTGGACCACTGGGCAACAGTCCAGTTCTTCTTCTCTTTAGCCCAGGTAAGAGGCCTCTGACGTGGTCTGTGGTTCAGGAGTGGCTTAACAAGAGGAATACAACAACTGTAGCCAAATTCCTTAACATGTCTGTGTGTGGTGGCTCTTGATGCCTTGACCCCAGCCTCAGTCCATTCCTTGTGAAGTTCACTCAAATTCTTGAATGGATTTTGCTTGACAATCCTCATAAGGCTGCGGTTCTCTCGGTTGGTTGTGCATCTTTTTCTTCCACACTTTTTCTTCCACTCAACTTTCTGTTAACATGCTTGGATACTTTGGCAATGAATGATTGTGGCTTACCCTCCTTGTGAAGGGTGTCAATGATTGTCTTCTGGACAACTGTCAGGTCAGCAGTCTTCCCCATAATTGTGTAGCCAAGTGAACCAAACTGAGAGACCATTTTGAAGGCTCAGGAAACCTTTGCAGGTGTTTTGAGTTGATTAGCTGATTGGCATGTCACCATATTCTAATTTGTTGAGATAGTGAATTGGTGGGTTTTTGTTAAATGTGAGCCAAAATCATCACAATTAAAAGAACCAAAGACTTAAACTACTTCAGTCTGTGTGCATTGAATTTATTTAATACACGAGTTTCACAATTTGAGTTGAATTACTGAAATAAATGAATTTTTCCACGACATTCTAATTTATTGAGATGCACCTGTATATATAAAATATTTTTGCTCTGCTTAAAGACAGCAGGAGCTCTGCGCGCCCTCTAGTGGCCAAAATTACAAACTGCAGTGATTCGCACAGACACATGGAGTTTTTTGTTTGTTTGTTTGTTTGTTTTAAATAATGAACAAATATACTGTACATAACAAAAAGTTAACATCTTATTTTGTTACAGTTGAATTTATCACCCTGTCCACAACTTAACTGACTCAGTACAGCGAATCGACTGTTGCTATTCAGCAGCATACATTTGACGGAACAAAGGAACAGAGATATTATGTGAAATTATTCAAATATATTAATAACATCATGCAAATACAGGATTGCTGAAATCTATGTCATTTACATTAACAAAGTGACTGCTAATTAGTCACTGGCAGTTTATTAGAAAAATAAATACATTTTAAATGTGAAAATCATTATTTTATTTAAGTAATTTTTAAGTACTTTTCCAAACAAAA
This sequence comes from Hemibagrus guttatus, assembly GCA_033459395.1. Taxonomy (NCBI): domain Eukaryota; kingdom Metazoa; phylum Chordata; class Actinopteri; order Siluriformes; family Bagridae; genus Hemibagrus; species Hemibagrus guttatus. The sequence continues at coordinate 4,381,825 of JAUCMX010000026.1, read as the reverse complement.
TACAACCTGCTCTGCTACGTGAAGCGTCTTTTTATCATTTCATTACATTTTCTTTTTTTCTCCCCACAAATAAAATGTAATCCGTGTGATTTACTTCACCCTCAGTGGATTCATTAACAAAAAAAAATTGAAGGATATATAAAATGGGTTGGTTCTTCAGCCTTGGAGAAGAGAACTCTACCATATAAAGATAAATCTTTTTCAAGGCACAAATTGAATATATTCTCTTTATAAAAAAAAAAAAAAAAAAAAAAAAAAAGATTACCAGAGTGTTTGTCTGCAAGGTTTTTTTTATTATGTGAACAAGCAGGTATTTTAGTGTATCCCTCACTGAATATTTGTTTCAGCATCAATGTCATCACAATCATGAAGGAACTGATGAAGGAATCATGAATCATGAAGGGCTTAAAAACAATAGCACCAACACCACCACCACCACCAACAACAGTCTGAGAAGCATGCTCTTATCAAAAGTCTTTTTTTTTCTTGACTGTTAGTCTTTTGTTTCTTGAGGAAAATGAAATAAATATTTTTGGCATACCTCTAAAATTCATAGACATATTAGTAGAAAAAAAAAAGTTGGTTAAACTAAAAAGTCTTTCTTTTTTATTATTTGTATAGCATGGATATTGTTGTATATCCATACAGCAGCTTTCAGGAATAAAAAAAATAAATAAAAATGTATATTTATTTTACATTTAAATCATCCCTAATGAGCAAGCATTGAGACTTTTTTTAAAGAGTGATAAACAGTCAACATCATACTGTAAAATAGTGATGTATAAACAGCTAATGTGAAGGAACTGAATAGAAATGTTTACAGTAAATGAGTTTTTAGACACTGACCTGTACTTTAACATACACATTCATTCATCATTTATTTCCAGTTTCCTGACCGCTAGCATGAAGGCCGTTAAACCAGTTCTGATCAATTACAGCATACAAAAGCAGGTTGTCTCCTCATGTCCTCTGGAGGACAAACGCTCGGGCTAGTCGCTGTTTGTGGTCTCTGGAGGATGAGCAGGCAGCGTCACTGCACAGGAAGCACAGAAATAGCAACCACCTTCAGGCTCTGATGTCGAACTGAGATGCTGAGCTCTCCACTCTTGAAACTTCATGTAGATTTGTTTAATTTTTTTACGTTCTGTGTGAGGACTTTCCGAAGGCCGGCTGTCATCAATCAGGTTAGCGTAGGATTGGATTTTGTGTGGTTTATGGAAGTTCTGCAGTGAAGAGTGCTCAGGGTCTGATGCCAGCTCGTGCAGGACTAAACCCCTCGAGTGGCTCTCCATCTGCTGAATGTGCTCCTGGTATTTCATGCTCTGTAGAAAGCTTTCACAAATCATCTGTTTAAAGTGGAAAATTTTTGTATCTTGCTTTGTTAATTCAAAATGCTGCAAAATCCAATATACACAGTATGAGAACACACTGCATAGAAGAACAAAACACACACTTACCTTGTGGTGTTTTTCTGGCGTAGAAAAGCTATGAGGATTCACAATGCACTTGTTCAGCTTTTATATCCGACTTTATGGCAGACGCACCACACACCTGACACTTAACTATTAACCTGACATAAAAGTTCTTCTTTAATGTTTACCAGTATATGAGTTCTCATAAAATCCAGGGCTTTTGGGAGACATGATCAGTTTCTTTGTAGTTTCAGTGTTTGTTTTTTCGGACTGAGTCCAACTCAGTCTGGACTTGTAAGGACTTTCCATGAATAGAAAAGTGAAACAAAAAGATTAGTAAAGAGATGTTTTAGAAAGTTTAGAGGTATATAAATAATCAAATGACAAAATTGACTAAACCCATGGCAAGAAAAAAAGACATATGGCTGGAATTTACACGTAATCCTCCTTCAATTGAAACTGAAGTGTTAGTCTATTCTATATATGTAAATGTGTGTGGTGTCTATGATTATTACATTTACTTTTTTGGCATTTGGCAGACGTTTTTATCCCCAAAGGAAAAAACAAAATTTGGGGAAAAAAAAGGTCCTGTAAAAACCAAATGAAAAAAAAAAAACAAATTTTTAACCAAAAATCGCTTTTCGGGCCCCCCCCAAAAACAGAAAAGAGTCTTGATGTAATGCCTACCTCTTACCCTGAGAGATGGTGGGACCAGTCGAGCAGTGCTAGTAGATCAGAGAGAGCATGGTGCAGTGCAAGGAGGAAATCAGTTACTTCCAGCTGCTGGTATGGTATCAATAACATATGTAGATATATCTGTAACTCTGTACACTAGATATGAGTGTAACCATAGCTCAATGAACTCCTGATAACTTCCAGAGACTGTAAGGATCACCTGGATATCCATTTTCTGTAGCATTTATCCCAAACATGGTCATGAAGAGCCTGGAGTCTATACCATGGAACAAGGTGGTGGACACCCTGGATGTGGGGCCAAAACCATCATACATACACTCACACAGACACACTATTTAGAGTTCTTTCGACTGAGGGAGGAAACTAGAGAACCCAGAGGAAGTCCTACATGCAAACTCCACACACAGGGTGGAGGCAGGATTTGAACAACACCCCACAAACCCCCCCTCCCCAACCCCAGAGGCAAACTGGCTAAGCCACTAAGGTGTTCTGGTTTAAAACATCAAGTGAGTGGACAAAATAATAATAATAATAATAATAATAATAATAATAATAATAATAATATATAATAATAATAATTTAAAACCGAGACTTGACAGCTGGAGACGACTGAAAGAAGACCAGAGATAGAGAGAAAGGAAGAGAAAGAGAGAGGGAGGATCTGAGGAGTAACTGCAGTATACTTAAGTAATTATTGAAATAATAATTATAAATATTTAATTACATAACTCTCTCTCATTTTCTTTCTCCGAGCAATAATTAACTGAAGAGATGGGTGGAAACCCATATGAATGTAATCATGAATGTAATGTATATGTGTGTGTGTGTGTGTGTGTGTGTGTGTGTGTGTGTGTGTGTGTGTGTGTGTGCAGAGTAAAAGCTAGAAGGAGGGGTTTGATTTGCTAATTAAGGTCCATGTGAGTGAACTTGTGTATACTGGACTAAATGTAAAGCCCATCTGCAGACGCTAGCCTTCAGCCAAGTGACAGAAGCTACATTCACAACAGCACCGCTACAATGGTAAGTACACAATCACTACTACTGAGTGAAAAAAATATGAATTGAATGGAAATAAATAGTTGTATAGTATAACCTGCTGTCTAACCTGCTGAATGATTCATATAGTTTCTATTGTACAAAAAAAATGAATCATTTTGGTATCAGGTTTTATGGATGTGTGTGTGCCTGTGAAATTATTAATATCTTGTGTAGATGATTTGTGTGTGTGTGTGTGTGTGTGTGTGTGTGTGTGTGTGTGATATCCTGTAGTAGTAGTATTACATCAGGATCCATGCGTATGTTCATGCGTATGTTCTGTCCTGTCAGTACGGCTTCATTAACACGTGTTTGAAGACATTAGTAGTGGAGAAGTTTGGAGAAGAGACGTGGGATCGGCTAAGGTATGGGGGTAAATACTTTTGCTTCAGATCAATTCGTCCTGCTTTTTGTGGCTAATGTTATATCTCCTCAGGTTACTGGCAGAAGTCCAAGACACCTTTATGACCTACGAAATTTATGATGATGTCGTCACCATTCGTCTGGTGCAAGAGGCTTGCAAAATGTTGGGTGAGAAACATTTCTTCCCAATCTGTTTAGCTTTCTGTCTTTCAAATGAAAAGCGGCAAGTATGAACTATACATGAAGTAGTGTAGTGGATGTCGAGCTCTCCAGACGCCATTAACCTCTCTGCTTTTCTGCTCTTTGTCAAAGTTTTTTCTTTTGCTCAACTCGCATTCACTAATTTCACCTTCTTCAGTATGTTGAATTCCTGTTTAGAAATGCTCTGTATGAGTCCCAGGGTCAAATGCAGCATTGAGAAATTCAGACAGAGATTTAAAAAAAAAAAAAAAAAAAGAAAAGAAAAAAAAGGAGAAGGTTTTCAGATGTTTGTGGGCAGTCGTTGTATGTGTGATGGCCTTGGGGAGTGGTTTTGTGCTGTTTAGAGACAGAGTGTGATGGTGTTAACAATGTCCCCGCTGAGAGCAGTGTGTGTGTCTGTCACATGAGTTCATGTGTGGACAAGGACAGGTGTGAACCTCTGGACACTAGGGTGCTGCGGGACGTGAAACTGAAATGAGTTGTCTCTTGTGTTTCAACTTCTAGATGTTTCTTCTGAGGTGGTGTTGAAGTTGTTTGGAGAATACTTCTTCAGTTTTTGTAAGATGTCTGGCTACGACACCATGCTGCGTACCCTCGGTGGAAATTTGGTCGAATTCATTGAAAACCTCGATGCTCTTCATAGTTACCTGGCATTATCTTATCAGGTCTGATTTGGTACTAATGTCTACTGTTAACTGTATTCTTCTTCTTCTTCTTCTTCTTCTTCTTCTAATCAGTGAATGCTTTTTTTCTGACACTGCGAACATGAGCACTTTATTATCCATAAAGTGAACAGTAATCAGTTCCTCCAGGACTTCACCAAACACTGTGCAAACACAGAAATTAGCAAAAAATCAAGCAAATTTTCTAAATTATCGCAGACTTAGGGCAAGAAGGGTTGGTGTGACATCAGACAAAGCCGTCTTCATTCATGTTCATCGACCATGAGTACAGCTCTCAGAGAGATTCAAATCAAATCGTTTTCCACAAAACCTCCAGCACAATTATTTATTTATTTATTTATTTACTTACTTACTTATTTATTTATTTTCCAAAAAGTTGAATCACAAAATCAAACATTTAAGCCTCAACTATCACAAAAAAAAACTCCTTGAGTGACTGAGTCATTCATTCATTCATTCATTGTCTACCGCTTATCCGATCTATTCTCGGGTCACGGGGAGCCTGTGCCTATCTCAGGCGTCATTGGGCATCAAGGCAGGATACACCCTGGACGGAGTGCCAACCCATCACAGGGTACACACACACACTCTCATTCACACACTACAGACAATTTAGAGATGCCAAATAACCTACAATGCATGTCTTTGGACCGGGGGAGGAAACCAGAGTACCCGGAGGAAACCCCCGAGGCACGGGGAGAACATGCAAACTCCACACACACATGGCGGAGGCGGGAATCAAACCCCCAACCCTGGAGGGGTGAGGCAAACGTGCTAACCACCAAGCCACCGTGGCCACCGTGACCCCCGTGACCCCCGTGACTGATTCATTGTTAGTAAAATTTAGTTTGATGCCATTTTAGTAAGTTAATTGTAACAAACACCTTCTTTCATTTTCGGTCACAACAGATTTCAAATGAATATTAATTCAATTCATTAATTAATATTATTTAATATTTATTTTTGGTTAAAAAATGTGTTCAATTTCTAAATACTCTGTAATTAGAAACGAATGAAGTTTTGCATGATTTGTGAAATAATCAGTGTAATACAGTTGTTTGTAGCAGTGAAGGGGATTAAACTGTTTACCTTCGTGAAATTCTTGAATCTGATTGGTCAGAAGGTGTTAATTAGTTTTCTACTACACCAGGTCTGACAATAGCACAGGTTTGTATTTCTAAAATGTTAGAAATCATTTCCATGGTAACAACTAATTTAGGATGCTGAAGAACACCTGTTTATTGGTAATATACAGATATACAGTAATGAACATATTTCAAGGATGTTCCCAGACTGTAAATGTAACTATAAACGGACAAAAAAAGCTTGTTGTGTGTTAATTCTTACATAAAACAGAAGAAGCTTGAAGATTTGTATTTCAAACAATTTGAACAATGGACCTTTGCAGGATGCTGGTGAAATTTTCAGTCTGTTCTGCTTCCTCAGGAAATGAACGCTCCTTCTTTCCGTGTGGAGAGGACAAAGGACGGGAGGACTCTGCTCCACTATTACTCAGACAGGAAAGGACTCCATCACATAGTGCCTGGTACAGACCGTACAGACAAAATAAGCACTAATTGCTGCCAGAGTCGGAGATAACTGCTGTCTGACCTTACCATTAACCACAGTGGCCAATTCCAAACAGCTGGGAAAAAAAACTCACATTTATTCTTCCTCTTGTTCTCTGTTGTTTCCATGACTACACCGCAGGCATAATTGAAGCAGTGGCAAAGGATTTCTTCGGCAGCAAAGTGACCATGAGCATCCTCGAGCAGCCCGAGGAGGCAGAGCGCACAGGGAAGAGGGAACATGTCATTTTCCTCATGACACAAACAAGCGAAGGGACAAAAGCTAAAACTCAAGCTGACGGTGGAGAGCTGAGAGAGGTCGAGGAGATGCTCATGTCAGGTAGGACCACCTGTCGCAGCAGTCAGGTGTGTCACGCGGAACAGTGTAGGAGTGAACAGCGTGTCTTTTATTCTAAAATATAAAACTTGGTCTGCTCTGTAGTTTTGCATGCATTTGTTTAAATACGACACACACAGTAATGCTGCTCTTTTTTTTCTATTCCAGACAGTATCCTTCACTCTTTCTGCCCCAGCTACCCACAGAGACTGTGGATTGATGAGGAAGCCTTCTGCAACGCTTTCCCTTTTCATATTGTGTTTGACCGAGAAGTAAGTCTTTCTCATGAGTGGATTTTTTATTTATTTACTTATTTACAATCCACACAAAAACAAGTCTGTAATCATGGAATACATTTCATTTAGCTTGCAATTTATCAAAATTACCACAGGGTCATCATCACAATGCGCATTCAGCCAAAGCCATCTTCGATTCATGTGTTGAACATGAATACAGACCTACATTTCATTCTTATCCAGAGTGACTTACAATTTATCTCATTTTATTCAACTGAGCAATTGAGCATTAAGGGCCTTGCTCAGGGGCCCAGCAGAGGCAGCTTGGTGGACCTGGGATTCAAACTCACAACCTTCTGATCAATAGTGTGTGTGTGTGTGTGTGTGTGTGTAGCTGATTGTAAAACAGACTGGCGTGAACATACAGAAGTTTGTACCAGGGCTGCAGCGGCCAGGGATCCACCTGGACGAATACTTCAGCGTGGTCCATCCTGAAGTAACATTCAACATCTACAGCATCAAGAAGTTCATCAACAGCCAGTTTGTACTGAAGACTAAAAGAGAGATGCTTCCGGAAAACTTCCAAAACCAGTCCATGCTCAAATTACGAGGTATTATTTTCACTTATAAAATATTTATTCATTCATTTGTGCCTCAGGCTTGCTCATTAGGTATAAATGTTAAAGATAAATAGTTCTTACATATGTAAAGCTGCTTTGAGACAATATCCTTTGTTAAAAGCTAAATAAATTGATTAAATTAAAATTCATCAAGCAGCAGCAGGAGACAATCCTTGGGGAAATTTAGTGCTGGAAATCTAAACTATCAGAACGGTTTTGGGAGATGGGAGGTAACCCATCATGAGGACATGAGAAGAACATGGACAGAAAAATTGCAACTCTAATGACAAATCAATGAAACTGGCATAAACGATTTTCTTTTACCAAAAAAAGGAAATCACTAAACCTTCATGTACAGTGTTTGACCCCAGTGTTTGACTAATCTCATTTGTTAAGGCCTTTAACCCTCAGTTGCTCAGTTGTATAAGATGAGATAAATTGTAAGTCGTTCTGGATAAGGGCGTCTGCCGAATGTCAGAAATGTAAATGCAATGACTTTGCATTTTAGGTCAGATGGTATGGATGGAGTCTCTGCACTGTATGGTATATCTCTGCTCTCCTAAGCTGCGCAGTCTTCAGGAGCTGGAGGAGCGTGGTCTGCACTTGGCCGACATCGCTCAGCACGACACCACACGCGATCTCATCCTTCTCAACCAGCAACGTCTGGCTGAGATTGAGCTCTCCAACCAGCTCGAGCGTAAGAAGGAGGAGCTGCGCATTCTCTCTCGCCACCTGGAAATCGAGAAGAAGAAGACCGAGACGCTGCTGTATGCCATGCTGCCACGTCACGTCGCTAACCAGCTCAAAGAGGGCAAGAAGGTGGAGGCAGGTAAAGGAGGAAGTGAACTGAAAGACATTCATTGTAGATATTCATTCATAATTAACTCATTTCAATTTGTTAGCTTTCTCCACATTCACTCTGGAAAGTGAAAGTGCAGTTTAGGAACCACTAGAAGTTGACTATGAGTAAACTGGGATGACTGGGTGGACTGGTAACTTTAGTTTCACTCTCAGTTTTCTAATCTTTCCTGATATTTAAGAATATATATATATAACAATTCTATACAACTGATTTTTAAGGTACATTCTGGTCACACCTTGAATAGGACACCAGTCCATCAGAGAATACAATAAACACACAAACGCAAATACTCACACATTCATTTACACTTTGGGTTAATTTAGTAACCAGTTGAACTACTTGTATGTTTTTAGACGGTGGGAGGAAACCAGACAGTAAATAAAATTGTAAAGGTTTCCAATTAATTAGTGCTTCCAATTTTTCAAAACACTAAAATCGATAATAATTATAATTGAAGCTAAGAATACTAAAAATAATATTAGAGCAAAGATGACAGATTTTAAAGTGACACCAATATTTTTGCAAAAAATAGGTAGGATTGGACAACAGATACGGCAAAACCAAATCTCAAAATTTCTATCTGTACATTTCTATGCTTTATCGTGTATAATATAACACAATGAAAGGTCTCACCTAAAAAACCTTCACATTGCCATTGCAGCATGGGGTATTTATTTATTTATTTTTGCATTAATGCCTGTGTGTTTTTCCTCTGTGGTGTCACATCAGGTGACTTCAAGGTGTGCACTATACTCTTCAGTGATGTGGTCACCTTCACGAACATCTGTGCAGCGTGCGAGCCTATCCAGATCGTCAACATGCTTAACGCCATGTACTCCAGGTTCGACCGCCTCACAAACGTCCACGATGTCTACAAGGTGAAAGAAAACTCATGTCTGCGTATTATTCCTGCTTCAGGAATGTGTAGGACCGGTTGTGAATAACTGTATGAAATTTGAGTAGATTCAGAGAAACAGCTTGGAAAATCTTCCACACAAGTGATGCTTTTACCAATGTGACCGTTTAATGTGTATTGTTAATAGTATAACAACCGCAAGTTAGCTGTTTGTTGCATTTTTTCAGCGCTCTGCTGTGTTTTTCCCTGAACTTGTGCGCTGTTGCAGGTGGAAACGATTGGCGATGCTTATATGGTGGTCGGTGGTGTGCCCATTCCCAAGGACACACACGCTGAGCGCGTGGCCAACTTTGCCTTGGGCATGAGGATTGCTGCCAGGGAGGTGAAGAACCCTATCACAGGACAGCCAATCCAGGTGCTTATCTGTTTTTCACTGTGGTCATGGGGGAGATTTGTGCAGCTGTGTTTATCAGCATGTTTTTCAAAACTGTTATCTGTGTGTGTTTCAGATCAGAGTAGGTTTACACACTGGGCCTGTGCTGGCTGGTGTAGTAGGTGAAAAAATGCCTCGCTACTGTCTGTTTGGAGACACGGTCAATACAGCATCCCGAATGGAGAGTCATGGAGTTCCTGACCATATACACATGAGTCCTTTCACCTACAGGTAACATACGTGTCTGTCATAAGCACTGTTAAATAAGAAGTAATTAGAATATAATAAGAAATGCATGTGGACACACTGACAGATTGTTTGAGTTTAAAAAGTAATAATATTGAAGAAGAACCCTTTATTGTTGTCACAGGACAGTGGAAATATTTTCTTCTCATATCACAGCTGAGGACGTTGGGGTCAGAGCACAAGGGCAGCTATGATTCAGTGCCCCTGGAGCAGAGACGGTTAAGGGTCTTGCTCAATTGCCCAACAGTGGCAGTTTGGCAGTGCTGGGGTTTGTACCATGACCTTGTGATCAACAACCCAGAGCCTTAACCACTGGAGTCACCACTGCCCCATATAGCAAAATACAATGATCACTTTAGTGAGCAAATACCCAGTAGTTTCACTCGTGAGTGTTTTGAACACAGACACTGGTGGAATTCTCTGACGTTTGGAAGAAAGGTCTAGAAGAACAAATGGGCAGCAGGGAGGCATTGCTGTGGTGTTGTCTGTTGTCTGTTTAAACGATGATGTGAGACAAATCTGGTAAAGATGGGACATAATATGGAGGAGGAGGAGCTATACGTTGTAGTAGCAGTCAGATTTTTAAGTATGTTAAAAATTCATTGCATACCTCAGAGCATGAACCTGAAGATTCCTACCAGGTTTTGTGTCAGTGTGCAGAGTTGTTACTGAGACACAGCCTCACTTCCTGGTTTAATTATAAGCATGCTACTTGGAGTATTTAAAATTCTTTTGCTAGTTTTTATGAGGCTTACTTTAACAAGGACATGTGCCAAATTTGGGGAGATCCTAGCTGGCTGAAAAATCCAAGCTGGCTGAAAATCTTGTGACAGAAAGCTGGCAGAAAATCAAAATCTCATGAAGAAATTGATGTCATAGGATGTGTTGCACTTGACTCAAGGAATCCGTGGGTACTGGCTTTAAATTTTAGAAACACAATTCAAAAGGTTAGAGTTAGGGTTATGATCACCCAGTTTGCTCTGAATGTTCCTTAGACATTTGCTTAGAATGTTCCCCAATGAGTGTGCCAAATTTTTACAACTCCTTACTAGAAGGCTCTATGGACTGCCATAGTCAGCTTAGCTAGAGGAAGCAGAAGAAGAAAATTTTTAAAATAACAACAGCATTAAAATAACAACCTTCAGTGCTTGGCCCTCTAATAATAATAATAATGATAATAATAATAATAAAAAGAAGAAGAACTAATAATTATTATTATTTTTTAATTATTTAATAATTATACTCTACTTGTGTTTGGTTTTGTGTGTGTGTGTGTGTGTGTGTGTGCGTGTGTGTGTGTGTGTTTTGTGTGAAGTGTTCTGAAGGATAAGCACTTTGAGATCCGTGAGAGAGGTGAGATCCAGGTGAAGGGCAAGGGTCTGATGACCACATACTTCCTGCTCCAGAACCTTGTGCTGTCTGAGGAGCAGATCATGGGCCAAGGGGAAGAACCCTGTGTGTACAGAGATGACTATAAGGAGGTGGATCAAGCCACAGATGGTATGTGTTTGTTCTGTTACAGATGTGCTCTACTTGAGTCATAAAAGCAAAAACTGTTCTAGCCCATGTATAAAAGTGAGATTAATTCAAATATACCAACAAAATGTCTTTTTTTCAGGTCTGGTTTAAGTATTTTTTTATGGAGTTAAGTCGAGCAAAATTTAATTCAGCAAAAAGCCTTTGCAATAACAAGCTTTTTGGAGAAAGTGCTTGTTCATACTGAACTATTTATAAAGATACTCTAAAGATGAGTGATTGAGAAAGTTGATGCATGAGTAACAAACATGAGCAGTCAGTAACCAGTAGTCCAGGGGTTTCCTTATTAGGGGTCGTGACCCCATGTGGGATCGCTTGACGTGTTAATGGGGTCGCGATTTTTTCAAAGGATTCTAAAATATTAAAGAGGGATTTTGTATAATAATATTTAAAAAATATGTTACTGGGAGTAACATTCAGAAATGTGGGTTTTAAATAAATAGGGAGCTTGTTAATATTTTAGGCTTTTTCATGTTCATTGGTATTCACTAGAATGAGCTAAAGTATTCTAGATCATTATAGAGTGTATATACAGTATATACTGCACTATTGCTGGAAGTTAAAAACCACTTGTGGATTCTAGTTTGCTAATTATTTTTGTAAAGGCAGAATTTACGACTTGAGATGCAGCCAGTGACAGCAATCACGATGAAGGGGGAAAGTTTTGAGAGACTGATTATTAGTGTTTAACCTGTTCCTGTGCATTAAATCACTAATGTACAGTTCGACTTGGCGGACAGGGATGAGATACCACCACCTTTGCGTCAGGCCATTTTCTCTTTTGTTTTTTTTTAGTTTATTTTTATAACACACAACTTTACACTAGACAAATGATAAGCAAATGCAGGCAGTAAATATTTCTTTTCTCTTTTAGACACTTACCATACACAGGCAGTCTATGCTGCTGACTTCAAATATTACAGCAGCCCTTTATTCTAAATCTGGAATTGAAAAAAAAAAAATGTACTCAAGGTGCATTTTCAGGTGCTCAAGATCTGTGATAGCAGAATATTCATAAAGTCAGTTTGGAAAAGTTTGGCTTTTGTCATTCTTACTAGATAAAGTAAAAGAAGTGGAAGAAGAGAGGAAGTCTCCTAGCAATGAGCAAAGCAGCAGCTCTTCCCCGTATCTGATTTCAGATGATCCGTCACCCGTCCCTGCCGCGGATGACGGCTCGGCCAGTTCTCCTGCTGCTGACTCGTCTCATCACGATGTGCTTCATTACGTGCCGGATTACTCAGAACCTGTCGAGAACGGCCTTCCTTCAGAAAACTCCATTAATTCCCGTCTCTGCACGCTTCTTTAACACACAGGACACATTTATATTTAGTCACATATTAGATACAACAACTGCATTAGTTTTTTTGGACTAACTAGTATAAAATTGTATAAAGAATACATGAGCTAATAGGGCAGTAGTACAGATTATCATATTTTGATAATAATAGGATGCATGGAACAGATCATGCAGATATTTGTCTGAAATCTGAGGCTTCTAAAAGCTGGGACCAGAAACTTCAACACTGTATTCTTCTGATGATTCGCATGATTTGTATAAACCTTTATTTTCCATAAAAGGGCTGTTAATGCAACTAAATTATAAAAAAAATTTCTACAGTGAAAATAACATGTTCAAGCCTGTGTGATATTATTCAAATGTTCTGTAGTGTAATAAAGCAGCCTGTGTGGTGTTGTGTGGAAAAAATGACTGTACCAGTGTTTATTGAACTGCAATTTAAAATATATACATACAGTGGTGTGAAAAAGTGTTGGTCCCCTTCCTGATTTCTTAGTTTTTTGCATGTTTGTCACACTTTAATGTTTCAGATAATCAAACACATTTAAATATTAGTCAAAGATAACACAAGTAAACACATCATGCAGTTTTTAAATGAAGGTTTTTATTATTAAGGGAAAACAAAATCCAAAACTACATGGCCCTGTGTGAAAAAGTGTTTGCCCCCTAAGCCTAATAACTGGTTGGGCCACCCTTAGCAGCAACAACTGCAATCAAGCGTTTTCCATAACTTGCAATGAGTCTGTTACAGTGCTGTGGAGGAATTTTGGCCCACTCATCTTTGCAGAATTGTTGTAATTCAGCCACATTGGGGGTTTTCGAGCATGAACCACCTTTTTAAGGTCATGCCACAGAATCTCAATGGGATTGAGGTCAGGACTTTGACTAGGCCACTCCAAAGTCTTCATTTTGTTTTTCTTCAGCCATTCAGAGGTGGACTTGCTGGTGTGTTTTGGATCATTGTCCTGCTGCAGAACCCAAGTTTGCTTCAGCTTGAGGTCACAAACAGATGGCCGGACATTCTCCTTCAGGATTTTTTGGTAGACAGCAGAATTCATGGTTCCATTTATCACAGCAAGTCTTCCAGGTCCTGAAGCAGCAAAACAGCCCCAGACCATCACACTACCACCACCATATTTTACTGTTGGTATGATGTTCTTTTACTGAAATGCGGTGTTACTTTTACACCAGACGTAATGGGACACAGACCTTCCAAAAAGTTCAATTTTTGTCTCGTCAGTCCACAGAGTATTTTCCCAAAAGTCTTGGAGATCATCAAGATGTCTTCTGGCAAAACTGAGACAAGCCTTTATGTTCTTTTTGTTCAGCAGCGGTTTCCGTCTTGGAACTCTGCCATGCAAACCATTTGTGCCCAGTCTCTTTCTTATGGTGGAGTGTCGGAACTCAGAGTCGCGGTCCTAGATCAGGTTTCGAATTCAGCCTTTCATACCAGCATCCTGTTCGTGACGCCAATAAATATGTCGGAACTCAGAGCCCCCTCTGAGTGGACATATCGCAGGATGAATGTTGAGTTGTATCAATTTCCCCTTAACTTCCCATTATCAATTAACTCAGTAAACTTATCAAAATCAAACTACCAAACTTAGCCAAAATAACGAGCGGTCAGTCAGCCGATGGGGACGAACAAATTTATTCAGCAAGACACACCTGTCAGATGTACATTACTGAAGAGAGCAGCTGGTCTGAAGTCCTTTGAAGAATTCCTTACCATTTATACATCCAATTCTATTTTAACATTTCATCCCCTTCAATTGAGCCCCTCCTTACCCAATTTGCATACAGACATATCTGTGACCTTTTATGGCTATCTCTTCAGCTCCTTTGGTCTTCCTTTTTTTGTTTGATTCTTCGAACATGATGTTCTCCTCACCTCCTTGTGACTTCTGACATAGTATTGACCTTGAACACTATGTTCTAGACGTTTGCAAGTTTTGCAAAGTCAGCATTGCTCCCTGCTCCTCAGCAATTTTATTCATAGCATGGTACAAAGCAAGTTATTTCAAATCGCACTGTCTAGTTTTGTTTCCTCCTGTCTAGTTTTTATTGTTTTGTCCTCTCAGCTTTTAAGTGTTTCAGGACCTGCATTTTAAGATCGAATAACCTGCGTTTTAAGGTCAAACAACCACATGATATTCACCTTACTCATCCAATGTTCCACTAGCTCTATTGGATGGTCAGCCACTCCAATGATCCCATTGAAGTGGACAGCTTGACTGACCAAACCGCAACACTAAGCTGTGAGCTTCACTGGTTTACACAATCTCAGCGTGGTTACTGTTCGTAGATCCCATTTGTATAATTTTATTATTACTGCACATACATACTATCAGATGTTATACTATACTGATTGTCATAAGCTTAGCCGTTAGGTAGATGATAGGATAATAGATACCACTGCTCTTAAATGAATTATTACTATTTTGAAGATAAGCATGAATTCCCCCTACATATTGCTAATCTAGGCATGTACCATTAGTTTAGTGAATATTAATTAATTAATTAATTATTAATTGTTAAGTAAATTTACCATTGAATTTCCCTAACATTACTGTCATTACCTTTACGCTGACCCTACAGATCTTACAGATCATCTTGACCTCGCAGTTGATACCTTTTGTCACAAGTCTATGTCAGCCTGTGTAAGTCTGTCTTCAAGCCACTGATGTATTATTAGATGATTATTTTAGAGTTAGTTGCACTTCTTCTTATTTTGTTTTTGCCAGACACTATGCAAGCCTCCACATCCTCTGTATTATCTGTGTCTGCACTTATCGTTTTTATGTTACAGATAACACTGTCTAGGCTTTAAGCCTTTAAGCATTATCGTTTTATTATTTTTATGCCTTTATGTTATTTTATTTTAAGCTAAGCCTGGTGTTTATGAAGATTACGTAATCACGTGATATACTATGCTATTATACTGGTGCATTAATACGTTATGATTATGATTAATTATGATTATGCTTGATTATCATTTTGTCTCGGGTTAGGTTATACGTGAATACTATAAGATTAATATACTTGAATACTGTAAGAATATACTATTTTAAGCAGAGTATTATGTTAAAAGTAAGCATAAAATTAACCTTAAAATTTCTCAGACATCACTCATGAACACTCACCTTAAATGCAGATCTTTGGATGTTGTTGTGGGGTCTTTTGTGACCTCCTGGATGAGTCGTCACTGCGCTCTTGGGGTAATTTTGGTCGGCCGGCCACTCCTGGGAAGGTCCACTGTTCCATGTTTTCGCCATTTGTAGATAATGGCTCTCACTGTGGTTCGCGGCAGTCCCCAAGCTTTAGAAATAGCTTTATAACCTTTTCCAGACTGATAGATCTCAATTACTTTCTTTCTCATTTGTTTTTGAATTTCTTTGGATCTCGGTATGATGTCTAGCTTTTGAGGATCTTTTGGTCTACTTCACTTTGTCAGGCAGGTACTATTTAAGTGAGTTGTTGATTGTGAACAGGTGTGGCAGTAATCAGGCCTGGGTGTGGCTAGAGAAATTGAACTCAGGTATGATAAACCACAGTTATGTTTTAACAGGGGGGCAAACACTTTTTCACACAGGGCCATGTAGTTTTGGATTTTGTTTTCCCTTAATAATAAAAACCTTCATTTAAAAACTGCATGATGTGTTTACTTGTGTTATCTTTGACTAATATTTAATTGTGTTTGATTATCTGAAACATTAAAGTGTGACAAACATGCAAAAAAATAAGAAATCAGGACTACTGATTTCTTATTTTCACACTACTGTATATATATGCTGTAATATATACAGTATCATTTTTTTGGCACCTGACCAAGGATATAGGTCTTAGGACACTTTAACAAAATAAGCTACTAATGTTGATTAGTTTATTAAAGTAGAGAAATTACTGACATGACATGCTAATTTTCTACAACCACGGCAAACATGTTTGCTAGCAAAGTCTTAAATGGTGACCAAAGCTCATCGTAAACATGACGTCACACACACAGACACAGATAGATAGATAGATAGATAGATAGATAGATAGATAGATAGATAGATAGATAGATAGATAGATAGATAGATAGATAGATAGATAGATAGATTTATATACTTTAGAAAACTTCTGCAGGCGGCCTGGTTCAGAGTTGTACTGTAAGTCTGAGGTGTATAGAATGAACAAAAATGGAGACAGGATACCACAAAAGGTGTTTTTTCTGTGCATGTGGTCATCATCATGCTATCATCCTGGACATTGATGCTTACACTCACTTATTTTGTGTGATTTTTCCTGAAAAATTAGTCATCATTCATTATATATTCATTAAAACGTACATATGAGGAAGTGTTTCTCTGTAGCAGTGTCTGCTTGTTTGATTACACAAACTTTTTGCTTTTCCACTGTTGAATTTCTGAAACATTCACATCGAGGTCTCATTACTCCTAGCTTCAGCAGCTCTGTGAGCACCAGATCTCCATCTGGGAGAGACATGAGCCCTACGGCCACACTTCATTTGCACCTGTTTTCTCCCTACATGTAGAGCCGTGTGAAAACACAGCACTAATCACTCTCCAGAGAAATCATCCATCTGCCCTAGAGTGGTTTTTGTTGTATTTTGTTTTAATAAAAAATCAGGTGACAGCAGGTAAACATCATATTTTTTTTTAATGTGTATTACAGTTGGGATCATACGTTTACATTTGCCTTGCAGAATCTGCAAAATTAAAATGACTTAAAGTTGACACATGCTTGATTCTTAATACTGTGTTGTTACCTGAATGATCACAGGCTGTTTTTATGTTTTTGTGAGAGTTGCTCATGAGCCCTTTGTTTGTCCTGAGCAGTTAAACCGCCCACAGTTCTTCAGAAAAATCCTCCAGCTCCTGCATATTAATTATTTTTCCAGCACCTTCTACATAACCCTTTTCCAGCACTGGGTGGAGATCCATCTTTTCATACTGAGGGACTCGTACACAACTATTACATAAGGTGCAAAAATTCATGATGCTCAAGAAGGCAGGGGGTGGGGGGTGTAAACTATTGTAAAACAGCGGTGTAGAACAGGATGATCGTGAGAAATTGCTATTATTTTACAATTACATAGATGTTATGTTCACTGCTGTTTAGAAGCTACATAAGATATTTGCATGTTTCCCAAAAGACCAAATAATAACAATTTACACTGATTGTCCTGTTCAAAAGTGCCCCCCACCCCATAAGGCTCTTGATGCACCAGGGACTCATGAACAACTACCATAAATCATAAAAACAGTCATTGTATGTTTTATAATGTAGGTAATAAAAGGGACTAGCTTGTTTTGTTCCACAACCTTAAATGAAAATAGAATAAAATAATAATAATGAAATTAAGGAGTAATAAGGAATACGCAAAGGAGTTACTATTGGAAAATAATTGAATTATGATTGTAAAATTATTAAATATTTACCCTTCTTGTTCTATTCTGTACTTAATTATTTACTCATCTGCTTTGTTTTCATTATCAGATGTTGAGTTTGGTTATGAGAATTTAATAAAAAATGAAAAGAAAATCGCTCAAAAAAAGTACACTGTGCTCCAAATCCAATTTATTTATTCTCTTTGAGCTGTGGGAAGAGTGCTTTACTAAATATTACAAAATCATAAAAGAAAAAACCCCAGAAAGATTCAAGGAAGGAAAAGCATGTGATGGCATCTTTCTGTTTCTGTTCTGCTTTAGCTGAGCTTTACGTAAGGAGGAGGATCGGCTCGAAAATAGATTTATTCTGAAATTCTTGCAATTATGAACCTTGAAAAAAAAAAAACTCTTCATACTGTCACGTAACATTTCAATCATAGTTTTCCCCAATGCTTTTTGTGGGAAAAATTCTAATCCAGAAATGCTAATCTAATAAGTAAATATGGCATCAGACAACGTAAAGCAAGTCTGATGAATTTGTGGGGTTAAAGCTGTGGTAAAAAATGTGCAGTTCACTCTCTCAGCTTCAGTCTCAGGCAGAATGTTCAGCAGTAACGTCATGTACACGTACATCTTAGATAAAAGATAAAAAAAAAAAAAAATCATACAATATACTTTTTATGCAATTTTTTCAGACATAAAATATCAACACATCCTCCATGCAACGCATCAATTTTAAGGCAAAATGATGTAATGATGATATAGTGGGGAATATCTGGCAACATAATAAATACAAAAAAGGTGTATTTGCATAATAACTGGGTAAACACTGAAGCATGCCAAGTGCACAACAAAGCAAAAAAAAGGGGAAATTCGACTGATTTTTCAAAATGTCAGCATAATTTGCTCAGTTAGACGGATTAAAGTGCAGATTTATTTGTTGAAATTTATTGTGGCAAATCGGAAAATATTTCGCTATTTAATTAGCATTTTTCCCCTAACTGTCTGCAGCATCTAATTTACCAAGTTATATGCTACATAATCAACACGACCGCCTGGCATGGTTTTGACTCTGTGTCTCTGAATTCAAAGATTTAGAATTATTGTTTAAAAAAAATAATAAAAACAGCCTCTAAGGCAATATACATGTAACATTTCAGTTTTCAGTGTTGAATTCACACTCAGCAGATTATACAGAAACTTTGAAGGAAAAAAAGGTAGAATTACCCTTTAATGCGCTCACAGTATCGCCACTCTCTTGGCACTGTAACTAAAACCTTACTCATCAAGGTTCTCTACGAAATAATACCAAAAAAAAAAAAAAGAAGGCTACACATCACTTTTGAAATCCAAAGTGGATTTCTGTACTCTTCATCGACAGACTTGTGTATCACAAACCAAACAACATTTATCTGGAAAACTAAAATTAAACAACTTTGGGGGGACATACAAACATTCAAAATTTGTTTTCTGCCATTTTCTTAAATGTTAAAGTGCAACGAAATTCTTCACTGAGAGAAATAATACTTCCTAAAGATCAGTAATGCGGAGCTGCAAACAGTAGCTGCACGTCGGCATTTTCCTCCTGCTCGGGTACCTTCGGGAAAAAAATCTCAGCTCAGAGTGACAAGTCTGACTCGGGAGTGTCCGTTTCCATTATTAAACATGTCCCCATGCCGATCTCTTCGGGAATTACTGGGGCCGCCTCGCCATTTACACTGGCTTTGGGCAACAGCAAAGGACCTGTTTTAGGGGTGAAAACCAGAAATTATTAAAAGATGACACCAAAAAATAAAACAAAATGAAAAACATGTTTTGAATGTCTTGATGCCTTTTTGATGGTTTTTCGATTGAAATTTAGAAATGGACCTGAAATCTGCTTCATAAAATTCATGTCATTAATAAGTGATGTATTTACACACCATCTAACACTGATGATCAGTTAGTAATAAGCTATTTATTAATTATACTATTAATTGTATTGTATTAACTATCCATCTATCCATCCATCTTCTCACTCAGCCTCACTTACTGTTTGGCCCATTATGGGCAAACCCTTTGGTGTATTGAAAATTCTTTTGATAAATTTGGTCCAGGTTTGACTGAAGATGATGTCGGCCAAATTTAGTGTTGTTTGAGCACAATTTTTAGGAAGGGTAGTTACCCTGTGGAATCCTGTTACCCTGTGGAAGTTACCCTGTGGAAACAAAACTTGACTTTTGACAAAATCCAAGAAAATTATTAATTGGGCCTAAATTAAAATCATATGGTGTGTTAAACTTATCAGCCCAGGCTTTTACATTACAGGGCTCACAATTTAAAAGTTAAAACCAAGAAATTACTTCTTAGTCCACAATTTGACAGCACTTGACCCAACAAGTCAGAAAAACAACAGGGTGCAGAGGCACTTTTGGTGCTTGGCCCCTTAACTCTCACCAATGCACTTTCAGTATATTACAAATGCGGTAAAATTACCTGAAATTATCATTCAGATCTATTCCACAAGTTAAAATCACCAAAAAACATACTATAAGATGTCAAAACAATTAGTTATATAATCAGTTTTATAGTATCAGCTCATTTGCAGGGACTTGCATTCGCGGACGCTCTGTAGAACATAGAATCAGACAAAAAACTTGCTCTGATTGAACAAAGAAAAACAGAAGTTAATGTTAAATGTTTAACATACACTGATCAGCCATAATATTATGACCACCTAATATTGTGTTGGTCCCCCTTTTGCTGCCAAAACAGCCCTGACCCGTCGAGGCATGGACTCCACTGGATCCCTGAAGGTGTGCTGTGGTATCTGGCACCAAGATGTTAGCAGCAGATCCTTTAAGTCCTGTAAGTTTTGAGGTGGGGCCTCCATGGATCAAACTTGTTTGTCCAGCACATCCCACAGGTGCTCGATTGGATTGAGATCTGAGAAATTTGGAGGCCAAGTCAATAGCTTAAACTGGTTGTTGTGTTCATCAAACCATTCCTGAACCATTTTTGCTTTGTGACACGGCGCATTATCCTGCTGAAAGAGGCCACAGCCATAAAGGAATACAGTTTCCAGAACGGGTGTACATGGTCTGCAACAATGCTTAGGTTGGTGGTATGTGTCAAAGTAACATCCTCATGGATGGCAGGACCAAAGGTTTCCCAGCAGAACATTGCCCAAAGCATGACACTGCCTCCGCTGGCTTGCCTTCTTCCCATAGTGCATCCTGGTGCCAGGTGTTCCCCTGGTAAGTGACGCACACACACCCGGCCATCCACGTGACGTAAAGGAAAACGTGATTCATCAGACCAGGCCACCTTCTTCCATTGCTCCATGGTCCAGTTCTGATGCTCACGTACCCATTGTTGCCGTTTTCAGCAATGCACTGGGGTCAGCATGGGCACCCTGACTGGCTCATAAAGCACCAATACTTTAAAAGGGTATTTTTAAAAAATTAATAATTTTGTACACTAAATCAAAGATGCATATGAATTATTACTATTTGTTTGAGATAAATGGTCTGTAAAGAGGTTTTAGGAAAGAGCAAAATGTTGCCAAATCATCTAAAAAATGTCCTGTGACCAATTCATATGAGTAAGTGCTAATAAAATAATGCTTGCGAATGGGTATGTGTGACGTGCTGTTGCAGTGTGTGTGTGTGTGTGTGTGTGGTGACTCACGCTCCATCTCCTCTGCGCCTCTGTCACTGACAGCCTCCGTGTCTGAGCATGTCCGTGTGCGTCTCTGTGATGACCTGTGCTCTATCGCTGCATTGGACCTAGAGTAAAAAAGAATAGTTGAGTGCCCAGGGACTGAGCCACACAGAATAAACGTGCATCATGTACGTATCAGAATATTGTTACCTGTCGTAGCTGTACGTGCCTGGATGGCTGATAGAGCGTTTCATCTATTCGCGGAAAGACATGATTGGGTTTTTTACAGTGAAGTTTTAACTGAATTATTCTCAGCATGGTATAAATGTATTAAGGCTGTTTAAATGATTTAAGTTCCTCACTCTGGCCATTTGGACAGGAGACGGGGAGACGGGTGACATGAGTGGGTCAGATGGACTCGACTGCAGCATGTCTGTCTGGAACTTCAGATTAGCGATCTTCATACATTCCTCTAGTGTCTGAATGAAGGTATTACATGTGGCACTCAACAACGACGACGCCTCGTTCCTCGTCTGGGGAAAAAAACATCCGAATCAACTAGGACTTAGACTCAGCATCTCATTTTTGAAGCAAATGATCTGGCAGGATTTCATTCAATCGGGTCTATGAGCATTTGCCTCTGTAACACCACCATAATGGATCTGAAATGAAGCAATCAGGATGTGGCAGAAGTGTAGCTTTTCAGCTTTAATTCAAGTGGGTTAACAAAATTATTAATGTAACTGTTTAAGCATTACAGCACCTCCATTTTCACAGGCTGAAACTGGACTGGACAGCAGGTGTGACCTGTTTCCTCATTATTTCATGATAAATTAAGGAGATAAAATGGCATTGATTCTTTGCTTTCAGCTGCTCCCTGTTCGGGGTCGCCACAGCGGACCAACTGGTCCGCACAACAACTTGGCAAATGTTTTACCCCGGATGCCCTTCCTGACGCAACCCTCCCATTTTTCCGGGCTTGGGACCGGCACGGCATCCAGTGGCTGGGAATCGAGCCCGGGCCTTCCGCATGATAGGCGAGAAACCTACCACTGAGCCACCAATGCCCCATTGATTCTAAGTGTTGAATTTGCATTTGGTAGCTGTTCCCAGGAACAAAGAAGGAATTCATTAGGCAAAAGGCCTGGAAGATCTCAGAAGACAAGAAAAGTGGATGATCTGTGAATTCTATCCATGGAGAAGAAAAACCTCTTCACTCCTCCATCCAGCCAAGTCAAGAACACTCTTGATGGAAACATATCATTGTCAAGATCAACAACCAAGAGACGCCTTCATGGATATGAATATGGAGGTTTTATCTCAAGATGCAAACCAATGGTTCCACTCAAGATCAGAAAGCCCAGAGCTGACTAGTTAGAAAACATCTTAAAAAAAAAAAAAGCCTTTTTGCACTTTGGCAAAGATTTTTTGGGCAGTTGAAACAAAGCTATGGTGAAAAAAGGAAGGTCTCATGATCCAAGGCATTCCACATCATCTATCAAATATGGAGGCAGTGTTATGGCATGAGGGGGGGCACGGTGACTTAGTGGTTAGCATTGTTTGCCTTTTCCCACACCTCCGGGTTTGGGTGGGTTCGATTCCCGCCTCCGCCGTGTGTGTGGAGTTTGCATGTTCTCCCTGTGCCTCGGGGGTTTCCTCCCCCGGTCCAAAGACATGCATTGTAGATTAATTGGCATCTCTAAATTGTCCGTAGTGTGTGATTGCGTGAGTGAATGAGAGTGTGTGTGTGTGTGGGGGCCCTGTGATGGGTTGGCAGGGTGTATCCTGCCTTGATGCCCAATGACGCCTGAGATGCCCCGTGACCCGAGAGTAGATCGGATAAGCGGTAGATATTCAATGAATGAATGAAGGGGCTATGGCATGAGCATATATCAAATGCATAAAAAAACTAGGTCCTGGTGTGTATTGATGATGGAACTGCAGCTGGATTAATTCTGTATATTAGAGCTGCTGTACTTTCTTCTCAGAGACAACGAGAATGCTGCAAAACCGATAGGAAAGGGGATGCAGTGCAGATGGATAACGACCCAAAACACAAATGCATAAAAAAACTAGGTCCTGGTGTGTATTGATGATGGAACTGCAGCAGGATTAATTCTGTATATTAGAGCTGCTGTACTTTCTTCTCAGAGACAACGAGAATGCTGCAAAACCGATAGGAAAGGGGATGCAGTGCAGATGGATAACGACCCAAAACACACCACGAAAGCAGTCCAAGAGCTTCTTAAGGCAAAGAAATGGACTTCTCTTAAATGGCAGAGTCAGTCACCTGACCTTAACGCAACTGAACTCGCTTTTCACTTACTGAAGAAAGAAGCAGAACAGAGCAAGCAGCTCAAGAGAGCAAGCAGCTCAAGAGAGCAAGCAGCTCAAGAGAGCAAGCAGCTCAAGAGAGCAAGCAGCTCAAGAGAGGAAGCAGCTCAAGAGAGGAAGCAGCTCAAGAGAGGAAGCAGCTCAAGAGAGGAAGCAGCTCAAGAGAGGAAACACAGCATTTGGTGATGCCCATAAGTTTCAGACTGACTGAAATATAAGAATATAATCATTATATTTATAATCGTTAGTTTATCCAGTAACTTTTGAGCCTGTGAAAATGGAGGGTATTTTCTGGGTAAAATGTCTGGAATTCTTAGTTAATGCAATCTTTTTTGTTAAACTCCATGAATTAAAGCCGAACGTCTTCCCTTCATTTACTTCATTTTAAATCCATTGTGGGGGAGTACAGAGGCATAATTATGGGTCGTTGTCCACAAAAAAAAAACAACTATGTTAACAGTCTTGCTTTTTATGGGCAATGCAACAGTACGGTGTGCAGTGACTGACCTCGGAATGGTCTCCCTCCTGCCCCACTGACTCATGAATGGTGTGAACCTGTTGCATGAGCAAGTCACAGTACAGACGCAGTTCTGACATCTTGGTTTTCAAAGACTCTGTGGTCTCTGTTAATTCTGCAAGAGATGAGCAGAAGCATCTTGTTTTTACGATCCAATAAAGAGAATCATGCAAAGAGCTGAAAAACGTGAACGAATCTCAGACCTCTTTCTTTTTTGGTTCTTGTGTCAGCAAGCCCAGCCTTCGAGCTGCCTAGGGCTACCAGCCATTTCTGTCTCTCAGCGGCGTTTACAGCCTTCACGTAGAAATGCTGCTCTCCTGGTATGATCAGCTCCAGTCTGGTATTATCAGTAGGATGAACTGTTTTACAGGAATGAAAAAGCCACATAAACAAGCAAATTAAAACGTCTTATGCTTAACATTTAAGATGAACATAAATGTTTACTTCATGTACCGTATAATAATCAAAAGTATCCACGATTGTTTAAAGTGCTGTACCTTTAATTTCACACACTGACATCTTTATGCTGCCCTTACTGCCTTTGCACACATTATCTTGGGAGTCGTAATATGAAATGATTCCGTTGTTCAACACAAACCAGCGTGGCTGCCATCCTACAATACAAAAAAAACATAACAATAATAATGTAGTTCATTTGTGTCGCACCCTGCTGGGTTACTCTGTTTTGACAAGTTCAGCAACTTTGTCTCGGTCCGGTTTCAATCTCTCTGGTGCTGTTTGAATGCTGAGGAAATGATTCGACTCTGAATCGACTCGCCTGCAGGAAGTGAACCAAACACGTAGATTTTGGTTAGAAGAGGCGACGTTTTCTTATTGAGCTCCTAACCTGAGCCACAGGACAGAGCTGCAGAAATGCTCTGGAGATTTAGACAGACGAAATAAAATAAGTAAATAAATAAGTAGTGGAGCTCCTGCTCCGTGTTCAGGTGATTTTTATGATTTCTATAAAGACTTGATAAGCGTTTGTTTACTTTCCCCGGCGAGTTTTACGACTGTTTTCAGCCCTATTCACGCCCAGACAATGTTTTTTTTTTCTTTTGTGTTCATTTCAATACATGCAATGACAAAACAAAACAAAAAAGTATCCAATTTCGCTCTGATTTGTACTAATAATCGCGCCCTTAAATACGTATATATATATATATATATATATATATATATATATATATATATATATATATATATATATATATATATATATATGTATATACTGACAGTCGAATTTTAGATAGATAGATAGATAGATAGATAGATAGATAGATAGATGTTTTTAAAAGAAACTGAGACTTAAATGGCATTTAAGGGGCATTTAAATGGCATAAGAACAGGGTATTATATTTCAATGATCGGTAGATTTTTAAGCTTTTTATAAATATTTGTACATTACAGGCTAGCAGTGGTATTGAATGCAGCCCAGCGTCTGTTCCTGATATATAATTAACTTACCTGTCATATAATTTGTCCACTTGTACAGAACTCCTTCCATTATTGCTATGGCAGAAAGACTGTAAAAAAAAAAAAAAAATCAGGAAGATTATAACTCAGCTAAACACCGCTCTGAAATGTTCAGGTGCTTTTCATCTTCATAAAACAAACAAAATATGCAGTAGGGAATGAAAAACATTTCCATAGTGCTGTTATCCAAAATTAAATTTCATCATGAAAGGTCCTCTCTGAACCTAGGATAGAACACTATCGCATTTCCCTACAATGACACCGGAAGTGGATGTTTAAAAATTATAAAATAAAAGAAAGTGTACAATACCCTACGGATAATAATAATAATAATAATAATAATAATAATAATAATAATAATAATAATAATAATAATAATACGCAATTGGTATTTTATGGAGACGAACGTAAACAGGAAGTGACGGGTATAGGCTCTCGTGAACCGGAATTGAATTTTATTTGGGCTCCATCGCAATAAGCTGATTACCGTAGAGATGGCTGGAGACACAGAAGATGAAATACCGGGTAGGTTTGCTTGATATCGATATACAAATGAACTTTTTTTTTTTTTTACAGGTATTATTACATTACAGTTTCAGAATAGCCACATAGCAAGAGCAAAGTCCGAAAGCTCTTAGTCTCCACTTAAATTGTGTAACGTTAGATAACAAGAGCAAGAATTTAGGTGAGAAGAGAATTTAATGGAAGAGGATAGAGGGGAAAAAAAACAAAAAATGAAAATACACAATTATAAAAAAAAAAAAAAAAACATATTTTTTAACCGTTCATTTGTTTTGTTAGTGTGAAAAGAGCTGTCATTTATTTCAAGCAGATGAAAATTAGCTTCGTTGCGTTGCTAGGGACAACCAAGCCACGCCCCCTTCCCCTCTCTCTCTCTCTCTCTCTCTCGCTCTCTCTCTCTCTCTCTCTCTCTCTCTCTCTCTCTTATTTGTGTACTGAAAATGAAGAATTTCATTATCATTATCAATCACAAATGCTAATGTATTACTTAAAAAGTGTATTTAATATTGCATTAATTTGCATTAATAGTGCGCTGATCAAATGTAGTTTATTATTATTATTATTATTATTATTACTGCTACTACTACTACTACACGTTTTGGTAGATAATGGTTTGCACACATGTTTATTGTACATAAAAATGGACTTTTTTTGGTATAAAGTATAAAAGTATCTTTAAAAAATAATTAGGCTAGTTGATATCTTTTCATAAATAAATGCTTTATTATAGCACTATTTAATTATAAATCTTCAACTAATCATTTAA
Source organism: Hemibagrus guttatus (assembly GCA_033459395.1). Lineage (NCBI taxonomy): Eukaryota > Metazoa > Chordata > Actinopteri > Siluriformes > Bagridae > Hemibagrus > Hemibagrus guttatus. The sequence continues at coordinate 4,354,794 of JAUCMX010000026.1, read as the reverse complement.
TTTAGATTTGATATACTTGCCCTGGGGGGCACGGTGGCTTAGTGGTTCGCACGTTTGCCTCACACCTCCAGGATTGGGGGTTCGATTCCCACCTCCGCCTTGTGTGTGTGGAGTTTGCATGTTCTCCCCGTGCCTCGGGGGTTTCCTCCCCCGGTCCAAAGACATGCGTGGTAGGTTGATTGGCATCTCTAAATTGTCCGTAATGTGTGAATGAATGAGAGTGTGTGTGTGCGCCCTGTGATGGGTTGGCACTCCGTCCAGGGTGTATCCTGCCTTGATGCCCAATGACGCCTGAGATAGGCACAGGCTCCCCGTGACCCGAGAGTGGTTCGGATAAGCGGTAGACAATGAATGAATGAATGAATGAATAATTGCCCTGAAAATTCATACTTTTCTAAGTTGTTACGTTCACATAAGAGTTTTATTTCATCTGAACTGTGAGTTGGTTGTTTTTTACTGGAACATGCAGTGTCTAGTTGTAAGCATTTTCAAGCTTCTCACCTCCATTTACATGTGATATTACATAAGATTTTTACTTTTTTCATAACCAATGATAGCGATCTAGGTTTCTTCTGTGTTTGAAGATGCTTTATACATATCCTGGCCCTGCTAGCTTGACCTCCAGGTCAGGTATTTTGAATACTGGGCTTTATACAAGCATTGGAGTCATAAAGTGCTTTCTGTTAGAAAGCTTAGATCTTATGATGTTGTGAGTTACACTATATGGCCAAAAGTTTGTGGACACATCATATCCATGTACTTAAGTGGGAAGGCTTTCCGCTTGGTTTTGGAGTGTGTCTGTGGGGATGTGTGTTAGTGTGCAATCGGCATTAAAGTTCATCCCAGAGGTGTTCAGGGGGTTGAGTCAAGAGTCAGGGCTCTGTGCAGGACACTTCAGTTCTTCCACACTTTGTGTCATGCTGGAACAGGGTTAGCTCTCTAAGTTCCAGTAAAGGAACATTGTAGGAAATTGTGTGCTTCCAGCTTTGTGGCAAACCCACACTAGCACTGATGGTCAGGTGTCCACAAACTTTTGGTCTTATAGTTTAGCTTTGTAGTATAGAATTCCATCATGATACTAAACTATTGCTAATACAGTTGTTTGTTTAATGCATATTTTTTGCTTTGCTTTTGGCGATTGAAACTTGAGGAATAGAGGTGTATAATAAATTCAGGTTTTCTTGCATTTCTAATATACTCAAAGATTTTCAAATAGATTCATTTCACTCCGTGTATATCGTTAGAATATATGTACAATTCGTGCATAACAAAGTTTAGTTACTTTTTTTGTATTTTTATGTAGTAAGCACACTTTACACAATTAGATTTAAGTTTTAATTATTTGTTTTAGTGTATTAATTATTAGTGTAGCTGCAAGTACACAAGAGTATGCTGTAGAATAATTAAAAGTAGTGCATTATATTAGGGTGCAATAAAATAATAGCTGAAAGATAAAAAAGAAAGGAAAATATACTGAGATGCATATATCAAAAGGGGTTAAATATATATTCTTTTGGATTAAGTAGTCAATTAAAAGTCTAAACATCACTTAAGTCTGAGATGGTTATAGAAATGACCATGTTTTTTTCTTGTTGTTTTCTGGCAGAAATGGGAGCTGTGTTCACTTTTGGCAAGAGTAAATTCGCAGACAACATTCCCAGCAAGTTCTGGTTGAAAAATGACATCCCTTTAAAGCTAGCATGTGGAGATGAACACACCGCACTAATTACAGGTTATTCTACTGTTAAACATTATTTTCATTTATTACACAGTAAAATCATTGTGTTAAACACTCTTAATTAATGTTTTTCCGTGCTAATGTAGAGAACGGAAAATTGTTCATGTTTGGCAGTAATAACTGGGGACAGCTCGGCCTGGGAGAAAATATCAGCGTGAATAAACCTACTTGTGTTAAAGGTAAATTTTTCTCTTTTTCTTTAGCTTCGGGAGACAACACAGTTTGTGTCTGCTAAATCCATTAGCAAACACACACGAACACACGCGATTTCTAGGGCGTCATGTTATTGACATACAGTTGTTATCATAGCTCGAGAGTAAAATATCGTTCTGTGGTTTGACAAACTCACCTACTGTTGATGCGCAGGGTCCCACATGGATAATTCAAAAAAACATGCTTAAAACTCACCCTTTAAGAAATGATCTCACCTGGAGGCTATAGATTTATGCCTATGAAATCCAGTGCTCATCATCAGGACTTTGATTTACAAACTGTTCATCCTGAACATCCTTTGAACACATTTAATCCCTCTATCTGATGTCACCCAGGAGGTTTTTTCGTCATATCGCCTCAGGTAGTTTTTCTCTGTCGCTGTCACCTCTGGCTTGGTCATTACGATCTAAATAGAAATCTACATCTTTGTGGATATCAATTTGAATTGGAGTTTTGACTATTCCCATCCTGAAGTCAAATAATCTGTCCAGGTTTTCCATCCATTTAGAACACATTTAATCGGAGCAGCATATCAGTGTTCTGACAAATCACTCGTACCTTTCTGTCATCATCTTTGTGGGGTTTTTTTTGTTTGTTAGTTTTTGAATGGGTTTACTGTGCCTTCTGAAACTAACACAAAACTGTATTTTTTGTTCAAGCCTTGAAATCTGAAAGAGTCAAGCTTGTTGCTTGCGGAAGAACTCATACTCTTGTTTACACATGTAAGTGTTTTATTTCTGTAAGTACTTTCTCCATCTTTGTTAATGAGTAAAGAAGCACATGGTTAATAGAGCCCATAGTTCAAAAAATGTTTGCATTTACATTCCTATTTATTTCCCAGTTCAGTCACAGATATTGGTCCATCGATCGTTGAAGGTATTAGATGAAGTAAATTGTCTTGTCAATGTAGAGTATACGGATCTGGACAATTTTTTTATTTGCATCACAATATCGACCCCCACATGTAAACACAGCCTCTGTAAATAAATTTTCAATAAACGTAGTATTTATTTCAGAAACGAGGGTGTGACTTTGTGTCTCTTTGCAGCATGTGGTAACCTGTATGCAGCAGGTGGGAATAATGAAGGTCAGCTCGGTCTTGGAGACTTTGTGGAAAGAAGTTCATTCCAGCTGGTGGAGTTCTTCACAAAACGCGGCTCTATCAAGATGCTCGCAGCTGGCTCCAACACGTCGGCTGCTATTACACGTAAGGGATTTAACTGCTGGAGTTTGCTAACAGATATAGTGATACATGACAGGCTAACTAGCTGTGTTAAATAGCCTCCATAAGCCATCTCTTCACGGCCAATTCAAGACCAACAGTCCTTAAGCTGCTAGTAAAGCTGTTTACAAGTGAACTAGTTGGAATTAATATTCAAAGATGCAGGACGATGAAGGAAGTCTAATAAACACCAGGACAAGTCAACTAAACTCATACAAAAGTTCAATTCCATGTCTTATTAAAGTCCAAGTTCTTTGAGTACATGATCAGAAATACATTATTATGACAGTATTTCTGAATTTCTGTCATGCCTAAACTGGTCTCTCTCTCACAACTTGGACTTTGAACTTGGGCTTAAAATTTTTTTTACATGGAATTTAACTTAGATATGCGTTAACTTGACTTTGTGCTTGAGTTTACAAGACTTGCATTGTCCTAAAGATTTCATACACAATTTATTTTTTTCTGAAATATTGTTAATTTTCATAGCTCAACATTGGATTTAATTTTGATTAGTGTGCTTTTTACAAAATGGAGGCTTTGTGTTGAAGTGCCTTGGTTATTTTGTAAAACTTATACTTATAAAACTCTTATAAAGTGTTAGATAGATAGATAGATAGATAGATAGATAGATAGATAGATAGATAGATAGATAGATAGATAGATAGATAGATAGATAGATAGATAGATAAAATGGGTTGGTCAAACATGACAACAGCAACAACACAATAAATAAAGAATATATCCATTTATTTGCATTTATTATTCAATTCATTATCAAAATAACACATATAACATGACATATAATCCTAATTAAGATCTTAATCTTATCCTAATTAGGATAAATAATACTCCACTGGGATTATACTGTATGCCATGAACCTGCACAAAATATCTCATTATACTGAATTGAGGGTCAAGGTTGTGGCCACATAAAAGTTCACCCATGTTGCTATAACATCCTTAAACAAGTTATTTTGGAAAGTGACATGGTTCCAGTAAGTTTATGACCCTCTATTTTGCCCCCTATATGCCTCCTAAATAGCTCACATGCCCTTTAAACCAGACAAGTCATGACTGCATATGACACGTCTTCAACAAGCAGCTGTGCAAAGGATATTAATTACTCTGATACAACGACACATTTCAGTGTTTTTACTATGTCCAACGCACATGATTAAAAAAAATCAGCTATTTAGCAGCACCTCCTGAGTTCTGTTAAAACACTAAAATGCTCAGTTGTCCAGAAATACATTTGGGAACCTGTGTACTGGCCAGTTAGAATATTCAAGAAGAATATAAAACACAGTTCTTGGTTACTGCATAATTGTATAATTAATTATAATATGCTTTCGGCTGCTCCCTGTTCGGGGTCGCCACAGCGGACCAACTGGTCCGCACAACAACCTGGCAAATGTTTTACGCCGGATGCCATTTCTGACGCAACCCTCCCATTTTTCTGGGCTTGGGACCAGCACTGCATCCAGTGCTTGGGTCTGGGCATTGGCTGGGAATCGAGCCCGGGCCTTCCGCATGATAGGCGAGAAGCCTACCACTGAGCCACCAATGCCCCCATAATTGATTATAATATAATATATAATATCTTTTTTTTTTGTTAGTAGAAAAACTTCTTCGAAAAGTCTCATTTCCTCTACAAAGTGGTTATTTTGTATTACTTATATGATAGCTTGAGCGATACCATTTTCAATTTATCGAGTGAGGTTCAGTTTATTCTGTTGTTGTCTTCTAGAAGATGGGAAGCTGTACATCTGGGGCGATAACTCAGAAGGGCAGATTGGTTTGGGAGAGGAAGAAGGGACTTCCACTCCACGTGAACTTTATGTAGAAAAACGTGTGACGTGGATTTCCTGTGGTTATTACCACTCTGCTTTTGTAACAGGTAAACTCACCTCAGCATACTGGTTAAGACTTCACAATGACTAACAGAAATGCATTTAGAATTTTTTGCTATGCTGAAATTTCCAGCATCATTTTACTTCATCATATTACTATCTATTACAAGAGACATTAAGACTATTAAATATTATACCACAACTGTTAAATTGGTCAGAAGGCATTAATTAATTTCCTATTACAGCAGCTCTGACAGTAGTTCTAGCCGTAAGATGTATCAAAGGTGTATATTTATTCTGAGATGGTTTCTATAGTAACAGTCTGCTATAATTCAGGACATATAAGAAATGCATTACAAATGTGTCATTATATGACAACAAAGTTATTTATTTAACAGGAGATATTAATTTAACATTCATGGAAGCATTGTCCACATCAGCGCTTTGTCACGATCATCGCAGGAGAGTGTTCAGGAGCGAGGACTTTCTTGTTCCTCAGCCAGTGACAATGACTATAATTAAAAATTGACAGCAAGTTGCTGTGTTAACAATACCCAATCATTTTACTAAAAAAACATTGTGTTTTCTTTCTTAATATTTGTGGAAATAGCTCTCGTCAAGCTTTTACTCATTAATTCTGCCTGTGTGACTCATGATCCATTACTGCTAACATCATTTCACTGGCCTTCAGTGGTTTATGGTGCACAACAAAATGCATCATTAATTTGACTGAATGAAACGTACCGGTCATAGCTTGTTGCTAAGTAACAGATGTATTGTGTGTTCCAGAGGACGGGGCGTTATTCACCTTTGGAGAGAGAGACAGTGGGAAGCTGGGATTGTGCACATCAAAGGTGCACAATCACAGAGTGCCTCAGCAGGTGGAGGGTATCTGTGAACCAGTGCTGCAGGTGGCATGTGGGGGAGGTCATACACTCGCACTCACAGGTAATACAACTGATGCAAAAAGTCATGCTATGAAGATATGATAATTGCAGGCAGCCTTTCTTTTTCTTGAGCTGTGCCTAAAAAGTGCTTTGATTTACAGATATAGAGTGTGTAATCATCTCGAACAGACAGTACTCAGATGTAACACTAGTACCTGACACCCACTAACTGTATTTTAGTGAACATCATCTATTGCGTGAATGTCATCTGTTATTTAGTGCCTGTCTGTCTGACTCACTTTCTTTCTGCTGTTATTCATTGTACTCTGTACATTTTTGTTGGTTCCTGATGTGTTGTGTGTTTGTAATTGGATTTAGAAAAATACCTCTATTCCTTTGGCCTGGGGCAATTTGGTCAACTGGGTCATGGTACCTTCACTTTTGAGTCCAGTTTACCGAAGGTGGTGGAACATTTCCGGAAGGGAAAAGTAAAGCACATAGCATGTGGAGAAAATCACAGCGCCGTTCTCACAGGTACTGCAAAGGCTCTGTCATCACACCAACTCTTGCTTATCCACTGAGCCAGCTTCTGCTATGTACTGTATATGCTACATCTATAACACATATTTTTATTTGCAATTCTTTTATTTTTTACCTTCATGTAAGAAGAAGAAGAATACCTATTTTCTGTTTTACAGCTTATGTCCACTGTGCTGTTGAATTTTCTAATTTGATTGGTTAAAAGGTGATGATTCTTTTTACGTAACTGCAGCTCTTTACTAACCGTAGTGCTGCTCTATAAACAGGTCCATATTAATGTACTCTTTCGAATATGTTATTGTTTCTATAGTAACCTTTACACAGCCCACATAATCAAAGGCTTAGTCTTTTAATGAATAAATACTGTAGTAGCCTCTCTCAGCAGTGACAAGTGGAACACAAAGAGACAGAGCTGTTGGTTAACAACCATCAGTAGGACTACTTTTTATTTATAAGATGCCAGAAGAGGAGAATGAGGAGGAAACAAGAGGCTGGTCTGGTGAGCACCAGGCTAACAGGGTCTTTTTGGAGGTGGCAGTGCTGTGGTCAGGCGAGGACCAGGTGGAGAAGCACAAGCTGTAATTTTGTGAGAGACATTCTGCATTGACTTGGTGGACCACCGCTCATTGTTGCACCTGGAATGAGACATCCTGCAATGAAAGAAACCACCAGGTTTTACAGGTATTGGTATCTTTAGCTTTTGTCATCCACTGGGACATGATCCTTGACCAGGGTGAAATGATTGAGTGAGAAGTAGTACTTCAACTCCTCAATGGCCCAATTTATGGCTACAACTTCTCATTCCACACTGGCATAGTGCTGCTCTGTGGGGGTCACTCACATACAAGGGAAGTTGTTCTTCCCTGTCAGAGGTCTGAGAGAGAAGTGCACCTAGGCCTGCCTTTGAAGCTTCTATGTACACGGTAAAAGGATCAAAATATGTATTGCTTAGTACTTGGTGAGCTTGTGAGCACTTGCTTAAGCATCTGGAATGCTTGCACAGCTGCTGGTCAGGTTGTTGCAGTATACCTGGTCGGGTTGGTCTTTTTTATGAGGTCTCAGAGGGGAAGGCTCTGAGAGGAGAAATTAGACCAGAATCTTCTGTAATACCCCACCCACCCCAAGAAAGTAAAGACCTGTTGCTAGGATGTGGGCTTTTGGATAATCTTTGACTTTGATTTTCTTTCTGATGTATCATCAGTCTCTGGGCAATGCAGTAAACCAGGTGCTGTGCCTCAGTAAGTTCCATATGGCACTTTAGTGGGTTTGCCATTATTCCTGGCCTTGAAATTGAATAATATTATTTGACGATTTGGGTGAGTCATCCAAGCATGCTGCTGTAAAAGGGAGACCCTAATACTGCCAGGGTCATTGCTATATGTGCTGAATGTGTTTCTGGGATTTACTTCTGGGGTCAGGGTCACCTGTCAGTATCCCTTTGTGAGGCTGAGGTTGAGGTGTTGCAGTTAAACTCTTCTGAAACTTGATTCAGGTTTTGGGGGTCATTGCAGACCCTTTGGCTTCTGTTGGCCTTTTGGAACCACTACAATGGGACCAGGTGCTGGCAGTCTCTTCAAAAATTCCATCCTATAGCATTTTGGTCACTTTCCTCTTGAGCCTGGCAGCAGGCCCCTGGGACTCAGTATGGCTGCTGCTCCCGAATCACAACTTTGGGTGGGGTTTTGAAGTCAAACTGTATCAAACTGGGTAATAAAATAAAATAAATATGTGGTCTTTCACATGTTGAACATAATTGATGGCAAAACCGGAAAGGTTACTCTTCCCAGGTCTCTTTTGCCACATCTAACAGTCCCTGACGTCTCGTTCTTAACAGAAGTTCAAGTAGGTGTATCACATACAAACAGGATGTAGGGCTGGAGGAGATCCCAGGTCCTCCCTTCCTCACCAGCAACCTGATGCACCATTCCCTTCAACACCTGTTGCAAAATATGCCATTTATTTGTAGGAATATTATTATGGAGCGAAAACTCATTCTAATTTTAAATGTGTTCATTTCAGAGAGTGGACTTCTCTACACATTTGGCGACGGCCGTCACGGGAAACTGGCTTTAGGAGAGGAGTACTTTGCCAACCAATTCAAACCAACATTGTGCCCACGATTCCTCAAATATAATGTGCTGGCTGTGGGTCTTTATTATATTTTCCTCTAAATCATACAAACTACTGTATTTTATCGTGAAACATCAAGCATGCACTCTGTACTTTTATACCCCTAGGTTACTTGTGGTGGGTGTCACATGGTAGTAATGGCTAAACCTCGACTCAGAAGGTCAGAAGTTGTGATTCTAGAGGACGATGATGTGACTGAAGACCATCTGGAGAAGCTGCTCCGGGAGGCAGAGTCTCGACACAGTCTGAACAGAAGTCTCTCAGCCCGGGACAGACGCAGAGAAAGAGTGAGTTTCGTGTAACACTTGATTTCAGTGTATTAATGCTAGTTAGTAGAAGAAGTTAGCATAACCTCAGAGACGTTTAGCTGGGAATGTTGAGGGGTAGTTACAGGGTTACATGAATAGTTTTGTGCATTAATGGTGCTAAAATAACGTTCATAAAAAACTAACTAATACGTTTTTAAATACATAAGACAACGAACATGCCCTTTAATGTGATTAATGACATTTTACAAGCTACTGTTGAGATGCGCTGGTGAGAAATGCTTAATCAATCAGTATTGTGTACTTTTCCTGTGATGAGAACTGGAGGTTTATTGTATGGGAAGAAAAATCTGATAAATGGTGTGGTATTTAAGATAAAATGGACTTTTTCATTGCTAGAATGTTATTTTAATAATTTTTGGGGGGAATTGTCAAGAAGGTATTTCATGGCAAAATAATTAATAGAAGATTAGTTAATGATGTATGGTGCTGTATATGAGGAAATAGCAATTAATCACTGCTCCTTATTCTATACATTTAAATGATATTTTAAAACTTCTTTATATTTACAAAAGTACAGGAAAAATGCATAACTGAAAAATATATGTAATAAAGTATAAATAGAATATAATTAATCCTAACCACAAAACATTTGTGTTTCTTTATGTGTGAGCATTTGTAGTTCCAATCTTTGTCACACAATCAAACTAAATTCATTCATTGTCTACCACTTATCCGATCTACTCTCGGGTCACGGGGAGCCTGTGCCTATCTCAGGCGTCATTGGGTATCAAGACAGGATACACCCTGGACGGAGTGCCAACCCACCTCAGGGCACACACACACACACACTCTCATTCACTCACGCAATCACACACTACGGACAATTTAGAGATGCCAATCAACCTACAATGCATGTCTTTGGACCGGAGGGGGAATCCGGAGTACCCGGAGGAAACCCCCGAGGCACGGGGAGAACATGCAAACTCCACACACACATGGCGGAGGTGGGAATCGAACCCCCATCCCTGGAGGTGTGAGGCAAACGTGCTAACCACCAAGCCACTGTGCCCCCCTCAAACTAAATTTTTTTTTTTGTATCTGCCAAGTTCCGATCCTGGGATTGTTACCGTCTCTTATAATCATTTGCATCTCCTCTCTTTTTTTTTTTTTTAAGGAACGCTCTCCAGAGCAGTTTGGGATGATGTTTCGTACTCTTCCACCTCTTAGTTCAGGTCACCTTAATGTGTCTCTACCTGCAACTAGTCACACTTTACCTCCACAACTATACCAGAGAACCACAAATGGCTTCCAGAGGAATGGCCTTCTCAGCAGCACTGGTAATAAACACTTTTGAAAGTTTTGACTATTTTAATTAATACTGATGTGTTTGAAAGCTCTGTGCATTATATGTCTATTTTCATAGGCAAGGTCACTGAAGAGCATGAAGTAGATGCGAAGACTCTTGTTGAAAACTATGAGGATAACGAAAGTGTGAAAGATTTGGGAGAAACTGCGGATTTATTGAATTTAGTGAGTACATAAAGGAATGTTTTATCTTAACTGCTTACCTCATTTATATCTGAATCTTGCATAATCAACAGCATATGCGTTTAAATCTAAAACAATGCTATAATACTATAGGATAATTAACAGCTGGTCATAATGTGCTATGATGAACAGCTTTATTTATTTATTTTTTGACTTTTATTGTTTTTTTTTTATCTGCTTTAAAAGACTCATGTAATGAAGATGGATCCGGCTGAGAAGACTATTACTTTGTCCCCTGTGCAGAAGGTAAGCAGTGGATAGAATCTGTGCGGTGCTTAAAATGATAAATATATAAAAAGCAACGATGACGCTTCCAGGTGAATGCTTTTCGTAACACAGTTATGTAATTAGTGCCGTTCCAATGATAAATCCCTACATTAGGAAGACACTTATGAGCACATATGAGAGTTCAGCGGTGTAAAGACCACAGACACTGGTTTACAGAGATAGTATGAATTGATATAATCAGATAAGTAATCCATCATCATATTCTCCAAGTCATTGTGTAGGAAGTTCAACCCATACGGTGAGCACACAAAAAATCGCTGTGAACGTATGAACATCTATCTATCTATCTATCTATCTATCTATCTATCTATCTATCTATCTATCTATCTAATGAACAGTGCTATTTTAATGCTCATGTATTCTTCCCATTATCACGGCTCTCTCTGTATCTCCCTCTATGGCATTTATTTATTTATTAATATACTTTTTTCATCTTTGTGTTTATTCTGCACTCATTCTTCTTGCACTGCATGCTGACTCAATTTCCATTCATTTATTTTCCCTTCTGCTCCCTGCGGCCTGGATAGAGGAAGAAGGTTAAAGCTGAGGCAAAGCGCAGTAAGGTGGTGGAGCAGCTCATACATGACCCCGCCCCTGATCATGGGTGGGCGGGGGTTAGTTCAAGCAAGGCCCTGCCTTCAAAGTTATTAAGAAGTCGTAGTGGCAAATCACAGTTTGAGGAACATCAACTTCCCAGCATTCCACACCAGAGTTTAGAGAGCACCGAGGAGGACAGTGTTGATAAAGTTAATGCTGTGAAGGAAAGTAAGATAATAACACATACAGTGAGGAGGAAGAGAGCTAAACCAGACAGCCAAACAAGGTCTGACTTGCCAAGCCAAGTAATTGAGATTAAGCCTAAAGCTAAAACTCAGTCAGGTCAAAAGGATGTCCGCAAGTCTGAGGTAAAAATACATTCAAGTAACATAAAAGGAGCTGAAAAAGAGACTGAGAAAAACATTTATGAATCAGACGAACAGGCTAAACATTTTAGAGAAGTGGATTTAGAGAAAGCAAGATCCAAAACGAGGTCAGTGGAAAAAAGACAGAGACAAGCCACTGAAGAAAAGTTTTCTGCTCGAATCACACAGGTGAAACACATACCTGCAGAATCTAGCAAGGTAGTGAGAAGCAAGCCAATAGTTGTACAAAGCAAATTACTGGACAAGGAGCATGTTGCAAAAACAAGGGAAGGTGGCACTACTAATGATGAGTATAATCGAGTACAGGTAGCTACCAAGAAGACCCAGTCTACCAAACCCGAGCACAACGTGGACACACAAATGGCAGCTAAAGGGCTTGTGCTGGACTTTGAAGCAGCAGCCAGTTCAGCAAACAGCCTCAGTTCCCAATCAGAGAACACCCTGGCGAGCTCTCTCATTGGAGTGACATCGCTAACAGAAGACCTTCCAATTGAGAGTCCTGTGCGCCTTCTGAAAGAGGTAGCCTCCAGCCAGTTCCTGTCCCAAGCAGCATCCATCAACTTCTTGCAAACTAGTGGGCAGAGTCCAGACACCCTGGATGAACAGACTCTTTCAAATGCTGCCTCAATCTGTGAGGATCCAGAGAGGAATGTAAGCAAAAGGACAGCGGTTACCATTAATGTAAAGCCTATGCCTGCAGCTTCAGACGAGGAAACTGAGAGGAGCGTGTCTCAGTTTCACACTGAAGAGAAATCTGTAGATAAAGGAGTCACAAGTGGGAAGGATGAAATCCATCAGTTATCACAGGAGGAGGAAGAAGAGGATAAGAGTCGAGGGATCACAGACAGTGAGAAGAGCAAAGGAAGGGAGAAGAGCAGCAGTGTGGAATCTGGCAAGGAAGCTAGTAAAAGTGTTGACCAGGGAACAAATGATAACGACGAAGAGCAAGATGACACAACTTGGAGAAAGTCGAGTCAGAGCGACGGAGAGAAGAAAGAGGAGAAAAGTAAGACCGAGTCAGAGAAAGGAAAAGAGAATGAGAGTGAGTTTGAGGAAGAAGGGAGCAGTCATGTTATGGAGGAACCAGAGAATGAAGGAGTAAGTGAGACTGTGGAGAAAGAAGAGGATGAAAGCAGAATGAGCACTGATGAGGAAGAAAGCAGTAAAGAAACGAGTAAACAGAAACACAGTGTGCCAGAAGAGGAGGAAGGTGAGGATGAGAGTAAACGTTCTAAATCTGAAAGTGTTTATGGTGAGAGGGGTGAGAGTGAAGAGGAAGAAGCAGCAGAAGAAGAAAAGGATAGTTATGAAGAGCAGAAGGGGTCTGTCAGGACAGAGGAAAACGAGTCAGATGATGAAGAAGAAAGTGGAAATGAAAGTGAGGCAGAGGGAGACATGGCAGAGGGTGAGAGTGGGGAAGAAGAACAGGAGAGTGGGATGGAAGAGCAGGAAAGTGAGGAAGGACAGAAAGATAGTGAAGTAGGACAGGAGGAGAGTGAGGAAAAAGAGGAGGTGAGTGTAGCAGGGAATGAAGAGAGCGAGGAAGAAGAGGGGAAGGAGAGTGAAGCAGGAAAGGAAAAGAGTGAGGAAGAAGGAGATGAGAGTGAGGAAGAGAGTGAAGCAGGAAAGGAAGACAGTGAGGAAGAAGAGGAAGAGAGTGAAACAGGAAAGGAAGAGAGTGAGGAAGAAGAGGAAGAGAGTGAAGCAGGAAAGGAAAAGAGTGAGGAAGAAGGAGATGAGAGTGAGGAAGAGAGTGAAGCAGGAAAGGAAGACAGTGAGGAAGAAGAGGAAGAGAGTGAAACAGGAAAGGAAGAGAGTGAGGAAGAAGAGGAAGAGAGTGAAGCAGGAAAGGAAAAGAGTGAGGAAGAAGGAGATGAGAGCGAGGAAGAGAGTGACATAGGAAAGGAAGAAGAGGAAGAGAGTGAAGCAGGAAAGGAAGAGAGTGAGGAAGAAGAGGAAGATAGTGAGGAAGAAGAGGAAGGGAGTGAAGTAGGAAATGAAGAGAGCGAGGAAGAGCGTGAAGTAGGAAAAAAAGAGAGTGGGAATGAAGAGGAGGAGAGTGAGGAAGAAGAGGAGGAGAGTGAAGCAGGGCAGGAAGAGAGTGAGGAAGAAGAGGATGAGAGTGAAGCAGGACAGGAAGAGAGTGAGGAAGAAGAGGATGAGAGTGAAGCAGGGCAGGAAGAGAGTGAGGAAGAAGAGGAGAGTGAAGCAGGGAAGGAAGATAGTGAGGAAGAGGAGCAGAGCAAAGCAGGACAGGAAGAGACTGAAGAAGAAGAGGAAGAGAGGGAAGCAGGACAGGAAGAGACAGAGGAAGAAGAGGAGGAGGGTGAAGCAGGACAAGAAGGTACTGGGGAAGAGGAGAGTGATGATGAGGAGTTGAGTAAAGCAGGAACGGAAGAGAGTGAGGAAGAAGAGGAGGAAATGGAAAATAAAGAGGAGGAAAGTGGGGGAGAGGAAAAGGAGAGTGGTGATAGAGAGGAAGAAAATGGAGAAGGAGAAGAAGAAGAAGATGAAGAAGAAGAAGAAGAAGAAGAAGAAGAAGAAGATAATATTTCAGAAAAAGATGCAGAAGAAACAGAGCAAGAAGAGGACAGTGAAGCTGAAAAAGGGGAAGAAGGTGAACAAGCAGGAGAGACTGAGGATGAAGAAGGAGATGCAGAACAAGAGGCGGCAGATGACCATGAAGAAGAGGAAGAAGAAGAAGAACCTAAGAAGAAACGTAAAGGAAATGAAAAGCCATCGGTTATATCAGAGCAATCTAAATCAAAGCAAGAGACCTCAAAGAGTAAAAAAGGTCCAGCTAGAAGACACCAGTCAAACTCTCAGGAGTCTCAGGAGCCTCGACAGTTCTGGGATAATGTTCTTCCTCAATACCTCAACTTAAAATAAATCCTCCAGCTCACTCATACCCGCTTCCACTCTCTCAGTATGATGAACAGACATTATTCGTTTACATATGTTTCACTTTTCTCAGCCATCAAAAGCTTTAAGTATCATTTCAATGCTGTTATGAAAAAAAAACACTTTCTCCTTGTGGGAATGTCTATAATGCCTTATAGATGTTTATGTACATCATCTTCAGCTGCTATTTACTACAGCGTGTTTCTTCAGCTGCTTGTTTTTCTGCTTATTTATTGATTGCTTGATTAAACCTCCTACTTATTTTTTTTCTGACATGTTTTTGAATGTCCGTCTTTGTTAGTCTGTGCTAATTCTTTTCACATACACAATGATTTGCTTTATTTTGTTGAGAATCTTCTGTATATCCATCGGAGTGATGTGTATTGTGTTAACACTATGCGATGTTTAACTAATGGACTTTGCTGCAAGTAAATAACGAATAACTGCACTGAGAATGTGGGCAATGTGTACAGTATGTTTTGAAACTCCAAGGAATCATGAAGAAAGTGTGGCTTGCAATTTGAGGTGAGACCATTAGTAGATGAGCTTATGTAGATCCCCAGTCTCTCAGACACCTTGTGTTTGTTCTGTGATGTGTGTGAAAGAGAGAAAAGTGGAGCTCTCTCTCATGTATATCATGTGTAATGTAACTCCCTACTACATGCCTAAATGACCCTTGCCTTCTTGCTTTGACCCCTACCACTACTTTTCACTATATTCATATTCAGTTATTAAAGCTCTTTATACTATGGCGCTCTCATCACCTCCTGTTTTGGTCCTCTTCAGATCTCCAACCGCAAGACCCTAGAGTTCAGTGACGATGAGACAACAGGAGAAGAAGAGCAGACAGAAGAGGATGAGGATGAGGAAGAAGATGATTTGGAAGAGGAGAATGATGATGAGAAGGAGCAGTGTGAAAATGAAGAAGACAAAGAGCCGGTGGAAATAACAAAGCAGCAAGAGAGCGGTATGATCCAGTCAACACCTCAGGTGATCTAAACCTTTAAATATTAAATCACTTCTATAGGAAAGGTTTTGGTTTCATCCGAAATGGCGCATGTGAAATACTAGCGTAAAAAAATATGATGGCACATACGCATAACTTGAGAAGTTTAAACGTTAGCCTTGATTTGGAGCCACTTGGAAATAGTTTGAAATGCAAAAATCATTTATTTATCTATTTATTCAAATCACATGTTAAAAGTACTACTTAACCATATTTACTGGATCTGTTCCATGTAAAGAACGACATTGAAGAGGCAACTGTTCCTGATGGACCAAACAAAGGTTAGTGTCAGTTTCATATGTTTTATTTCTTATCTTCGTTTTGGATCAAAATTTGCTTCAACATGGGCGGTGATACCTGGAATCGATATTCCGTGCCTATTAACTTAAAGAATGATGTAACAATGTGAAATATATACTCGGTGTTTTTGGTACAGTTGCATGCAAGAAAACACCTCAGTCTCTGGTAACGAGCACGCACGCTAAAACGTTTTCACACGCTCAATTCGGCCACCCTCGCGTCCTCTGTCACATGACAGGGCTTTAGATAAACATTTAATGAAACAGGTATCTACGGATTAGTCATATTTTGTCTTATATTGCAGCTGTTCATATCTTTCAATGCTGCCTTACAGCAAACTGTACACATTCGACTCCCTTCCTGTGTTACGGTGGGGGAAAAGAAAACGTCAACTCAGTGACAGCTGTGGTTAGTGAGAGCTAATTAATTCCACTTCATCGATTCAGACGCTACGGCTAATTAGCTAACGAGGTAGCTCCTTAGCATGCATAGCCATGTTACTGGCGATAAAACGGCAGGAATCCAAAAGGAAAGGAGGAACACAGAAGAGCGAAGAGCAAAGGCTGATAAGAAAACCTCATACGGCAGAAATATTCACTTTTTGTACAAGCAAAGAAACAAACAAAACAAAGTAGAATTGCTCTAGCTCCATAGAGACAGTTATCTCATAACCATGCATTTCTATTCTAAAAGTATTAACAGGTATTATTTAGTATTAATACAAATAATTAATAGATGTAACCATGCTGGTAAGTGGACCAGCTACTAAAAATTGCCCTTAGGTTTTAAGGAATGTGATATTCTGACGTCCGTCCAAGACATGCCATCATATCCACAGTGTCCAGGATAAAGAGAAAGGAATAAACTTGCCCATGTTTCACCTCCTACAGTTAAGAAGCGATTTTCAAGCGTAACTGATGAAGGGCTTTTGTCTGAACTGTCGTGTTTGAGAACGTTTTATTTGATATTAAAAGCAGGTAAATGATTTCATTTTTATTTTCTTTATTTTTTCTTTATTCATTTTTGCACATCTGTTTTAGTAATCCCTTTTTTCTTTTAGGCTTTAATTCTTCTTTTTATGCGCATCTTTATTTAATATTCAGTGTGTTTTTGTAGATGTTGTATTTGCTTTTTTTTTTTTTTTTTTTTTTTTTTTTGAGTGTGCCAGTATTCATGTATTTTGAGTATTCATGTGTTTATGCCTGTATTTTGAATGTTTGTAGATTCTGAGGATAAAGACACTTCTAGTCCACTTATTGAGGAAAAGTTAAACCAAAATGAGGCCAAGCAGGAGAGACCAAAGCGCTTATTTGGATCAAACAGCAAGGTATTGGAACAGCAAGGAGTTTTGCCACTCTTGTATAGTCAAAATATAAAGTGTTTTCTAAAATAATACAAGTTTGACGACGACGATGATGATGATGATGATGATCCCATTTATGCCACAACAGCTGCTTTGAGACAATGCTCATTGTTAAAAGCGCTATACAAAAATAAAAATAAATTGAACAACGGTCCGTGGCCAAGACCTTAGGGAGCAAAACTGGTCATGGATGTTATACTCAATCACGGGTGTCTGTAAGCTCATGTACGAGGAAGAGGGCGGATAGCAATTTCCTCTGAGTGTGTTATGCTCCCTGGTGAAAGCATAGTTTAGCCTTCACCCTCCCCAGGTGACATATAATAGGAGAGAGATGGCCGGTGGGTGGGAATTTTCAGGTGGTCAAATCAGGAAGGAAAATAGGGGGAAAATTCAGCAGTAATAGACAAAATGCATTAAAGTGTTGTTCTTTGTTGCTGTTTTATGCCTTCAGATCTCTCTTTTCAAGCGGTCTTCCACCAAAAAGGAGAAATCAGAAACCCAGATAGTGGAGAGGAGCCCTGCTGAGAAAGTTTCCAGCTCCGACAGCGGAGATGTAGAGCGTAGCAGCAGTGTTGAAGCCTCTGACTATCGGCCTCTCCGATCACGCTCGGCCACCTGCACTGTACTCTGACTCCATCCAAAACCAGCAGCTACAAATCCTGCTTTTGGAGAGTTTCCTACAAGCCTAGTATTAGAACAAGAAAAACACAAAACCCAGAACTGTTTACTCACACCTGGACTAAGAACCATGTAGAGACTTTAATTTTTATGTGGTAGACAACAAAAGCTAATCACGACACAATATCTGGACATCTGGATTAAAAACAACAGCCATAATGTGCCTTGTAAATTGACCAGTACACAAATATTGACATTTATCTCAACAGATATGGGACATTTTTCAAAGCACTATGGATGACCATAAACATTTTGAGATTTCATGACAGTTTTATTGTGTGTTATTTTTGTCAGATGACTGCATTTTGTGATATTTTGTGCTTGATAGTGGTTTTGCTCTGTGGGAAATAGATCATAAAATAATACACAAAAAAAAACTATTCGTTTAAAACAAAACTAGTACACAACAACCAACTATTTATTTCTCATTTTAAAATATTACTGCACCTTTGCACTTTTGACATTTCACTGTCTTTGGATTTTTTTTTTGATTCTTTCACATGTTATATGAAATGTGTAATAAGTAAAAGGAATTGAGTGAATTTAGCCTGAGGTTTTCATTATTAGAGTAAAATCAGTGTTATCAGTTTAAAGCAATGCTTCATTATGCAACGGACACTTCGATGGACCTGCTTTCTGTAAACCTGGACTTTCACAGGCTGATTGATTGGATTATGGGTAATATATCCCATAATAAGGCAGCATGTCAACTAGTAAACCACATTCAACATACAGACCCAAGAAAGAATTTCAGTGACTCGAACCTGACTCTGGAAAAACACTGTAGCAGAACCAGTTAATGTAATGTAGGAAAACCAGCTTGCAGTTCAGTGACTGTTTTTCGAATGAGATGTCACTGCTCTGATCACATGCATTTATGTCAGCTCGTCGAGAACGGGGAAAGTTTTGGCAGTCCTCAGCTCATAAACTTTATTTAATCGATCAAAGTGGCTTACGAATTCTCTGTAACACTTTACGATAGTGTTCCTAAGACTCACATTTAACTATGCAGGATCTAAGATGGAGCAAATGATTAGTTTTTCATTAACATTTCTTCCAATCTGCTAGTTATATACTCATATGTAAATATGTTTGTAGGAGTTCATTATTAACCATGCAGCAGTTACTGAATCCTGCAATTCTTCTAGCTGTCTCTGATTTTTTTTTTTTATTAATCAGACATACTGATTTATTACTAATCACACCGACATTAATATACACTAGCAAAGCCTCCTGGAAATCTACTACCTGAATATACTGAATATACACCAGTAGCTCAGTGTCTAAAATCGAAGGGTATATATGAGTTATTTTAGCTCAGAGGGGCACAGGGTCAGTGTGATATTTTTATTTAGGTAGAAATGTGGACATCAATAGCCTATAAAAGTACAAGGCTGTAATGGAGCAACGAGTAAAAAATGTTCTCCATTAACATACATAGATGTGTGTGTGTGTGTGTGTGTGTGTGTGTGTGTGTGTGTGTGTGTGTGTGTGTGTGTGTGTGTGTGTGTGTGTGTGTCTAACCTCTAAAAAAAGATCTAAAATTTACAGACAGGTGTATGTGTATTACACCAGGATAAAATCACACTTTATAGTGTCACTCCTGAACCCAAATTTATCTATCTATTTATTTAATTAATTATTTTTATTATTTATTATATAATTTTATGATTAGCCATTTTGCATGTAAGATGTGTTGATGTGTTTATACTGTGAGGATCAGCTTAGTCTGTGTGTGGTTGAGGTTGGTTTGCTGGTCAGTGGGGGTTGTAGATGGGTAGGTGGGTAGTCAGGGGGTTAGACGGGTGGGTTTGTGGGTGGGGTAGACATGAGATAGGCAGGTGCTTAGGCCCGTGGTTGAGATGGAGTTTAAGTGTTTATATGGTTGAGGGTTGGGCCGTGGTGTCCATGGTCTTGATTAGTTATTACGCCACTTACATCAATAGCAACGGGAATGGACAGGTGTCCATCCCATGATATGTAAGAGTCCCGAGGCTAAAGCTGGCACCATTAGACAGGACGGTACCACCACCATGCATATATCGGTGTGTGACGTGGTGTCCTTCTCATTACGAGTATAAAGGGAAAAGTGAGATGTCAACCTTTAACAATCAGGTGAAATATATTATTTATATTAGGATTAAGAGCTGCAGCCTGGCTGCTGTATGTTTTGTTTAAATTAAAGTTTACTTTTCTTTTTCACCTTTGAAAGACCAGAGGCTTATCCTTGCAAATTGTTGAGTCGCCCCTGAAGTTCACATAAGAACAGTTTACGTATAAACCTCTTCTTTCTTATGCAGCACGATACATTAGCCGCAATGTTAGCATGTTAACTCTGTTTAAATCTTTATGGCATGAAGCTTTATCATTTACGGAATTTTAGAATATCCCCACTTTTATTTTATTCTAAAGGAGCCTATCGATTTTTTAAATTGGTGTTTATATTTGTAAAATTAAAAGGTAGAAATGTGGTTATTCAGTCATGTTAGTTGCTTATACAGCATTAGAGGTTAGAATATTATACGATTTGATTATATACCCGTGCTGTTATGAGAAATTCTACCACAACGTATTGGATTTCTTTGGACTTTGAACTCCTTAGTACACCATATATCAGAATAGAGAAAACAGCGCTGCGCTGTAATTATGGATGACTGTCGCTAGATGGCGCTGCATCGAAACGCTGTGAACCATACAGAGGACAGAGACGGACCTCTGCGCATGTGCACTATTTCACGCATGCGTGTTGTGACTCGCCGCCTTGGTGTTGAATCGGGCAGCGACAAACGCTTGTGTTTTCACACTTTACTCATTTTCTAATTTTTTTTACGAAACAATAATGGAGGAGTTTAATTCCGGAGATGAGGTAAACCTGCGTAAACGCGTTGACTGATAGGCAGAAAAGATATATTTCCCACAGAGACCGGTGCCCAAAAACAGATGACGTCGGACATTTAAATCATATAATTAATCAGATAACATGATAAACGTTTAAGGAGTTAAAATGCATCCATTATTGTACTTTTTAAAAGGAATCCATTATTGTACTTTTTAAAAGGAATCCATTATTGTACTCTTTAAATTGTGAACAATTCCGTTGTAGTCCTGTAGAATCGAGATTTCCGGGTGTGGCTGAATGATGTTTCTATGGAGAGTTTGTTTGTGTAAAAGGTAGCGGTGGGTGACTGTCAACAAACCTGTCTGAAATAGTGCCCTGTCCCCTTACTTCCTATACTTTACCCCTTACTCCTCATCCCTGTTCCCTTACTCTCTATCCCTTATTCCTTACTCCCTATACTTTACCCCTTACTCCCTATCCCTTACTCCCTATCCCTTACTCCCTTATCCCCTTATCCCTTATCCCTTACTCCCTATCCCTTATCCCTTACTCCCTATCCCTTATCCCTTACTCTTATCCCTATCCCTTATCCCTTACTCCCTATCCCCTATCCCTTACTCCCTATCCCTTATCCCTTACTCCCTATCCCTTATCCCTATCCCTTATCCCTTACTCCCTATCCCTTATCCCTTACTCCCTATCCATTATCCCTTATCCCTTACTCCCTATCCCTTATCCCTTACTCCCTATCCCTTATCCCTTACTCCCTATTCCTTATCCCTTACTCCCTATTCCTTATCCCTTACTCCCTATTCCTTATCCCTTACTCCCTATTCCTTATCCCTTACTCCCTATTCCTTATCCCTTACTCCCTATCCCTTACTCCCTATCCCTTATCCCTTACTCCCTATTCCTTATCCCTTACTCCCTATTCCTTATCCTTTACTCCCTATCCCTTATCCCTTACTCCCTATCCCTTATCCCTTACTCCCTATCCCCTATCCCTTACTCCATATTTCTTATTCCTTACTCCCTATTCCTTATCTATTAGCCTTTATTCCTTATCCCCTACTCCTTATCTCTGATTCCTTAGTCCCTATCCCTTATCCCTTACTCCCTATCCCTTATCCCTTACTCCTTATTCCTTATCCCTTACTCCTTATTCCTTATCCCTTATCCCTTACTCCCTATCCCTTATCCCTTATCCCTTACTCCATATCCCTTATCCCTTACTCCCTATCCCCTATCCCTTATCCCTTACTCCCTATTCCTTATCCCTTACTCCCTATTCCTTATCCCTTACTCCCTATCCCTTATCCCTTACTCCCTATCCCTTATCCCTTACTCCCTATCCCTTATCCCTTACTCCCTATTCCTTATCTATTAGCCTTTATTCCTTATCCCCTACTCCCTATCTCTGATTCCTTAGTCCCTATCCCTTATCCCTTACTCCCTATCTCTGATTCCTTACTCCCTGTCCTTTATCCATTATCCCTTACTCCTTGTCCCTTATCCCCTAACTCTTATCTCGTATTCCCTACTCTGTACCCTCAATCCCCTACCTTTTATCCCCTACACCCCTTCACTCTACACTCTGCTCGCTACTCCTGATCCCCTACTCCATACTTCTTGTTCCTTACATATGTCTGTGAAAATTGTCAGTCATGTAGGTGCATGTCTAGTTAGATCTAACTAGAATGAAGTCCAGATGTTTCGTACATAGTGCATTCTGGGTGTTTATGATTCCTAACCCTGGTGCTGTAGTCCTCTCTGCTCTCTGTCCTAAACATTTTAGCCTTTCCTGGCTTCTGACATAGCAGATTGTTGTTTGTTTCTTTCTTTGTTTCTTTCTTTGTTTGTTTGTTTCTTTCTTTCTTTCTTTCTTTCTTTCTTTCTTTCTTTCTTTCTTTCTTTCTTTCTTTTAGGTTGGATTCACTCCTGATGATGCGAGTAATGCAGTTAAAGAGGTAACCTGCATCAGGGACACAAAGAAAACCAACATTAAGCAGGATGGAAATAGCAGAGTTAATGTGCATTATATATCAGAATTAACTGTGTGTGTGTGTTGGGCAGTGCATCGAGGGTGTAATCGGAGGTGTGGACTACAGCCAAAATAAAGTGAACCAGTGGACAGCGAGCATTGTGGAGCACTCACTCACTCAGTTGGTTAAACAGGGAAAAGCGTACAAGTATATCGGTAATGATGTCATCATTTGCGTCAGCATTAAACTTTTTGCGTAAACGTATCCCAGATTATTCTAAACTTTGCTTATTGTCTAATCTCTGCGTGTTTGTACTTTAGTTAACTGCACTATAATGCAGAAGAGTGGCGCTGGACTCCACACGGCCAACTCCTGTTACTGGGATACCACCACTGACGGTAAGTGCAAGGGGCGCCTTAGGTACACATTTAAACTTCTGTGCAAAAATGTGTGTCTTTCTACCTTTTAGATTCTGTAAGGAGTTAAAGCACACCGTGCACAGTGGTTTGGGTTTAGGGATTCTAAACCACTGAGCTGGAAGAAGGATTTTTAATAATGTACTTCTAGTTAAGGCTTTGGGTCAGAATAATCTAGAAAATCCACAGTATGATAATTGCATGATGCAATATCATAGTTTTTGTTTGCCACACAGCCTGGAACGTACAATCAAGGCTTAATTAAACCATTCAGACTCCCCATTATCAGAAAACAAATGACCTGAAAAGATTAAATCACTCAAAAAAGAAAACGTTTTGTGGCTCGAATGGAACACACAACGAAATGCTGAAACATGAGAGATGCCATTCTCAAATGAATCAGTTTATTACTAAAATCAGGACCCTTTCCTGAGAAATGAATGGAAAATGATATCCTAAATTTTAAACAAGGTGACAAGTACAACCCAAATGATTGTACAGGACCATTACACTGAGAGGCAACCTTCTGTAGCATTAATAATAATAATAACAGATTCATAATCTCCCTTCAAGAACACAAGACTTTACATTATTGTCAAACTGGATTTGTGTCTAAACCGAGAACAACTGGTCACATTTACGCTCTGCATAACGCATCCAAAAACAAAAAGAGGAAAAGTGTTTGGCTGCTAAAAAAAAAAAAAAAGCCTTCGATTCAGTTTAACAGATTCCTTATGAGTGAAACAGGAGGAAGGACATCATAAAGCACATGTACACCAGAACAAGTCTTGTGTTAAATTCACTGACAAAAGATCTGAGTATTTTAACCAGACCCGAGGAGTTCATCAGGGCTGCAGCCTGAGCCCAACATTATTCATGAATGAACTAGCGCAAGCCTTGAGAAATCAGCCTGCCTCTATGCTGTAGGTTTGTGTTCCTGTCACAGTGTGTTTTTATTCTGTACTTAACACCCAGCTGAGGCGTTAATGATGAATCACTGACAACAAACCACAAGATGCATTTGGATTTTAGTCGTTCTGACTACACCTACATATGCATATGCAACAGCAAGTAATCCCAAATAAAATGTCAGCACTAGTGTTTCTAATCTTTCATTTATTTCTCTTTCTCTGTAGGAAGCTGCACAGTCAGATGGGAGAACCGCACCATGTATTGTGTCGTTTGCGTGTTCGCCGTCGCTTTGTGAACCAGAGTCATGCTGCAGCATGCCATGAGACCAACACACACACACACACACACAGACACCAGGTGGCATCATGAACTTCTTTCAGCCTCATGAAGCAGTGTTGTTACAGCCCTGTGTTGTTGGGCTCAGGATCGAGCGACTGAGTGAATTCACCTGACCAGTACTTTAATATTGTAACATAACCGCTTGTGTTTGCCATTCATCATTTTTAACTCCTAACATTTTTGTGTAGATTGTAAATGCATTGTGCGGCAGGTAGCAAAAGAGTTTGTTGAGTTAAAATTCAGTGTTGTGTAACTGAAATTAATAACTTGATAACATGACTATCCAAGGAAATGAATCAGATATGAAGCCCAGTTGTTGATTTATTATTATTTTTTTTTTAAATAAGTTGTGTATCCAACAGTTCTTGTACAAGGTTTATAGAAAGTTCTAGATGTAAATCATCTGTTTAAATCTGGTATCACATTAAACATGTTTCCGAAAACAAAACAAATTAGTATTTCTATTATATATCAGGAACAGCATTACATAAAATACTCACAATGTCCTGTATCTGATTTGTGCACAATTGTAACAGCATATAGTTTTCTTTTGTATGATTATTTTCTCTCTTTATTTATGAATGGCTTAAAAATAAAGATGATTTGTGTCATTCACGTTTAATTATGGTTGCGAGTATGTTCTCATTTAAACAGCATTGTTACAAAGAAAGCAAAGGAGAACTTGTCATTTGTCGTTAAAGCAGAGTTGCTTCCTAATTATCACAACGGCAGAGGAAAGCGGAAATTACAACACCGGGCAGCTATTTCTAAAAACATTTCTGCAACACAAAATTGTTTCACATTTGATTTCACAGTGTTAGAAGAAATAAAAAAAAATGAAGACTTTGATATTTGAATATTAGAAATTCATTTATTTATTTTTGCCTAAATGTCATGAAATTAGTAAGTCTCAGTCTCAGGTGGTACACATGTCATCTAGCAGAATGTATTGTGATGGCTGATATAGTGTATCTAATATAAGGCAGCAGAAAGAAAGAAAGAAAGAGTACTTAAGCGGCGTTAAAAACGTGAAGAAGTATTTATAAATTTCATAGCGAACATACATCAGTGGAAAACTATAAGCTTTGAGCCATTTCTATCAACATTACAGCTGTTCAATCTCTTACTGCAAGCAAAAGCTTCATAATTAGCACCTTTTCATGCAGCCATTCTTTTGCCTCATCACCTTTACATTAGTTTCTTTTTTATTCAAACTATTTATTACTTTTGAAGCTTTATGCATCATCTGTCACAATGTAGAGCATATGACTACCCCAGGTTAGAATTTCAATTCAATTCTATTTCTATAGAGCTTTTAACAATGGACGTTGTCACAAAGCAACTTTACAGAAATAGATTCATTAGAAATTTTAGATTGAAATTGATCTCTAACGAGCAAGAAGCAACAGTAGGAATGTTTAAAAAAAAAAAAAAAAAAAAAAGAACTCCCCGACTTTGTGTCATTTCAACACACTTCCTGCACAAAAGAAAGAAAAGAAAAAACGCTTTACTCAAAACTGACATCGTTTGTTTTCTATAACTCCAGCTCTGATAGCTCTAACGTTAAAGGATTTTGATCTGCGAGTTTTCTGTGAGGATGATTATTTAGAAGGAAGTTTTTGCGGCAAATCAACAGAGAGGAAAAAAGGAAATGGTGTTTATAGCTGTTATAAGATAAGTGATAACAGGAAGTAAACAAGTAGACAGGAAATGTCACTATAAATAGATCAAAATGTACGATGTGCCATTTTTAGTTTTTGTGTTAGTAAATTGCTGTCATATATATATATATATATATATATATATATATATATATATATATATATATATATATATATATATATATATATATATCTATCAGGAATTAAAGACCTCAGGATGTGCTGTCATAGATAAATAATCATTTTCAGGGTGCTTTGAAATCTGCTTCACGCCATTCCACGTCACACTCGCCTCATCATTTTTTTTTCCTTCTTCAGATGGAACTACAGTTTCAGAGGAAGGCCTCTGATGTGTTATGTGCTAGCATTTCAACCCTATAGTAAACACGTCCAAATCGCTCCAGTGTTGGAATCCTGGACCACATATTACAAACATATTGATGTTCCAGTTCAGAAGCTACCCATAAAGATTGAGTAAACATTTTTTTTTTCTCCTTCTGTGGTAATCGCACACATACACTACACATGAGATTTGAAGTTGTATCTACTATCCATTATCTAAGTTTAGAAGTTTTCCTTGTTGAAAATGAATTTGACTCCAGCCTGCGACTGGCTGATGCATTGTGTTTCTAAGGCTTTTGCCAGAGGACCTGGTCCACAGAGAAACACCCCGACTTTAGACCTGTGGGAAGGAGATCAAGAAATAAAGCAAGGAATTAGTGATATACGGAAATATAGACAGATATCTAGCTTCTAAGATTTGTGCACAATGCAGTTGGTTGCAGTCTGTAATGCAGGACTATTCAGCTAAAAGTAGTAAAGCTGCTTATAGAGCTACATAAATGTACATCTATATAAATGTATGTTGTCACTAACCAAGCCAGATTGGTAAATGAACTAAAAATGTAATGAAAGTCCATCCATCTATCCATTTTCTGAACCACTTATCCTACAAAGAGTCATGTGGAACCTGGAGTCTATCCCAGGGGATTCGGGATGCCAACTCACACCAAGGCACAATCACACACCACAGAAACTTTAGCAATGCCAATCAGCCTACACCGCGTGTCTTTAGACTGAAGAAGGAAACCGGAGAACTCCAGAGGTGCCATGCAGATTTACTAACCACTAAGCCACCTTAATGAAGTCTTTAAGGAGCATTCAGTTAAATGATTAAAATAAACGCATAGATTGACTGCAACAAGTAGTAGAAAATCTTCTTCAGAACCTGCAAAGGTTCAGTTTTCGGTCAGTTTGATCTATTTTGGTCATGTGTTGATCATTTGGTAATATATCAATCTTTTGATCATATGTTGGTCGTTTGGTCATATATTAATCATTTGGATATATGGTGATCATTTGGTCATATGTTGATCATTCGATCATATGTTGGTCGTATACTGATCATTTGGTCTAGCAAATCTTTTAACGCTAACATCATAAGCCATAAGTAATGCAGTCTATCACATACCCTGGGTGACGGGTAGCAATAGTGCTAAACTCATTGTCCCAGTTGGGTTTTCCATACAGAGTTTTCTGCTTCAGGCCAGTGATGGGGTCATTTTCTGCTTCATGGTGAACTCGGAAATGAGCAGCCTGTTACAAAAACAATTATTAAAAGGTCGAAAACAATAGAGCATACTGCAAGATCTGGAATGCTGTTTATATAAAATAAAATTATATATATATATATATATATATATATATATATATATATATATATATATATATATATATATATATAAAAGCAGTGTCCACCTGTTACATTACTCCAATAAAATAGCAGTAAGTGGAAATTCTCAAGAATACTGTATGTCTACAAATACTGGGAGTGAAGAAAGCTTTGCATGAACAAATCAACGGTCATTTGATGCAAATTTTCATGTTCCCTTTTGTGTACTTTTGCAGAAGTGAATCTGACCTCTGTCTCCTTCCAGCGAGTGAGGTAAATGTTGTAATTAAGGAAGTCGCTCATGCTTTTCTCGTTCATCTGCCTCTCCAGGGACTGTAGCAAGTCAGCAAACCATTCAAACGCCTCTGTTTCTGGACACAGCCAATAGAAGTAGATCTGCCAGGGTCAAAAGGGCAGAAAAACAGTTAGTGTGTATTCTATATACTAAAGTCCTTTAAATATTATCAAACTGAGGGGGTCAAGTATTATACAGTTTAGTATGTTCCCTGAGCTACACATTTAATTTTCAACATAATTGCAATTGTTTTGTGTTTCTGGATGTGTATTTAGATCCATAATGAGGAAGACTGGGGTGTGAGAGTAAAACTCCCTGAGATGACATAAGGAAAAAAGGAAGCAGACTCAAAGGGAACTTCATCCTCTTCTGATCATAAATAAATCATTATTCTTGCATAACCGTCCGTATTGCAACATATCATAAAGTCCAATAGCATTAAATGTGCTGATATGTTCAGTGTGAGCAGATTGTGAGTCCTGGGATAAGCACAGGACAGTATTAATGATCACAGCAGCAGTTATTAGGTACAAAATCTTCTAAATCATTGCTTGGGCAGTCAGTGGCATTCAGTGTTTTTGGAAAGTACCAAGCAGAAAAGCAAAATGGGACACCACCATTATCATTTCAATCACTGTTCTATGATCCTCATAGAAAGAAAAAACTTTTCAATTCCATTTTTCTTCTTCTGCATTTCCAGAGCATGAGAAAGGAAAGCATAATACTTATTATTTATTTACATCTAGAAGCATTTTCAAGAAGTAGGTCCCCTGACAAGCTGCTACGCTGCCACGGCTTGGCTTTGAAATCATCACCACTGATGAAGCCTCACCTTTTTGGTGAACACGTTGGTGTTTTGCTGTACAGTTTTGTACCACACAGACTTGAGGATGGATGCAAAGGGAGTAACACCGATGCCTGCACCCACCAGCATGACCACCTCATAGCGAAACACATCCTCACTCGCCGTACCGAAGGGGCCGTCCACTGCCACCCTGCACACACACACACACACACACACACACACACACACACACACACACACACACACACACACACACACACACACACACACAGACAGGCTCAGTTGTCTGTAAAACAAAAATCTTAGACTGAAATGTAGTTATAATGTATAATAATAATTGCACTTTTTGTTATGGTGGATCTGGGGAACATTATGAGATTGTTTTGATACACACATATTCACACACTACCTCTCATGGGGCAATTTTTAAGGAGTGTGAGAGGAAGCTGGAGAACCCAGAGGAAAGTCATATGCAAACTCCACACAGACAGTATCTGATCTCAGGACACACTAGACACTGCGTTATTGTTATTATCGATATGATTGAAAACCATTATTATTATTATTATTATTATTATTATTATTATTATTATTATTATTATTATTATTATTATTATTATTATTATTATTATTATTTTCTCTCTTGTGATCCTTGTTGGGTTGTTGTTTTTTTTTAACCTGCATGTCAAAACAGTATTTCTCAAAAGAGGTAGCAAGAAATGTTTGTGATGATGAAACCAACAATCAGTAACTGCTCCCCTGCACTCACTGAAATCATTGCAAAAGTCTGCTATAATCTGCTCTTCGGAATCAACACTTCTTCTTTCCAACAGCGTGGTATAACCCTACTAAAGCCACATCCCCTTTTCACAAGAATGTAGTTTCCCAGTTTGTTACTCAGCCAGACAATAGTGCTCTTTAGGGCACACAGAGACAAAATACAAATACAAGAGTCATAATTTAGTACTACTAACATTAACAACAGCAGTAAAAACAGACCAATCGACAAACTCACGCTTTCTTTCAGTAATATTTGATTTTACAAGTAGAGCTACCCTGTCCATACTGCTTATCTGATCTATCATCAGGTCACGGGGCCTATCTCAGGCATCAAGGCAGGATACACCCTGGACGGAGTGCCAAACCATCGCAGGGCACACACACACACACACACACTACAGGCAATATAGAGACTTCAATCAGCCTAGAAGCATGTCTTTGAACTGTGGGAGGAAACCCACCAAGCACGGGAAGAACATGCAAACTCCACACACTCAGTGGGCAGGAGCGAGACTCGAACCCAGGACCCTGGAGGTGTGAGGCGAGCATGCTAACCACTAAACCACCGTGCATGAAAAATATTTGTTTTATTTTTGACTAATTTTGAAAAAATATAATAACATATTTTGTATCCAAGGTAACATCATCTTCATTCTTCATTGTAGATTCTATTTTCATATATTCTACTGTTGAGTGTTGCTCTTTTTAATTTATTTTTTCTTCCATTGTGCTATACAAGGCTCTTGAGTTTGGTGAAATTTGAAGCTTCTGTTGTTCAGGTATTAGGATTGAAATATATGGCCCCTGGTATAACTTGCTCGACTTGCTCGAGTTTCTCTGCTTGTTGTCTACTTGAAGGCTGAAAAGTTTGGTGACATTTGGTGTCAGTTAAAAATGATATTTCTCATGGCCCCAGGGCCTCAGTGGGGCAGGGTTGGTGTGAGTGGAATTAGAGTGGAAAAGTCTACGTTTTTAAATTATAACACTTACCTGGGAAGTTCCCAGGCTTCCTGAACTCCACTCTTGTCCCCGCCGCATGCCTTGTACAGGGCATCTGTCCAATCTCCAACAATACGGACGTGAATGCTGAAGTGGTCTTCCTCAGGAGCAGAGGTCAGGGTAAATGGATGCCACTCCAGGTGTGAGATGGATGGACACTTCATGAAGATGTACTGACCCACCTCCATCTTAAAGCCTTTCTTCTTCAACTGCAGCTCCAGCGTCTTGGATGGATGCATCACTACCTGTTGGGCAACAAACGTTGAACTAGATGCTTAAGCAAGGAGCTTCAGAGCAAGGTGATCAACAAAGACATCAGTCTCAGTCATTTTGCTCATTATACATTACTCACAATAAAATGAAATGTTTTTTGTTGGAATTATTTGTGCTGCTTGTTGTAACCATACACTGACCTTGGTGATAACCACCTTCTGCCTCGAGCGGTAAAATCGCACGATCATCTCAAACACGTACAAGATCATCGGCCCGAGGACCCACTGCCACGTCTGTGAACAAATCGGTGGCGCAGTGTTGGAAATAACCTCATGTTCATGGTAAAACAAGACTAAGGCAATAAATGCAAATAAGGAAAAAAACAGTCTCATTTTTACACACAGTGTAACTCCCAAACTTTAAGTGCCAGTGTCAGAAAACAGTCAGAGAAATCAATCCTAGGTTTTATCCGAACTAAAAGCAGAATCTTATTGATCAGCCAGGTCAATCACCAGTCATGAACTCCTCCTGATGTCAAAATCTCAAGAAAAATTTGCTTGAAAGTAGCAGAAAACTGTCCTGGTAGGGCAAATTCAGGGAAAATACCCTGCATCTGGTAACCTTCAGGACTTACACATTAACTCTGATTGTCTATTGTATATAATTGCTATATAAATAAAACTGAACTGAAGGCGTTGCATTTGATGAATTCAAATTCTTTAATATAATCATTATTTCATTTAAACTCAATAATACAAACCTGCAGTGCAATACAGTACTGCGCCGTACAATAAAACTGTGTTTCGCTGAATGTTATTGTGTGTATTTATATCAATAATCTTGTGTCATAGCTGGAAGTCAGTTTACCCCTGGTGGATTTCCGGCAAAGTGGGGTGTAGGACAGTCACTGTCGAGGCCCCATCTCTCAAACCGGTCGCTACAGTTTTTAGGGTCATGTCGTTTTAAATCGTCCACGGTCTGGCCTCGTACAATGCGACTGACAAGTGATAAAAAAACACACACACACACACATTTATGCAGAGGAAGGTCAAGTGTTTGCCAAATCACTGTGTTGCAAATATCAATGTGATACAAGCAAAAGGTTGCTTCATTCCTTTGTTGCTCAAAACAACTGTTAGTCAACACTTTATAAATCCATCAAAATCTATAGACTCAAACCCCTGTGCTTTGTATTCAGTTCTTTGCATTAACACTCATTATTAAATGAATAAGAAGAATAAAAAGTGCAGTGATGAAATGAGAAATTCACATGGGTTTAACGGCTTGAAACGTTCTGTTCGCTTCGAAAGGTCCGATTGTAAGATATTAAATAAGTCAACACTGATATTTATACATAAACATTTGACATGCTTGCTACACTTTCTCCTATAAATATGCATAAAAGAACTATGCTTGTATGTATAAGAATTAAGGTTTGTAGAGTTAGTGTAACGGATACAAATAATAATATATACAAATATACAGCATTAATATAAATTTAGAGTAATAAAAAGTCTTTCATACAGATAAATGTGAACGAATATGTATTGTTCTTGATACATGACATTATTATTTAATTTTATTATTATTATTATTATTATTATTATTATTATTATTATTATTATTATTATTATTATTAAATCTGATGTACTGGGTTGGGGGATGAATGCTTTCAGTTTTTAAAAAAAAATCTTTTTGACATTTATTTATTTTCTAATTTCATATTTCGAAAGCTAGTGAAATAGTGGAATTTATATTGTTATCCAGTTGTGAAGTAACAATATAGTGGCTTTCTTTTGCTGGATTTATGTGTGCTTTTGTACTTCAAACTCAGGTAACAGATGATTTTTGAGCAATTATTAAGTCTGTATTATCTAATGATCCGCGTCTTGTAGGGAAACGGTTTTAGTGATCGTTTTATTCTCTACATTGTATTTTAGCTAGCTAGAATTAACTGCATTAGCTTGCTTCCATTGTCCTTGAAAATGCTCATCATTCTAAAATAGAAAAAAAAAAATAGCCTGAAATATGTAAGTTAATAATAAAACATTTCAAATGATAAAAACAGCATCAGTCTATCCTGCTTGCACTTACCCAACCCCATGGAGCACCAGTCCAATGAAAAAGATGATGAAGAGGTGATGGGTGAACCAGAACACCTCAAAATAGGACCTGCGAATGACCTCCATGGAAGAGGTAATGATGAGGATGAGGGAGAGGGTGATTACTACACCTGTCAGTCCTGCAATCGTGGTAAACATCACAATGGTCTGGCTCTGTATCATGGCAAGGCATGCAAAAAAAAAACAAAAAAAAATTACAATTTTTTTGTTATATTATATATTCATTTTATTTTACTAAAACTTTCTAAATGTCCAGTCTTCCAGTGGAGACAAACAGCTGCATTGTAGGGGTATTGTGTGGTAGGGAAAAAAATAAAGAACCAACTAATAAACATAATTTCACTGGTTACTTTTATTACAAATATAAGTGCTTCTTTTAGTAATTAAAGGTGCAAACTGCAATATTTAAAAGAGTTTCTATCCCTTTAATAATCAAAGAATTTCAAAGGTGCTTAGAATTTCTTTAAATTTAAAAATAATAATAATAATAATAATAATAATAATAATAATAATAATAATAATATCTCCAGTGCAAATTCAGGTTGTTGAACAGACTTAGAAGACATTGTGTTAGTTTATTAAGAATGGTTATATTTTATCCATTTTAGCTAACATTTTTCCTTTTTTGACAGGATATGATTCATCATCCTTAAGAGATTTTCTTAAAATACAATCACAGTGTAGATAACAGAGCTTGACTGTGCATGTGTGTGTGTGTGTGTGTGTGTGTGTGTCTGTGTGTGTGTGTGTGTGTGTCATTACTGTGAAGCGCCATCGTTTATCACTGTGACCAGATTTAACGGAAGCTTCACTGATCCTAAAGACGGAATTTCACCACTGAGTGACCATGTGAAGGATTTCCAAACAATCAGAATGTATCTTGTGATATTTTGAGACACACGCACACACACACACACACACACAAAAAATATATATATATATATATATATATATATATATATATATATATATATATATATATATATATATATATGGTATCAAGGTCCCTATTTTAAATGTCAAATTCTCCTCAGGTCTAATCTCATCTGCTGCAGCACATGTTCAGACCACACTCTGATGGATTTGGTCTAAAAATGGATCGTAAGCTTTTGCACAAACAGTACATGTCAGCTCGAGTGCACACTCTCACTGAAGCAGAAAAAGCTAGCGTACCAAATACTAAGAGATTTATATAAATATTAACATAAATGTTTACACGTTTCTACTTTTCTGTCAGGTTGTTGCCAATAATATCATTCATACTGCAAATGGATTAAATGAGAAAAGAAACAGAAGCATTATAGAACAGACTTTCAGACTAATATAATCCAGATTTACATTTTACTCCAAATCCCTGACCTGTACTATGAGCATTCCCAGATCTACAAGAATTTTCTGGACAATCACCTCTGGCATTTATGTATGTGCTAGAGATAGGTGTGGTCTACACATGCTGTTCATTTTTAATGTTTAATTTGCTAGGAAAACTGAAACGGATCATCTGAAACGGATAAATGTAAAGGAAAACACTTCCTTTAACTGTAGGTTGAATGAAAGGATTTTGTAGTTTTGGTTCATCTTTCTGGTGTATTTATATGTGACACAAGGGATGGAACTTGTGTGTGTGTGTGTGTGTGTGTGTGTGTGTGTGTGTGTGTGTGTGTGTGTGTGTATGTAGTGTTATACTCACCATCTCCCTGGACCGGATGGGGTTGAGGTAAGACTCATTATTCTTGTTTCCAATCAGAGACAGAACATGGGGCAGTGATTTGTTGTCATCTTCCCACTGTGCAGACTCAAAACGCTCGAAATTGAACAGATGAGCGATGGTGTGCACGGCTGACAGAAACATGAGAGAGAAGAGCTCATGAAGCTTTGATTGTTATTCTTTCTTTTTTTGGCTCTGATGTAGTATTAAAGAAGTCCAAATGGTACCTGTGTGGAAGGCGATCATGTAGGCCACCAGTTTGTGGAAAGTGATGTTCTTGTCAAGTTGACGAGCAGCTGTACGGCTACAACACTACCCACACATCCAAACACACAGTTACACAGTTACACTTTCTCCTGTTTTTGTTTCTTGCATTTGCACTTTAAAACTAGTTGTGACTGAGTTTCAGTCCCGAGGCTTTGTCTGACCTGTATGGAGCCTCGCAGGAAGGACAGAAGGTTTCGGCATACAGGCAGGAGGATCAACATGCAGTTAAAGTTCAGACACGCAGCTGGAGCTCTCGCCCACGGCAGCGCATGCTACAGA
This sequence comes from Hemibagrus guttatus, assembly GCA_033459395.1. Classification (NCBI taxonomy): domain Eukaryota; kingdom Metazoa; phylum Chordata; class Actinopteri; order Siluriformes; family Bagridae; genus Hemibagrus; species Hemibagrus guttatus. The sequence goes on along the minus strand of JAUCMX010000026.1, from coordinate 4,319,645 downwards.
GACGCAGACGGGAAATGAGAATAAATCAGTAAACTGGAAATGTAAACGTGACAGAGAAGTGATACATTTTGCTATATCTACTTTAAGCTCTAACACGTGCTTTGGCTGCATGTTCTGGGTTCAAGTGAAAGTAGAAAAAACAGAAATGATGCCAGTTTTATGTCAAAATCTTACATTCATGTCTAGTATTGTGAAATAATAAGCACAGTAATACAGTTTCTGGCCAATCAGCTATTCCTGAAGAACAGTGGAATTAAATTGACAAGATTTGTTTAGCTTCTTGGTGTTGATGTTGAAATATAATTCAATTATTAATCAAATATAATAAAGTGTATATGTGTGCAATACTAAATTTGTAATGTGTATCTTCATCAGCAGGGTTGCCAGATTGGTTAAACGGCTTTGAATACATACTTTGGATGAATTATATCAGTATTCTAAAACCCAATTAAGCGACCCAAGTGCTTCTCTCTTTGGTTACGATGGTTATGTGAAAAAAAAGCTCTGTTCCTATTTGAATGTAAGGGTTTGATTGACGCATGACTATTAAGAGGCATACTAGCAACATACTATCACTCTTTGAATAAAAAAAACGTCCAGTCTACGTAAAATTTACTGAATAACAACAAAGATGCTTAAATACTGTGTAAAAAAAAACATTGTACTGTTTCCTAAACTGTAAAATTGTAAATGTAAAAGCTAAAGATTTCATCGTCAAGTGTGAAAGGGTACTACAATGAATATTTGTGTTGTTAATAATAATTATTATTGTTATTATAATAATAGGGGCATTGGTGGCTCAGTGGTAGGTTTCTTCCCCTACCATGCGGAAGGCCCGGGCTCAATTCCCAGCCACTGGATGCAGTGCCGGTCCCAAGCCCGAAAAATGGGAGGGCATCCATAAAACATTTGCCAAGTTTTCGTGCGGACCAGTTGGTCCGCTGTGGTGACCCCGAACAGGGAGCAGCCAAAAGCAACTTCTTCATTATTATTATAATAATGCACTCATCATACAGCATACTACCAAACTCCCTGTCTTAGTGAGCCTCACCCCGAGGATGACCCTGCTGTAGTAGAAACGTTCAACCAGAAATCTGTAGTAGAATTCGACAAAGAGGTAAGCGTTGATTCCAAGCCATACCAGCTGAAGAGAAGAACAGGAAGTTACAACACGACCCGAGTGTTCGATTTTAACAGAAATGGAATATTTTAAACATATTGTAAAATCTACTAATAACTGTAACTATACCTTTATTAACTGCACTTTTATTTATCTACACAATTTCTACTATTTTCACTTCTGGAAGATGTTCAACAGCATTCATGTACCTGTACTATGCAATGACAATAAAGCTCTATCTATCTATCTATCTATCTATCTATCTATCTATCTATCTATCTATCTATCTATCTATCTATCTATCTATCTATAACTATATCAATACAATAAGTCTTATTCAGAAGCAAAACACTTACAATAACAAAGATGGAAAGTCCTTCATTTGCTGCAAAGTTGCCCATGCTGAAAGAACATGTGATTGTGTATGTTTTGTGTGTGTGTGTGTGTGTGTGTGTGTGTAAAAGAGACAGAGTGAGGCACAGAAGTGAAAGGTGTTTGGTATTTAAGGCAGGGAGTCATGGAGGAAGTTGAATCAGCTTGACAGAGTCAGCCCACCAGAACAGATGAAGCGCAGTTCCTCAATGTAAAGGGGGGGTGCGTGCGTGCGTGTGTGTGTGTGTGTGTGTGTGTGTGTGTGTGTGTGTGTGTGTGTGTGTGTGTGTGTGTGTGTTCGTTACAAAAAGATTAGTACAAAAGAGCTTACAGAAAAGAGGGACACCTACACTCTTTGTTACTATGGAGACAAAGACACAAAGTTCTGTGCTCTTACCATTTTTTTTATTCAGGTTATGTTCTCCGACTCCACTTACAGAAGAAAGCTGTAACAAGCAGTCATTTGTAGGTCACGTTTTAAGACGACTTTAAGAAGACAATCTACAAGATTATTTTCATTTACCCAAACACCAGAGGGGAACCGAAGGCTTAGATACAATCATCGAAGCCGTTTCTTTTCCTTTAGCAAAAAACGTATAGTGTGCAAAATGTGGTCTCGTTTCATAAAGAAAGCAGTGTGTGAATCCATAAAAGTGCAAAATATAAGCGTGAATAATGAAATATTTAAATAAAGGAGGAAAGCTTTCTTAATAAAAAAGCAAACCTCTCGAAAAATATTACTCTTAATTATAACCTACATTACAGAAACATGTAGAGAAGCATGTCATTTAACATCCTTATGAATTAGTGAATAAAACTCTCGTCTCGATCGAGTTGGATGCTGGTAAAAGGATGCTTTTAAATAAAACACAACACAAGAGGACAGATAAAATAATGGAGAACACCAAATCTGCTGGGTTTCTGATATGGTTAGAGCTGAAAGCATTTACATGTTTAGTATCATTTGTTCGACATGAATGCCAGAAGCCAAGAAACTGGAAAAGCAAAAAATTTCGAATATATGGAAATAATGTAAAAAAAAAATGGAATATGAAGTTGGTGAAAGAATAATTATCAGATTATATTAATCAAGCAGAGTGGAGGGGATTTATTCACGTATAGCAAACCATTTACATGATGAAGTTTTGTGAGGATGTCCAAACACATCGTATTAACGTCACTCATTTCAAACACATGCAACTGATTCACGCATTTGATAAGAGCACTTTTAAGATTTCCCGGGGTGGCAATAATGCAGAAGTGGTGAGTGAGAGGTTAAAGCTCTAAGCTGCTGATCAGGAGACCCTTAACTGCATGGATTGTATCTGCTCTCAGTTGTAAGTCACTTGATAATGAATAAAATGTAACTGTGTCCTTTCGTTAGTTATTGATACAGAAACTCTAATCAGAGTGTTTCTATATTTAGAAGAGATTTGGAAAAAAATTTTTAAAAACCACTCCACTGCACATGGTGGTACATGCCATTCTTGAAGCAAAAAGGATTTCATTTTCATCTAAATGTGCCCTGTAAGTGCTTTTATAAGACAGTATTGTTAAATAAAAAAAGTCATCTTTACAAGAGACACTTTTACATCATTATGGAAATGATGGAGGGAGGTATGGAGAATTAAAGAGAGAGGAGTATAGACAAACAGAGAGACAAGCAGACAGCGGCTTACATGACGAAAGCAGCATTCTCATGTTGTTAAACAGCACATGCATTCAGCAAAAGCACTTAAATAACCCAGGCCACAATCATGCTGACTGATTTGTCTTAAAATCCAGTGAACCAAAAAAAGCTAAGAAAGTCTTAGGAAGACTTTTGACATAATCCACAGAACATACATTAACTTCATTGGCTAATTAAGCTGCTGGTCTATAAGGGACACTTAAAAAAAATCAACTCAGGAAAGTTCAGTTTCATATATTATAGGTTCAGTCTGACAGCTGTGTTTGTCATCAGTTTTTGCCTGAATCACAATGTTTCACATTAATTCTCAGCTCAAGCGATCGCTTGCTAAGAGCGTCCACATGATTTGCCACCTACTCCATTTCTCCATCTGTACTGTGGCTCTTTACTTCAGAAGGGACTCAACACAGACACTGGTTTATGTCTCCGTTGGTGCTGGAAATTGGTTCATGTTGCACGTCTTTGGCTTGATCAGAGCTCTCTAATGAGACATTTCCCTGTGTGCATCCGGGCCGCGAACACGACGCAGCCGGCATCCGTAGTGAGCCACAGCATTCACACAGTCCCTGCACCGGGCTGGAGGAAAACAGGTGCCTGCAGGGGTGGCAGCACTGATAGAAAAGGAGCATGAAGAACACAGCAAGGGCATAGCTAAGAAACAGCAGCAGCTCAAGCACTGGTGCGTCTACTTGTCGATAAAATTCAGTGCGGTGGGTGAACCAGAGAGACGTGAGCGCTATGTTCTCAACGAAGCGTACAGAATAGTAAGCAGTTGCTCGCCTCCAGCCGTAATTTTTGTCGATCAGGTCAGGGTCGTCGAGCTTGAGCTGCACAGCTGACCAGCAGAAAACATTGATCCCGGCATACAGGAAAGTGAGCATGGCGAGCGCAGTGGCCGTACCCACGCGCGTCAGCGTCTTCTCAATGCTCTCGGGAAAGGGTGAGCCGCTGTGCCAGAATGACACCCATGGCTGCAGAAAGAAGGCGAAGAAGCTGAGCATGACTACAGGCAGCAGCCAGGCCTTCAGCACAGAGCCGAAAAGCACAAGCACAGCAACACGTGTTGCGATCTCGAAGCTGCGCCACAGCAACACGCAAACGTATGCTGCGGGACGCACTGACACCGCGTAGTCATCGTAACGGATCTTGATGGCTAAGATGTTGCAGCGCAGTGCACCGTACACAATGGACAGCAGAGAGATGACCATCAGGGTGCCTGAAGAAGAGAAAAAGAGAAGAAGTGGACAGAGAGGCATTAAATAAACATCAAATTAACATTAATACACATCCAGGTTACAAATTCTGTGTAAACTCTAGAGGCTGCTGTATGTGAACATCCCAGGAGATTTCTGAAATACTCAAACCAGCACATCTGGTACCAGCAACCAACAACCATGCCACAATTTAAAGTCACAGTGATCATCCTTTTTCTTTATTCTGATGTTCATGTGAGCATTAACTAAAGCTCTTGATTTGTATCTGCATGATTTTATACACTGCACTGCTGCCACATGATTGGCTGATTAGATAAATGCATGATTGGGGAATTCAAGTGTTCCTGATAAAGTGACAGTGAGTGTTTAGCCATTCCACAGCATGAAATGTAACTCTAAACTCTAAACAAATGTATGTGCTTAATTTTTAATTTTCTATTATTTTGAAATCTAATCATTGGCAATAACAGCTTAGAAATGAGATCCTCCTGTTTGCAGCTCTGTTGTAATGCAATCCAGCGAGAGTATGTGTAAACACAATGCAATGCTCAGATGATTAGTTGGATGCAGTGGCAGCTTCAGGTACTTTTCACCCTTGCCCTTAGGCCTGTGCTAGTAATCAATATGTCAGGACTCTCCTATTGCCTCAGCTGCTTCTTAATATATGTCTTCTTCCGCTCCATTAAAACCTGATGACTTGGCCCTTTTACTGACAGTTAGGATGAGATTCCCAGGGTGCTGGTAGCATATTTCTCTACCAGTGCTTCTTGTACTTTGTGCATATGGTTACATCACCATCTCCTGACTTCACGACCTTTAGTGGTATCATGTTATAAAGCTACATAACAGGAGTGGTAATGGTGCAGCAAGTACTCAGAGTCTTCAGTCTGTTTCCCCTTAAGTCCCTGAGTTCCTGGAGCCAGTCATTACAGTCCCCCCAGTTCACAGCTAAAGTTTCTGACAAGCTCCAAGTCCAAATGTGGCTCTTTATCTTACTGGGGACTCAAAACAGACATTGGTTGATATCCCCATTGGTGCGGGAAACATGGTCTACAACTCTAATGAGACCATAAAGTTCTCTAATGACTCAACACTATCCTCTGCTACTAATCAAATTGTAGAGCATAATTTCAGCACATAATCCTGGGAATACCCTCAAATTCACTACAATGGATATCTATTTACCTTCAACTGGAGTCACAACCTTTTATCCTTGGAGCCAGGACCTTTCACAGTCAGTCAGCCCCAGAACCTATACCTGACTCACCCCTAAATCTGGGCAGCGGTGACTCAACCAGTTCTGGGTTATTGATTGGAAGGTTCATCACTGGTATGCTGCTACTGATGGGCCCTTGAGCAAGGCCCTTAACCCTCTGCTCCAGGGGCACTGTATAACAGCTGAACCTGCGCTCTTACATTAACGTCCTATAAAGGAATTTGTTGAAGAAAATATTTCACTTTACTGTGATATATAAGTGATAACAGAAGGCTACAAACATATGGCCTTTTTCACTGAATTAGTCTCCACTCCACTAATTCTTACCTACTGCATTAGTTGCCAAGAATTCTCAAATAATATACCACATGCCGTGATCCTCCATCTGTACCATGGTCTTCCAAAGAAGGTCTATATTCCTGTTTGCTCATTTTAGGGCATGTTGCTTTAGGGAAATCACTGCTCGGCAGAAATAAAAATAAACTGTGCATATACTCTTATGAAAACAGGGTGAAGGATGAGGTGATAACATTAACAAATATATATCACTGCTATAAAAGATGGATATGATTCTAGGGTAAAAAAAAAAAACCTAAGAAAATTACCTTCCCTCAAAGGGTTCTTTAGGGTTTTGTAAAATTAGAATATACATGGGAACAACGTAAATGTAAAAATAATATTTTAAGAAGTAAATTTAAGAGCTAGTCTTCTGATTAGGTCTAATCTTGGTTATATCACTGACAGTAGCTCTCAGGCATTTTATCATTGTGCTGGCACTGTTACTAAGTATGAGTTGCCAGACAAATCAAGAGAGATCGAAAGTCCAATTTCCACTGATATGAAGTCTGTTTCAAGCACTATTAACCTTCAATTCAAGTCTGTTCTGGTATCAAACTGACAGTTCTGACAGATTATATTGTAACAAAGGACCTTACTGCTTATAAAACTTTATTGTTCTAATACAGTAAGATGTACACTATTGTTATTGGAACTATAATTTCTATTATTTTAGTTTAAACTGGAAGTAGATAATGCTAGTCTAGCTAAGTAGCGATCATTTATCAGCTAGCTTGGTTTTTGAAAAAGATAATGTATAGCATTTTTGTGATATTTAGGATTTTTTTAAAACTCAGATTTAAGATGTATATCCGGCAGTAAAAGAGTTCAACTGAATACAGTACAGCGGTAAAATTCCAGTAGTGTATTCTATGAAAATTTAGCCCTGTTTAAATAGTTTTGTACTCTTTTTAAGCATCCAGTACAGTGCATTTATTGTAAATCTCACATTATAGTATGTGGGTTATATATAACAATGCCAGTAAGCTTCTGCCAGTTCTGCTGCCAGTGAGTTACTGTACATTTCCAAGCTAATGTTTATAGTGCACTATGGAATTAATAGTGTCTTGGCTCAGGCTTGCTCTCTCGGCACGATTAGAGCACTGTTTTAATCGAATCGGTAAGAAGCTCAGAAGCAATTACAACATGCAAAGTGAGATTAAATACTTGTGTTACAGCGTTTATATGCAGCAACTACAGCAGAAACAATAGATTTACCTTTTTCTTCTCTTTCATTTCTTTCACTTTTGATTTGATTCAGTTGATTTTCTCTTTTTAGTTATGTAAAAAAAAAAGCATTCAAGCAGTTTTTCTCTTCATTTGATTTTATCGTTGTTTCAGCCTATTGCTTATGCTCTCTATATATCATTTTAGCTCTGTGTCTTTGCACTGCCTCATGTGTGTGTTTTTTAGTAAAGAATTCTACATTTATTCCTTTCTGAAGCTGCTTTGAAATGTGATTCCATACATATACTGTAACAACTGGTGTTGTCAGCCTTTATCTAAACACTCATGTCCTTCGAAATGGAGTGTGCATCCTTCAGATAAGCCTCATGAGATAAGTGTTTTACTGTCATGTGGCATAACTGTAGAATGAAGCAGAGACATGGTGGGGTTTAACGCTAACATGAGAAGCATCTATTACACGTGCTGCATGTGCTCTTAGAGGTCCAACTCTGAATTTGCTTTCTGCTGAATGCTTCTTTCGGGATTTGGGAATAGAATAGGTGTAGTAATAAATTAATAGTTCAAGCTAGTCTTTTAAGCGGCCTTTTGTTATGGTGAATGCTATTGTAACATACTATGATCTTGGCTATAGTGTATGTCATGCTCAATGACAATTGCTCTAATTTAGAAAAACAAACTAGCAAAATATAATAGAACTGTCAGGAACAGCTGGACAGTTCCCTGGCAGGCCTGGAGAGGGCGCTGGCAGGCAAATCTTGGTAGCCTGCTTTATCATGTGTATTTTGTGCCACGCCTTTCCTATTGTTCTGATTCCCATTGTGTCACCTGTTCCCTATTAACCTCAATGTTTAGCCCTATAAATAGGGATCCCTGTGTTCCTGTCTTGTTGGTCATTGTTAATCTATTCCGTGGTCCTGTTATGTTTTGGTTATGTTATGTCCTGTTTCTTACCATAGATTACGTTAAGGTTTTTAGATCTAGGTTTCGGTTTTGTTTTAGTTCTTTGCCACGTCATGCCGCGTCGTGTTCTCCAGCCAACCCCCTGGGGCATCCTTTAGCTTTGCTGGAGGCGCTTCAGGAGCCGCGCCTTAGAGAAGGGGTTATGTCAGGAACAGCTGGACAGTTCCCTGGCAGGTCCGGAGAGGGCGCTGGCAGGCAAATCTTGGTAGCCTGCTTTATCGTGTGTATATTGTGCCATGCCTTTCCTATTGTTCTGATTCCCGTTGTCACCTGTCCGCTATTAACCTCAATGTTTAGCCCTATAAATAGGGATCATTGTGTTCCTGTCTTGTTGGTCATTGTTCATCTGTTCTGTGGTCCTGTTATGTTCTGTTTTTGCCATAGATTATGTTAAGGTTTTTAGATCTAGGTTTTGTTTTAGTTCTTTGCCACATCACGTCTAGTGTTCAGTTAGTCTACCCCATGTCTCATGTTTATGTAAATAAAGCATTGCTTGTTTTCAATCCCGCGTATGGGTCTACTCCATGGCGTGCGGGCGCATGCAGCAACCATGGAGGTCTTAATGCAACAATAGAAGCTAATTTCAGTGTTATTTTAGAAAAACTCTCAAATGCTCAACTGTTTTTTTTTTTTGTTTTGTTTTTTTTTTAAACCAAAAGTAATTCAGCTATTGAACCATGATGACTTCTATAGCAGATCCCCTGTTTCACAGAGGAGAGAGTTTTCACAAGCTGTTATACTTTTTCTTTTTTTTTTTTCATCCTTTGATTAGTGAGGTTATAATGCCTTAATTTTTTAAAGCCGAATCCCAAAGACAGAATGGTTTTTAAGGACAAATAGACTGAGAAGTCCATATGCTAGACTTCAAGGTCAGACATCCTATCTAGACTTCATGCTGCTAGTCTAAAGTTCCAATGTGAAAGAAACGTGTCTTATTTCTAGCTATAAACTAATCACTAAATGTTGGCACCGTTCATTCATGTCAACTGCTTATCTGAATCCTCGCCAGAGTTTTACATTTTAAATGTCATTTCAATTCCCTGAAATGTCAAACTGGTTTGAACACTGTGTGCAATATCTGCTAAACAGGAAAGTAAGGTTTGTTTAATGTTTGAGATGTGTATTCACAAATAATAGCAAGGAAGGTGTGTCTTTCCTGAACCAGTTCAACTATACAGACACACACAGCAAGGCCCGGATAACCTGAATAGCCAGGAAGCTGTTCTTAAATCAGCACATCCACTCCAAGTACAACAACACTGCAACATAAGCTATTGGAATGCTGGGGCTGTAGTTGCACTCTAAAATGCACTTCTGTTTGCCACATGATGGCAATAACGCTGAAGAATGTGATCTGGATTATAAGTGACATTCAGCTTCAGAAATTTCTGTGTGTGTGTCTGTGTATGACCTTTCCCTCACCTCTCCCAATGGAAACATCCTTCTGCAGCACACAAATGTAGAGCTGCAGTGTGAGCTGAGGGGCGGAGCCCAAGAAAGCCTGGATGACCGAGGTCCGAGCGAAGGCTGCTCGGTGAGCCACCAACTTCCCCTCGGCCTGCCCGACCTCATGTTCCACCTCTTCCGCCTGGCCACACCGAGGCATTTGTTTTTTCCTAGTGATGGTGACATACGGCTCCTCCACCTTCCCAGAGCTTCCATAGATACAAAAGGCATCCAAACACCTGGAAAAGAGTAAAGTTAGGATTAGTAGCGATTACATTATCTCCTACATTTTCATCTAACCATTCAGACCAGGCTTCAAGGTTTTTTTTTAAAGAACATTCTATTAAAAATGACTGGACAAAAAGTTATTTCAGTAGGTACTCTATATCATTAGGTACACCCTCAAATGCCATCATAACATGCTGCTCATTTAAAAACAGAGATAAATAAATAGCAAAAGAGTTCCAGTGTGTGTAAAGGACAGTTATATTCCTGATCAACAATAATGAATGGAAGTCCAATACATGCCAAAAAATTTTATAATAATAAATCTAGTTAAAGCAAAGAAGTAAAATATACAGCAATTAAAGAACCAAATATCCACTTCTACTGAAAAAAACAAATCATCATTTGAATCTGGTACACAACATGCACAGAATACACTTTAATTTCATTTTATTGAGTTCCCTGTATTCCCTTCATAGTAAATTGACAAGCCATCCAGCTCCAGTCACAAGTTCCAGTCACGACACTAAACATACTCCTCAATCAAATATTGTATAACTAATTATTATAGGGGGGGTTAGCACATTTGCCTCACAACTCCAGGGTTGGGTGTTCGATTCCCGCCTCCGCCATGTGTGTGTGGAGTTTGCATGTTCTCCCCGTGCCTCAGGGGTTTCCTCCAGGTATTCCGGTTTCCTCCCCCGGTCCAAAGACATGCTCTGTAGGTTGATTGGCATCTCTAAATTGTCCGTAGTGTGTGATTGCGTGTGTGTGTGTGCATGCCCTGTGATGGGTTCACACTCCGTCCAGGGTGTATCCTGCCTTGATGCCCAATGACGCCTGAGATAGGCACAGGCTCCCCGTGACCCGAGAATAGATCGGATAAGCGGTAGACAATGAATGAATGAATAATCATTATAAGATGTGCACGACTAAACAGCATCATGCAATTAGCCTGGATTTCTTTCCACGCAGCATTCCAGTGAGAACAAAATCACCTCAACAGAATAGGGAAGTAAACAGGTTCAAATGTGGTCCAGTAATAGTCTTTCAGCCGATCGATTAACCACAGACATGCGAGAAGGCAGAATTTACTGAAGTGAGTCACGCCTTCTCATTGTCCCTTCTCAAAGCCTGTACCACTGAATTCAGTAGAAAAATACATCCACATGCCTTTGCAGAATTTTTGACATCTGTTATATCAGTTACATTAACCCTGAGGGACAGAAGTCAAGACACAGCAGTAAGCTCACATCCTGTTTAAGAGAAAACACCCACACTGACACTGTGCTTAAACTACAGTTTCATTTTCTATTTAAGGGCAAACTTTCATACAATTCACAGCCTAGCATTAACGTAGCGTGCTCGTCATTTAAAGCCTCGTGCTGCTCGTTTTAAGCACATCACATTAAATTATGCTATTAACGATCAATTCAGTGCTACATTAGCACAGAGGCTAGATAAATACCGCCTAGGGGAGGGCACTTGCCAGCTTCACTGGGCTGTTTTCCTAGATAGCTTATTTAAAATGCAAAGGGCTGCTCTTCCATTGAAAAGTACAGACCTGATAATGCTTGCTTTATCAAAGCATCTAAACACAGCTATTAAAAAAAAAAAAAAACACATGCAGGTATTAGCAGCTGATCATAATACTCTGATCACACCACTGGGCTAAAAAATAGACATAAGGGCTCACAAATCACCCATTTAAGGAAGGTATCTGAAGTTACTCTAGATGCCATTGTAAGAAAGGCTTTTAAAATGGAAGTGTTCATTATTGATGAGCCACACACAGCCCTGAAACACTGACCAGCGCTATCTGATTAGGACAGGAGCACAGGCCATGCTGTTGATCTCTACTGGAACACAAGGCAATGTCAATGCATCAATTATACACACTCTATATGAGCCTGAGGGACAGCTGGAGCTGACATGCTGGTGCAATGTTGACTGCTTTCAAACAAATTCGACTGCTCTGAAACACAGTAACACACTATTCACAGTGTCACAAGGATTTAAACACATTAAACCCATTCCTAATCAATTCAGTCGCAGCATTTAATCACACACACACACACACACACACACACACACACACACACACACACACACACCCCCAACTGTTTTTGCAGTGTTATACGGTATGGACAGATGGACTTATATAAACACTGAAATGAATCAAGATACATATTTGTGCGTTAAATTATGCGTTATGACTGCGTCACGGAACACTGACGGGATTTACGCACAGCTCTGTCACATGAAGGAAAAAAACGGTAGAAAAAAAAAATAAAATAAACAAAATCTGCCTTATTGTGTCAATGTACCTACAAGCTATTCTTATACAGCAATATTTGATGAATGACTCTACACCCTGTTTAAGGCGCAATGTGTCTGACAGTTATTTATTCAATGTAATATCTCAATAAATCATTTCTTACAGTTATTTCGTTGCGCAGATCTCACACAGTAAGTATCTTCTTTACAACTTGATGAATAAACATGCTCCTAAATCAGCAGATTTGAGTTAGAAACTGTTGAGATTCACTGTTTTGTTGCTTTATTGTGACGCTGTATAATCCTAACTCTCCCTGTAGATGACAGACCATCGCGCTCATGCAAGCTTTTCTTTCTTTTCATGATGATAAGAAGGCAGGAGTTACCTGATCACAGGTCCAAGCTGCAGAAGGTGCAGCAGCAGGATGAGCGGCCTGTCTCTGCTCAGGTCTCTGTGGATGAAGATAAGGGTGAGCTGCACCAACACGCATGGCACCAGCGTGAAGAGCAGTGTGAAGCCCTGCCAGATCTTATCTCCGGCCGAGCGGTACGTGGTGCTCAGGTACAAAGCTGCCGTGGTTTCGGCCGTAAACAGAGAGACCGACACCAGGACGGAGCTGGGCAGTCTCATCCTCTCACCCCTCACTCCGCCATCCTGATCCGCTTCTGTGCGCTGCTTCTCAGACACACACTCACATATACACATAGCGCAGCACCACAGGGGTCTGGGTTGCCATGTTCTATTGTGTTTACTATTACATTTTCTTTCCCATTTTCCCAATAGACTATGCTTCCACGGACTATAAACTCTATTCAATTATACTTATGATTATACAATTTCTGTTCTACATACACATGATGCGCAGTGTTTGTATTATAATCAGACTATAAAAGGTTGCCAAATTAGATCCCTCTCGTTCACATGAAAGTTCTGTGTATGTGTATGTACATATGGTGTATATATATACCATATAAATGTGTGTGTGTGTGTGTGTGTGTGTGTGTGTGTGTGTGGTGTGTGTGTGTTTATTTTAATAATAAAAATATTGAATACTGTAGCAGATTATCTGGCAACATGGCGCTCGATAGTCACCGCATCCATCGGTCATTGCAGCTTTCTTCCTAGAGGGGGCGAGACAATACATAATCAGTGTACTTCAACGAACCTGCGCGCACTTGGCGACTTGTTTACAGTGGATGGAGATCTTTGTAGCGCATTTCATTTTGCCAAATGTCTCTTTGTTAGCTCCATAAAGGGACGTCGATCAAAAAAAAAAAAAATCAATAAATCAATATAATCCCAAAGAAGAGTAGATGAAACTTAATAAGGCCAAGCATGCATGGTGACAGCCATGTTTTCGCTTAAAACGGAAAGCAATGCTTAAGGATATTTGACTGAAATTCAATATCCTTAAACTATTTTGCCTATGCATACTCACAAAGGAATAGATTTAGTACTATTCAAGTCTTAATGAAGTCTTTACGTCTTGTCGCTTGGTGGTGCTCACTGATGCTGTGGATGGATCTGTGTGGAGACCTGTGACCTGGAGACAGCCGTGGACAGAGCCACTTGGGGAGTATAACACTGTCACCGATCTGCTGTTACATCTGTCAGCTTCTGACAGCAAGGAATTAGTGTCTATAATGAACTCAGAAACTACATTGATCTAATAGTTCCTCATGGGCCCATGGTTACTGTTGTAGAAAGGACACTATTTACATTTACATTATTTACTGTCCAGTGTCACCCGAATGAGGATGGGTTCCCTTCTGAGTCTGGTTCCTCTCAAGGTTTCTTTCTCTTATCATCACAGGGAGTTTTTCCTTGCCACCGGTCACCACAGGCTTGTTCATTAGGGATACATAGGGATAAATAGGGATAAAATAGTTTAATAATTTAATGATTCTTTTCCCCCCTCTCCTTTCTGCTTCTCTATTTTTGTAAAGCTGCTTTGAGACAATGTCCATTGTAAAAGGCGCTATACAAATAAATTTAATTGAATTACTGATTTTGGGCAGCTGAGACAGAACACCTTGACTACAGCTACACACAAAATATATCTTATAAAAGCAAAGAAGCTCTGTGTAATGAGGAAAATGTGAAATAAAGCATGAAGTTAATGTAACAGAGCAAATTAACTATACCTATTCATGTTCTTTTTCCAGAAAGCACTTGTCGATATTTCATTATATTGGTATTTTTGCATTACTTTTCACATATTACATATAATATATGTAAAATAAGTATAAGGGGCATAATAGCAAAATACCCAAAAAAATGCAGAAGTGGATTGAAAACTGTGAAATATTAAGTGAAACAGATAAAAATTGTCAATTTGTTTGCTCTGTTTTGTGAAAAAATTAGGAGGGCTTAAATGTTTTTAACACAACCAATACCACACATCTAATTTTAAGCTAAATCTACATCTAAGTAAAGAATAAAATAGTGAACACCTGAAGCTACATAATGTTTGGCCAAGTAAATGACAAAAGAATCTCTTTGTAATGATATCATGATATGAAGAAAGTATAATGTAAGAGCATATATGCATCTAATGCTAATCAGAAAGCTATATCTAGGATTTTTAGCAAAATTAATAATAATAGAATTAAAATGACATAACAAGGACCAGAGGGGGGCACGGTGGCTTAGTGGTTAGCACGTTTGCCTCACACCTCCAGGGTTGGGGGTTTGATTCACGCCTCTGCCATGTGTGTGTGGAGTTTGCATGTTCTCCCCATGCCTCAGGGGTTTCCTCCGGGTGCTCCGGTTTCCTCCCCCGGTCCAAAGACATGCATTGTAGGTTGATTGGCCTCTCTAAATTGTCTGTAGTGTGTGTGTCTGTAGTGTCTGTAGTGTGTGTGTGTCTGTAGTGTGTGTGTCTGTAGTGTCTGTAGTGTGTGTGTGTGTGTGTGTGTGTGTGTGTGTGTGTGTGTGTGTGTGTGTGTCTGTAGTGTGTGTGTGTGTGTGTGTGTGTGTGTGTGTGTGTGTGTGTGTGTGTGTGTGTGTGTGTGGGTGTCCGGCCTAATGACGCCTGAGATAGGCACAGGCTCCCCGTGACCTGAGAATAGATCGGATAAGTGGTAGACAATGAATGAATGACCAGAGCAATGTCACAGATGTTGTGCAGCAATCGAAGGGAAATAAGATCGGCTGAGAGAAAGTGGAAGGAATCACTACAGAGGTCTTGCCTCATACTGTGCGCTCCTGTCCAAATTCTTCTTGGACCTGACTCTTGCTAAGACTGCCTTCTACATGGAAAGATCCGCACAAGACCCTTGTACACTCCACAACATTTTTTCTTCATTACTCAAACCCCCTGCTCCCTCTGCTTTGTCTTCCCTGACTGCTGAAAACTTTTTACGATGAGAAGACTTCCACTTCTCCCCTAACACTACAAAACCAGGCTTCCCATTCTCCTTCCCTCACATTTTTCAACCCTAGCAATAGGAGAGATCTCTCACGTCATCCTGCCCTGCAATCCTATCACCTGCCCACTTGATCCAATCCCTTTCACAGTGCTCCAAGCCATCTCGCAAGTCCTTCAAGACTACAACCATGGATGGTTCCATAACATCTGGATATGTACCAACTACCTTCAAGAGAGCAAGGTTTGTTCCCATTCTGAAGAAACCTGCTCTGGATCCCTAAGATTCCTACAATCCTTGTTTATATTCAGTTGTCTCTCCATCTTTCACTGAATAAGATCCCAACCAGTCTGGCTTCATGATCAGTACAGATTCATCGTACTGCTCCATTGCTGTTCCCCCAGCTGCTTACAGAAAAGAATGTAGGTGCAAGCTTCTCATTAGTTCACATACAAGTGCACACAC
Source organism: Hemibagrus guttatus (assembly GCA_033459395.1). Taxonomy (NCBI): domain Eukaryota; kingdom Metazoa; phylum Chordata; class Actinopteri; order Siluriformes; family Bagridae; genus Hemibagrus; species Hemibagrus guttatus. Next base: position 4,303,767 of record JAUCMX010000026.1, on the reverse strand, counting down.
AACACATTTCACCAGCAAAGCTCAACTTTGAAAATATTTCAACATGACTGTTGAAATCAATATTACAGCAATAAGAAAGTTATCTCTCATTGATAACTCTCATCTTTGTGCAGATTTTACCTCTGACCACACACACATACACACACACACACACACACACACACACACACACACACACACACACACACACACGCTCCTATTAAACCTTGTCTCCCCTGTTTCATTTCTTAATTTAAAGTGATGTCATGAAAAAATGTCAGATCCAACCATTTAGGACATACTATACAGCCAAATGTTTGTGGACACCTGACTATCACACCTATGTGTGCTCTTTTTTTTTTTTGAACATCCCATTCCATTCCATTATATACTTCCTCTCTTTTGGGATAGCTTTCCACTTGATTTGAGCTCATCCAGCTATAAGAGTATCCAACAAGAGCAAGTTTTGACACAGTTAAATTGACAACAGCAACCTTGAATTGAGGTTTGAGGCCACGATACCTTGTGGTGTGTAGTGAAGAATGCTTTTCTGATAAAGAATAAGTTGATGAACTGAACTGAGAATCTGTCAAGAGAGACAGAATAAACTCTGGCCTGCCTTGATGATGAATAAATAATGATCTGATCCACACTTCACATTCAATTCAATTTTATTTTTATTTTCATAGTGCTTTTAAGAATGGACATTATCACAAAAACTGAATAAAAATTCAGTTTTTCAAATAAATCAATTAAAATGTATATTTATATTTATGAATCATATCACTGTAGAATCATGACAGCTACCTTGTCTCAATTCCACTCTTGTGGCCCAAAAAACCCCCATCTTTTTCAATTCTGCCATTGCTTTACCTGGCTGTTTTATGGGAAAACCTAACCAAATTGAACTGGAATAGGGGTTGAGGATAACACATTCCTGAGATGACGGTGATTATGATATTGAATTAGAAGCCAAAAAAGTCTACGTCTTATCTATAACATGCTTAGCGATGAGCCTTATATGCTCATATTATAAGAATCAGCACACAGCTAATATGTATAGACACAAACACTCATTGTAAACCAGATAGTCAGCAACATGTCAGATATTTTTCAAGCATGTCATCATACCACACCACTTCCAAACAGATAGCGGGGTAACAGAAAAGCTGCACTAGCTGCTAGTCAGCTGTTAAGCCTTAAACCAGAGAACACAAAACATATAGTTCTGTCATGTTGTATTATGTCATGTCATGTTTGTCCCGTGGAAGATTTTTACTTTGCACCTTGAGTGGAATGTATGCAGATACTTCTAAGCTTCATCCTACAATTCTACCTTATATGAATCTACACCCTGGGCTAGAAAGAAATCAGCCCTGGTCTCTAGTTGATACATGCATTCTTTCTTTCAAACAGGCTCTGTTGCTTCAAAAATAATAAATGAATACAGTTTAAAGAAGGTAGGTGATGCGAATGGAAAAAAATGAGCATTTATTTGAGTGAGTGAAGGCATAGCCAGTTTATTAGCCGTGCATTCACATCTCATATTTAAGATTTCATGACTTGTACATGATAATCCCATCTGTGCATGTAATTTCTGTTGTGATGCACAAGGTGTCAGTCTTGCTCTGTTTTTTTTAAGTATGATTTTTTTGCCTCTACATGTGTTGGGTTCATTCATTCATTCATTGTCTACCGCTTATCCGAACTATTCTCGGGTCACGGGGAGCCTGTGCCTATCTCAGGCGTCATTGGGCATCAAGGCAGGATACACCCTGGATGGATTGCCAACCCATCGCAGGGCACACACACACACTCATTCACTCACGCAGTCATACACTCACGCAGTCATACACTACGGACAATTTAGAGATGCCAATCAACCTACCATGCATGTCTTTGGACCGGGAGAGGAAACCGGAGTACCCGGAGTACCCGGAGTACCCGGAGAAATCCCAGAGGAAACCCCCGAGGCACGGGGAGAACATGCAAACTCCACACACACACACACACACACACACACACACACACACACACACACCCCCCCCCAAAAAAACGGGAATGGAACCCCCAACCCTGGAGGTGTGAAGCAAATGTGCTAACCACTAAGCCACCGTGCCCCCCATGTTGGGTTCATTGATTTATAATTTAGTTTTGTTTGTGTTCTGTAGTCGCAGATTATCTGTTAATTCATTGCAGGACAAATAGGAAAGCTAATCAGATGTTCACTAATGAAAGCACATGCTGATGTAGGAAAATAAGTATAATCTATATAAGAGCTATAAATAGTCATGCTCTCAACAGCCTCTCTTTTATTTTCTCTCTCTTAAAGTTAAAGACTAAAACAGTATTTTATAAAGTAACCTCAAAGCCCTCTGTCCAGAAAACATTACTATACTTAAATCTGTTTTACGTGGTGCATTCACCGCACAAGACACTGTGAATTACTCAGTGATTCTGCCTCACAGTCGTAGGGTTTTTTCTGCCAGTCAGCTTTTGTTCCTTGCTTCAGTTTCACAGTATAAATAAGTAATGCATGAACATAACGTTTATGATCCTGCCAAAAATGTATGAGTGTACTTCAAATATAATAAATCATTTAAAACAAATGTGTGTGCTGCACATATTAATAGATGTGATCCACTAATCAATTACAATTTGACTGTATTCAGTTAGAACTATTTCATATCAGGAGGATTGCTGTAGTATATGGCAAAGCAAATAAACTAAGATGAGCTGGACACCGAGACACAAAAAAGATACGTTATAAGAGTTTTATCTCTTAATAGTAGAGCTGAGCTCACCGGACCAGAGGGTTGTTCTGTGGATCCACAGCTCCATGGTTCGATCCTGAGGTCTGGTTACTGTCAGTGTGGGTTTCTTGGGAATGTTACACACATCGTGTGTGTGTGTGTGTGTGTGTGTGTGTGTGTGTGTGTGTGTGTGTGTGTGTGTGTGTGTGTGTGTGTTTTTTGGGGTTTGGTGTGGGGTGGTTGTTGGTTTTGTGTGTGTTTTTTTTTCCCTGTAAATGGGTTGGCACTCCGTCCAGGGTGTATCCTGCCTTGATGCCCAATGACGCCTGAGATAGGCACAGGCTCCCCGTGACCCGAGTGTAGTTCGGATAAGCGGCAGACAATGAATGTTATGTATATTTAAAATAAAGACATTACTTTATATTGCATGTTGTATATATTTGTGTGTTGTTTTTGATAGATGCACATGTCAGGTTTGTAGCACATTCACTCCGTCCTTTACACCACCGCCCTTCTCAAAATGCACCTTGTAAAGCTGTTTTATTTCATGTACGCTGTTTTTTCAGCAGCCTATCTATCGTTAAGAACCTATCTAGTGTTAACTGATGTTTGTACGGATTCTGCCAGCTTCTGCCAGATTATCTGTCAAACAATCCAATCAGACCAACAGAGGAAGAAATATCGCAGATTTCTACCTCTAGCTATTTATTGCCTGAACTGATTCTTGAACACATCACTTTGTCTGGACCTCTTACATTAAAATGCAAGTTATTGATCGTGCGAAGCTCACCTGTAATATAAAGATCAAATCATATGATTGGTTGCTCTAAGATGCGACAAAATTTTTATTAAGAGAATCTCAAGACTTTTCATTATCTGGTGCAGTCGATTCTGTTTATTTCTTACTTTTACAAATAACCTGTGAAATGTAGGGCATTATTAGAAATATATTGTTTAAGCTATTGCATCAGCACAAGTGTGTTATGCAGCTAAAAATAAACTATTTCGTCTGTGTTTCATTCAGGAAAATGACTATTAATAAGCTGTTGGTTGGTCTCCTGTCAAGTATCTTTAGCAAAATGCCAGCTGGGAATCAGTCTACTTGTGAGTTCATGTTATCTCTTCAATCCAGTACAACAAACATAAGCTTACTTTTATATTTTATTTGAAATTTATGAAGGTAAATACCTTCATAAAGGTTTATGAAGGTAAATACCTTCATAAACAACCTGTCTCACTAGCTGAAAGAGATGTCAGGATAATCCTTACTTACAATACTTCATACGTGTCAGGTTCTGTAGTGTAGTGGTCATCATGTCTGCTTTGTTCACAGAATGTTCTGAGTTCAAGCCTCAGTGAAGCCGTGGTTTTGAGTTGGTGGTCACTCAAGTGCCTTTCGTTAAGGCTCTGGATTGTTGATTGGTATTCAAGCCTCAGTGCTTCTATTGTTGGGCCCTTGAGCAAGGCTGCATCATGGCTGACCCTGCATTCTGACCCCAATCTTCCAAGTACGGGATATGAGATGAAAGAGTTTTACTGTGCAGTAATGTTTATGTGACAATAAAGGCTTAAACATAACTTAATTAACAATAAATAATATCCACAAAAACTTCAATCTTATACAGTACTTCAACAACTAGTCTTGAATAATGTACCTTTAATTTAAAAAAAAAAAAAAAAGATCCTGATATAGTAGTGCTATATTACTATCACGATGACTATAACAACAAAGTCCATACAAGTCTAACAATATTCAGTAGAAAATGAGACTAGAAATTTAAGAATGACGCAATCATTTTAGCAACCAGAGACTTTCCTTCAGACTTTCCTTTCTTTGGTCTCCTGCTGTTTCCCTCATATTCCAAGAAATGACTCATTAACTCTGCAGAGTCTTAGTCTTAGCCTTCAAGCTAGTAAACATGACCTCCCTCTGATTCTCATTCACTTTCCTTATTTTTCCTTTCCTGACACGTCTAATGCCTGTTAAACAGCCATGTATATCAAACCTAATGAGCTCCATATAGTTGTTAATGCTATTATAGATCACCTGACATAGTTATCAACCAGAAGCAGCCATTGTAATTAAACCTGTTCAGATGTAGATAATAAATAGAAATTATAATTTTTTTTTCACTGGTCCAGGTTTGGTGTTACGGATCCTTGCACAGGATCTTTCCTTTTATACAAGTTTTTTTTTTTTTTAATAGCTGCCATGAATTCCAGCCATGTAAAGTGCTCATTCTATTCTGTTATCATTTTTGTGGCATCTATTCCTGTCACTCAACATTGATGTACAATCACGCTTGCTCTACAATCACACAATCTACTTTTGAGATCTATTTACCATGAATTATTAAATTACTTCCAGTTTTTGTGACCTGAACATTTAGACCCCCAAAATTTTGCCTTATGGAAACTTCTGTCATGTTGTTTTAAAATCTCACATATCAAAGTGCTAATTGTCAACTGTACATTTATGACTTTTACTATCTGTCCTATTACAATTCTATTCACTTCAATTTAATTTGTATAGCAAATTTTATTAATGGATATTTTTTGCAAAGCAGGAATATAAAAATTCAGGATAAAAAGGCTTGAAATTTAAATTGATATTATCCCTAATGAGCAAACCAGGGGGGGCACAGTGGCTTAGTGGTTAGCACGTTTGTCTCACACCTCCAGGGTTGGGGGTTTGATTCCCACCTCCTCCATGTGTGTGTGGAGTTTGCATGTTCTCCCTGTGCCTCGGGGGTTTCCTCCCCCGGTCCAAAGACATGCATTGTAGGTTGATTGGCATCTCTAAATTGTCCGTAGTGTGTGATTGTGTGTGTGTGATAGTGTGTGTGTGATAGGGGTGTGTGTGATAGTGTGTGTGTGATAGTGTGTGTGTGATTGTGTGTGTGTGTGTGTGTGTGATTGTGTGTGTGTGTGTGTGTGTGTGTGTGTGTGTGTGTGTGTGTGTGTGCGTGCGCCCTGCGATGGGTTGGCACTCCGTCCAGGGTGTATCCTGCCTTGATGCCCAATGATGCCTGAGATAGGCACAGGCTCCCCGTGACCTGAGTATAGATTGGATAAGCGGTAGACAATGAATGAATGAATGAATGAATGAATGAATGAATGAGTGAATGAATAAACCAGAAGCAACGGTGATGAGAAAAAACTCCCTGAGATGATATCAGGAAAAAACCTTGAGAGGAACCAGACTCAAAGGGAACCTCATCCTCATCTTTGTCATATATCTCCAGGCTGTCCATATGGAGACATCCTCAGCAGAAGTAATAGATCTTTCTTTTTGGCCTTTTTGAGCCTGTAAAAAACCCACAACTCCTAATGCTCCAGATACTAAATTGACAAAGAAAGCTTCTTATATTTATTAACCCTTTATAAACCCTTTAAAACAAAGGGTTTTCTAATAATCAGCTAGCCTTATAAAATGATTAGCTTGGATCAGCAAACATAACATGTGATTGAAACACTGATGGTTGCTGATAACAGGCCTCTTTGTGAAAATGTAGATCTTTCTTTTCATAAATCATCAAATTCATTTTATGTTTTTGAAATGGATAATAATAGGATTTTCTGTGGAAAACAAAGAAATTTCCAGGTGATCCAAAAGCTTTTGAACGGTAGTGTACAGTACGTATACAGCTCCTCACACCCCAAGCATTGCAAATATCCCATTTCTAGCAGTTACTACAGACATGTTTCCAGCCTGAGCTGTCATAAGTGTAGTAGAAGTATCCTGTGTTGTAGTTTAAGCAAGAAAGTGTTTGTCAGTTATGTTGGGAATGTTTTATGAATAATTAATGAGATCCAGAGATAAATATGTAATTTAATCCTATTATTTGTATAGTGATTTTTTAGAATGACATTGTCACAAAGCAGCTTTGTTCCTTTGAGAAAGTCATATTTGGTACAAATAAAAATATGCATTGGATTTCTGAAGCTTTTTAGGTGAATTCATGTAGACTGATCGTGTAAACTGATTTAAGACTGCTGAAGTAGTAGACATCTAAACCTCCGCAAGAATTTCCAACCACTCGGTCTAAACAGTTTATTAGCAGAGAAACATATAATGCAGTTTGGCTGTAATCCTGTTTGCTTGATGAGATTAAAATGAATGAAACACAGTTAGGGCTGATCAGTGTGTGTTTCCTCTGCTCTGAGCTACATTTAGGACCCACAGGATGCCTGGATGAAAGTAAATTTGTGCTGGAGTGTGTGTCAGGCAACAGTGCTACAGCACTCCTGAGGGATCTGCGGAAGCCTACTTGTCAGCTACAATGCAACCATTCACAGCTTGCACTTATTTAAGCCTTGAGTTTTAAGGTCGCTTTCCAGGAACAAGCACAAAAAAGAATATGGAGGTGTAGATGACTCTTTAATGAAAAATGAATGTTATGAATAGACAGAGCAATGTTAGAGCTAGAGAGCAGCTGAAGGTGAATGAATATATTACAGGGAAGTCAATAGATTTCTGTGTAAAAATGGAAGAATCTGCTTTAAGGACATCTCTGAAGCACTTGACTGTGATCATGTAGGGCAGTGAAATGGAAGCCACCTCACAGTAAAAGGCACACGAGTACTTGTTTGCCAAGGGACCTAAATGATTCCAAAGCCATGAAAAATAAGATTATATGGTCTAGTGAAACTAATGCCATGTCATTAATGAAAGGGCATGCAATTAATGAAATTCAAAAACATTGTGGAGAAAAGAATGGGAGAGAGTGAATGAGAAAGAGATTGAGAGAGTGAGTGAGTGAGTGAGTGAGTGAGTGAGTGAGTGAGTGAGAGAGAGATCTCATTAGTAAGTGAGTCTGTGAATTAGTGAGCGAGAGAGAGAGTGATAGAGAGAGATAATGAATGAATGTGATGTTTGTGTGTGTATGTGAGTGAAAGAGAGAGGGAGCGAGAGAGAGCGAGAGAGAGAGCGCGAGAGAGAGAGCGCGAGAGAGAAAGAGAATGAATGTGATGTGTGAGTGTGTGTGTGAGAGTGTGTGTGTGTGAGAGAGAGAGAGAATGACAGCTTGGGGACAGGAAGCATGTGATGAGTGGCTTGTGTGAATTACTCAGACTCTAAGCCATTTAATATTTCAAGTCATTCAACACAAGACTAAATGTAATCTCCAGTGACCTTTCTGATGGAAGTATAAGTGGCACTTAATTTGAAGCCAATTTGTCTCCATCAACTTTGTTTACATACGTCTTCTGAGAAATGATTAATTTAAGTGCTATTAGTGCTATCAGCTCAAGGCAATATTATTTTTAGCACAGCATGATGTCAAAATATCAAGGGTGTTGATCAGTGTATTTACATAAAAAGGTAAAAACAAAAATGATCACGTCACCTAATCAGCACTGTTAGTTCTGAGGAAAAGAGTGAATGAATTAGAATTGAATTAGAATGAATGCTATTCTGAAGTGCTCATTTTGCTTCAGTGGTGTAAAGTTTATGCATAGTTCCTGATATGAAAAGGTCTCACAGGCACATGCATTACCTATAGAAAGGTCATGATTGTCTGCTGTAGGTCTGTTGCCCTTTGATACAAACTCTCCCTTTTTCAAAATACCTAAACCTAGCACAGATATGAGCTTAGTAACGAAAGGCTTTGCAAGACTCTCTTACAAGTGATATCCATTAAGATATACAATTTCACGCTTCCATAGCTCCAGTTGATTATTGGAAAATGTCTTTGCATACTCACCTTTGACACTGGAGGGAAGAAAGATTAATGGATATCCTGTCTGATTTCATCCTCAGTGAATTTGAATTCTTATCCGTCTGCAAGCCAATAATTACTGCAAAAATGCAGTACACAGACTGATCCAGAGACATCCAGTGGAGGCTGACATGCAGATAGTTTAGAGAAGTGACATTAAATCTGCTTGACATTTACCTAAACCAATTGTCACGTACCGGTAGTACCAGGCGAGACGGAGCAGACCTATATGCAGGGATAGACATCAAACAGGGGTTTATTCAAAATAGGAACACTCATACACAGGAACACAGGGGAAATAAACCAAACACAGAACAAAGACACACAATAACGAGGAGGACTAGCCACAAACACAGGCACGACAACCAATATAAATAGGGGTAATAATCAAAGGAACACAAGGGACAGATGAACAGAGGCGGGAACAGGCAGGGCTAAAATATCAACACAAAACACACATGACACAGAGAAACAAAACCCCTGCTAGAAGCCCCCTAGTGGCCCAACAGGGAACTTTGCCAACTATGACAGTACCCCCCCCAAAGGCGCGACTCCTGATGCGCCAACCCGTACCCATTCCCGAAAGTCTGGAAGGGCTGTGGGTCCGGTGAGAACCAGGAAGGAGCGAGGAGCACGGCGAGGCAAGTGGGGGGGAGCGAGGAGCACGGCGAGGCAAGTGGGGGAGAGCAAGGAGCACGGCGAGGCAAGCGAGGAGCATGGCAAGGCAAGTGGGGGGGAGCGAGGAGCACAGCGAGGCATGTGGGGGGGAGCAAGGGACACGCCGGCAAGGCCAAAGGGTCCCAAGCGACGTCCACCGCCGAGCAGAAGAGCCAAGCGACGTCCACCGCCCAACCATGACAAAGGCGTGGCTCCTGACGCGCCAACCCGTACCCATTCCCAAAAGTCTGGAAGGGCTGTGGGTCCGGTGAAAACCAGGAAGGAGTGAGGAGCACAGCGAGGCAAGTGGGGAGAGTGAGGAGCACGGCAACGCAAGTGGGGGGAGCGAAGAAGAGCCGAGCGACGTCCACCGTCGGGCAGAAGAGCCAAGTGACGTCCTCCGCCAGGCAGAAGAGCCGAGCGACGTCCACCGCCGGGCAGAAGAGCCGAGCGATGTCCACCGCCGGGCAGAAGAGCCGAGTGACTAGCCACAAACACAGGCACGACAAACAATATAAATAGGGGTAATAATCAAAGGAACACAAGGGACAGGTGAACAGAGGCGGGAACAGGCGGGGCTAAAATGTCAACACAAAACACACATGGCACAGAGAAACAAAACCCCTGCTAGAAGCCCACTAGTGGCCCAACAGGGAACTTTGCCAACCATGACACCAATAAAGCTCTCAGACTGAAATTTTTAATTTACTTTCAAGGGCACAACACAAGACAGAATAGAAAATTCTTGGATATAATTAAGCATTTATTAGTCCAATATCAATGATTTTTTTCTCTTACATTATACTAACCGTTACATGTTCATGTGCTTTTACTAACTCTAAGTGTGAATAAGATTAAAATCACAATCTTTGGCTTCCACACAGCTCTGTACGCACCACACGACAAATTCTATAATAACTGCCTGGCCTTAAAGTAACACAAAAGCCTGATGCCTATTTATTCACTAATGGCAATAATAATAACCCACATTTCTACAGCCAGCTCCAGAATGACTACTAATATTCTTTAGCATTATAATTTTGCCTCGTCTTTGAAAGAAAATCATTATGAAAAACATTCTATTAGAGAAAAGCCTATAGAAAGTATGTATATGTATGTGGAAAATCTTAACTAATTGTGTGCAATGTTTATTTTATACAATATAAATGCCAATAATTCTGGCATTTTCTCTCTATACATTCCTTTTTATGTTTAACGTTTCAAATAATGAATCAGTGAATTTTCTTGTTATTAACGATTACTAGTTGGTTAAAAGAAGAATTTCTTTATAAGTGTTTAAATAAATGCTTTTTGTTAGAATGTTTAATGTCTGTAGTCTTCCTGAGAAAGGGGAAGATGTATATTTAAAGGATAGACAGACTAACACATGTTGTGGGGAAGATGGGGGTCATGTCAACTTGCATAAAATAAGGTTCTTTTTATACACAAAGTAACATGTATTATAATAAGCAACAAAGCAAATAATACAACATAAGTATACATTGGCAAATGACATATTATGCCCTCTGTTATATTTACAGCAAACTGGACAGATTGTATTGCAGTGAGTCCAAAACAGCCAAGTTGTGAAATGTGTGCCAAAATAAATAAATATAATGTGTCACTCTTTTAGATATCCTAGCGCATATCAATTTCCCAATTACAGACATGACATTATCTCCCCAGTGATAACATTTCAGTTATCACAACAGTATATCACTTTTCAAAATATCAACTTATCTTGACATTGGCTCCAACAGATTGAGTGCATATTTTATACTATGGGAACATAACAATGATACAACAGTTTTGTAAATATTACTCAAACTTCATGCATCACAGATAGCAGCCATTGAGGAGTTTACTTAAGAAATTTGGAACATATATTTAAAGACTAAAAAGATGCAGAGAGATGTTGAGCTTTCCTCAAATTGTGTATTATAAGAGTGGGGATAGGGAACCCCGAGTGTTTGTCACTTGCTCGTCAAGTCCACCCCTTGGGGAGTCTTCAGATACTACTTTAGAGCAGACTACAAAAAACAGTTCAACCCTTGAACATACCCCCCACTACCACACCTCAAAAGTCTGAAGTTTTGTGCTCAAGATCCACACCTTACTACCCTTAAGCATTACAGACTTAATCAGATAATCATTCCCCGATTACTTTGTGAGAGATGTGGACTTCCTCCACCAGTTGGGTTTCAACTACATTCTCTCAGATCTCTTGGGTGACTTGCTATAGCATGTGTGTCCTGCTTAAGACAATCATTATTGGTCTCAGGGGAAGTTGTTTTTGTTACATTCCTTTTGGACTGAGGTATTCCTGCACGTTCATTCAGTGGATGTGGTAATTGAAGTGATTCCCGAGGTGACGTACTCATATTCTCTTGCTGAATCTCTCCTTATTTTAGTAGGTCTAGGTAGTAGGAGGTTTGGGTACATGACTCTCGATCTCCCTTTGGCATATTTAAGTCTCAGTTCATAGATAGGAATGTCCTTTTCCATGTGCTAACTACAGTATAAATGCTAACTACAGTATAAATGGTGCCATCCCTGTCAATTTTCAACTCTCCAGATCCTTCCCGTGGTGTCAAGTTCTGGACTAATTTGCATGTACCAGAATTGAATACTGTGCTATGTACCCTGCCATCATAATTGCTCTGTGTCCATTTTCCCTTCCAATAGCATATGCTTCCTGCATTTCTTGATTCAACATAGCTATGGTGACGTCCTCCATCTGCATCAGCCAGAAGGTTGAACATGTCCGCAGGTAATCTTGGTTAGTGGCAAAACAAGGAAAGGCTACTTCAGTTACATGTTACAGTTCTAATGTAATATAAGCTTACCCAGAGAATTCTTACAATTGGTAGTCTTTGCCATTAGAGTCTTAAGCATCTTAAGGTTCGACTAAATTGTTTTTCAAACTCATCTCCTTGATTGTGGTGAATACATGTTGGAAATCCAAACTTGAGAGGATGAGCATTGAATATTTTTCTGGCCCGACTTCGATGCTGCAGTTGGTTGTAGCTGTGCAAAGCATATGAAATAATCCACAAACACTAATACCGTAGCCACCTTTATACCTGTCAAGGTGGAGCAAATCAACAGACACATGTTTAAATGTTTGGGTGCTGGTGACACTCAACAACAGAGGTGAGCTCAACAGATATGGCTGTTGACCATATCACCTGTAACTGTAGCCACACCGACTGAACATCTGCTCCCACTGCATTGTAGGAAATTTCCTCTATGCACTCATCCATTAGTGTCTCTGCATCCAATGGCATCCTGGACAGACAATAAGTGTCCATATTTTCTTTGCCTAGGGGTCCAATAGTATTTAATATAACAGTAGACAAAAAATGTCAGTGGATTATTATCACTGTAGACAGTGAAAAGGGGGCATGGTAAAGGTTGTCAGTGAACCTCTTATTGCCCGTTTATGAAAAAGAAATTACAATTTGCTCCAGTGGAAGTAATATTTTCTCCTTTATGCTGTCAATGGCATGACTTGTATGCAATTATACAGAGCTTCTTACTTTGTTTTATGACTAGAAGTATGACTAGAAGTCATCTTCCCTTTTGGGTGAAGTTTCTGTGTATTCCGTCTGCTTTGTTGCCATTGCAGGCCCATTATTTATGTCATAAAAAGGGCAAAGTGCAATGCAGGCATGTACTGCTGATAGTATCTTAACAACCCCATCACCTGGTGTCATCACAAGCAGGAGTGTTGCTGTGGTCCATTTTGCCGGATAGAATTCTACCAAGGTAAAGAATTTCAGATGTAAATATCTCACTCTTGCTGTGTTTCCATTTTATCTTGTACTGCCCCAGTCTCTGTAAGTCACTGACATGACTTTCAAATGTTTTACTGAATACATGGATAATGTCTAGCAATGAGATGCAGTGATAAGCCCAAAGATCTCATTCATACAATCCCCAGGGGGTCACAAATACTTTCAAGTCCAACAGATCCAACAGCGAAAACCTGGCATTAACTTCAAGGCCAATCATCACATCCCAGACTCTAGGGATTGGCTGCCTGACAGGGTGTGTCTGTATCATGACAGCCATGATACAGTGCCCCTGGAGCAGGGTGGGTTGGGGGCCTTGCTCAAGGGTCCAACGGTGGCAGCTTGGCGGAGCTGTGGCTTGAACCCCTGATCTTCCGGTCAGCAACCCAGAGCTTTAACCAATTGAGCTACCACCGCCCCACGACACTATAATCGATACACAAACATTTTCCTGCCATACTTTTTCCTGACACAAACCACTAGGGAAGCATACATTAAGTCAAGCAAATAGTCCTTCATCTCCTCATACAGGGACTGATATGCAGGTACCTTCCACAGGCTATTGGTCTCTCAAAGAGATTTTTAACTTTGGTTAATGCCCCGATGGTATTTTCAGATTGTGATAAGCAGGCTGCAACATCTCATGATCTGTTGCTTCTCCTCACCTAGGTGTCTAAGCTCTCTGGGGGATCTCAAAGGTTTGCACGGACTTCCTGATCTTTGGCATATCCAGTCTTGATTCTACATCATTTGGAATGTTTGTTTGTGTGTGTGTGTGTGTGTGTGTGTGTGTGTGTGTGTGTGTGTGTGTGTGTGTGTGTGTGTGCAGTTGTACTAAATGGATGCACAGGTACAACTGGCTGTGTGTTGCCAATAACTAACTTACTAGTCAGTATAATATCATGAGCAGTGGAATTTTCCACACTGTGGGTGATGTGTGGAGATGCCTCTTTATGGCAGCTTCATTCTTCTTGGGGCAGTTTTAAGCAGAACCCCAGCTGTGTAGAGGGGAAGCTCTGTGGAGGTGGATCTCTGCAAGTACCACCTTTGCTAGCTGAATGGCCCCAGGCATGGTCTCCGGTTGGTGAAACTGGACACACTCCTTGTTTACACTTGGAAGTCGAGCTCCAGTTTTAGTTTTAGTGCTGTTGGTTAGCTGGGTAGTGAGTGACAAACTACAGACAGTTGGAATGGTCAGCAGGGTTAGTATGGTCTCAGGCTAGCCACAAACTGAAACAACATAATTATATGGTATCTTCTAGTGGGGAAAAGGTACACTTTTCCCATCTGATTCTATATCAGTGATCCTTTATGATGATTTAGTAAGTTACAATTGTGCCAAATGTTACATGTAATATGTTTAAATGGTCTAGTAACATATTGAACTAACTAAAAATAAACAGTGATTTAAGCTCTCAGTTCCAGTAATACCGATAGTAAATAAGGCATTCTGTTTTTCATTCTCCTGAAAGTGATTAATGGAAAACCTGAAGCTTACCTCATACAAAAACGTGTAATGGGCTCCTGATGCTGTATTACATCTAATTGGAAATATAATTGGTTTAGGCAATGCAAGGGATCTGCTCTCCTCTGCTGCTGGATATCCATTACGGAGTAATCTAAGACAATATCACACTATTATGTTTTTATTCTATAAAATTAATATAAAAGTTGATGTAATAAAATGATGAGTAGATGCATAATATATATATATATATTCATAAGTGTAATCTATTCACTCTCAGCCTTTTTTAATAGTCTCTTCACAGAATTGTGGATTAACGTGGTATCACAAATTAAGTATTTTAGACATATACAGCAGGGTTGTCAACTTTGGCTTCCCGGCTGAAATGAGATTTATTTATTTTTTTTAAAAGAAAAAAAAGAAAATAACTTTTTTGCTGTGCAGAAATGAGAATTAAGGTGTAAATTGTGCAAAAAAGTCAAATGCCAACACAAATTTTCTTCAATATTATTAAATTAAAACTACATCTAATTCTTCATCACTATCTTCTCCTGTTTAACACTTCTGAAGGATCTTCTGGAAACCACTACAGCAGCTGATGGATGCTTTGGTCTAATTAAACCCCACACATTTTCGACACTGACAGAAAAAAAAAATCATATGAGCAGATCTGTGACTATGTAGTATTCTTATGTTGCCTTGTTATTTAATTGGATGTAAGATTAAATTGGTCAGCGTGAGAGTGTGAGACAGAGCCTGAAAGTAGTACATGGTGACACGTGAATTACCGGCATGCCACAGGGGGTTCAGGATCTAATAATTAGACTGGATAGATCTCCCCCTCTTTGTTCCTTTAAGTCCATCAAGCTAGATTAGCTAGACTTTTTAGATAGTGCACCACTTTCATTTGACAGTTCACAGCATGTGGAAGGTATTCATTCTCTGGTGCATTATTACAATCTCCAGGCTAGCAAATCACAGTGGTCAAGGTATCATCACTTTGTTTCAGTCCCCTTTCATTGCATACAACTTACATAAATGGCAGTGGCAATAAAGAAATCAGGGCAGAAATGTCATTCCTGACTATTATTTTAAGTTATTTCTCCATTCATTCATTTATAAAATCACAGCAGAAATATTTATGACTGCTGACAAATTATATTATTAGGGCAACATTATGATAGCTGCTAGGACACACACAGTGATGGCTGGTAGTGATTTTGATTTTCTTTACTGTACAACAATTCATAACGACGCAACAACAGCACATATAACAGACTTCTAATATAAGTGGCCAGTTCTCAGGGAATCTTGTGCTCATGAAATTGCTGAGGGAGACCTACAATAACTATGCAGGAACTAAGTAACGAATGTAATGAATGAATCGATCTTTATTAACACGTTTCTTATTCCTATAAAATATTACTTGAATACTGTGCAGAAAATGTGCAAAACATGCAGTCTTATGGTTCTCCTGCAAAACTACTAGCGCTTTTTTATTAGTTACTGATCAAACTAAATAAACATTAATATTAGCACACCATTAAAAAAATCATTTTATCATTTAGTTTAGTGTTTTGTATTTTAAAACAGTAATGTTTTAGTTGCCTCAGTCTCCAATGTGTTTTTTTTTTAATCTTCCTCTTCATTTCCTCTTTCTCTCACTACATACAATATGTATTAATGCCCTACGGTGTAAAGCTCAAGGTTGTGCAATATGTAGCCGCAAGATTCCATGTGAGATTCTACTAGAGAAAAATTCAGCCTCTGAAAATGTGTCAGCTCAAACTGAACATTGATATTGTAATATCCATTTTAGGACAGTATCAGTTACTGTTGTATACATTTAATACATACACAATACTCCTATTGCTTATATACTGAAATACATTTTTGATCCTAGTAGATACCTAGAGCACTATGTTGCTTCTAACGTTCCAATAATACGTACCCAAAGCATTGAGAGTTGCTTGGACAGAGGATGTTACTTGTGATTTTGAAAGAAAAAAAAGACTTGGAGAAAAATAAAAGACACATTGACTGTGGGGCTTTACAGATCCAAGGTCATCCAGACAAGGATGTGTTCCCTCTCAAGGTTTCTTGCTTATATTGTCTCAGGGAGAATTTCCTCACCTATGACTTGCTCATTAAAGGTAAATATAAATTAAAATTTTCAATTTTGTCATTGATGCCCAATAACGCCTGAGATAGGCACAGGCTCCCCGTGACCCGAGAATAGTTCGGATAAGCGGTAGACAATGAATGAATGAATTTTGTCATTTTTATTCAGAATTTTTTTTCCCTGTAAAGCTGTTTTGCAACAATGTACAATGTCCAAGTAGACTGAGAAGTAATAACCTGAATGATACATTAACTTTAAATTATTTTTTTCATGGATTGTGGAGGCCAATGCATGAGCAACACAAACAACCAAAGCTGTGAAATATAAAAACCCATAAACTATGAATACAAGGCAAAAAAAAGACTGTGGTTGAAGCAACCATAACAAACAATCATTCATTGTCTACCGCTTATCCGATCTATTCTCGGGTCACGGGGAGCCTGTGCCTCAGGCGTCTCAGGTGTCATTGGGCATCAAGGCAGGATACACCCTGGACGGAATTCCAACCCATCGCAGGGCACACACATCTCATTCACACACTACGGACAATTTAGAGATGCCAATCAACCTACAATGCATGTCTTTGGACTGGGGGAGGAAACCGGAGTACCCGGAGGAATCCCCTGAGGCATCCCCTGAGGCATCCCCTGAGGCATCCCCTGAGGCATCCCCTGAGGCATCCCCTGAGGCATCCCCTGAGGCACGGGGTGAACATGCAAACTCCACACACACATGGCGGAGGCAGGAATTGAACCCCCAACTCTGGAGTTGTGAGGCAAACGTGCTAACCACCAAGCCACTGTGCCCCCCATAACAAACATGACATAGCAATAAAAGTTTGACATTGTAACACACAGAAACCAGAACTTAAAAAGAAGTGCTAAACAGGATTAAAATAATAAAAGGTTTGCGTGATCAGTGGCATGTTACACAGTCAGTGACTTGCTGGGGCTGATGGGTAATGTTATTGTACTCATCTCTTCCTGGTAGTTTGCTCTGCACCTGCCTCTATTTTGGCCTCCATCTTGTGACAAATTTCTTTGATTAAAATGAGAAAACAGTTTTTGTGTACTAAAACTATAGAATACGATATTTGTTAGTGAAGAAATGTATTTTTTTATATATATATATATATATATATATATATATATATATAACCAGTATCCACATATGGCAATGACAGTGGAGATTAAAAGAGGCTACATCCTCCATGAAAAAAGCCCATTTTTATATATAACCAAGCTAAAATATGTTAGATCTTTTCCCAAATAGAAATGTTTTACAATAACCTAGTTGCACATTTGGTAGCTTTATGTTGGTCCACAAAATTGTGACCAAACTTGCCATACTGAACAGAATCTAGTGCTAGGAAGTCCATGGCTCTGAGGAGAGATTCAGGGTCTCAGCTAAAGATATTTTAGTCACTGCTGATCAGAGTATTTCATGCTTCTTGTCCACACTGTCCTGCTCCACAGAGGCAGACTGCACAAACACTCACGTTCAGCCTGTAAACCTGTGAATACAATGTAATTAATGTAATGTACAATGTCACTTATATCAGTATTTATATATCAATATATCAGAATTTCAGGTGCTTAAATGGTTTACCTACAAATTGACTGTCAATTTAAACAGTCAACATATATGGATGTAATAATAGTTAGAAGCTACTAGTTGGCCTACTGGCTAAATAATTAGGATTTATTCATGCACATGGGGTTTAGACCTAGCTTTAGAGTAAGGAGCTTTTTGCCCTTGCATGTTAAAAGCATAAAAAAGTCCAAAGTACAAAAGAACCAAAGTATGTACACGCATCATTAGGAGAGAGCTACATCACAACTGACTGAAAGGCTGTTGTGCAAGAAAGAAGCCTATACTTCAAGAATGGCATACAATAGCCAGCATCATGTTGTGGGGGTGTTTTACATGGAAAAAAAGGGATTCACTGCAGTATTTTTTTCAGCAAAACCTTAAGACATCAGCCAGAAAGTTAACACTTGGTCACAACTGGATTTTTCAGGAGGGCAATGATTTTAAGCACACTACCAAAGACTGCCATCATAAATCCTTGAGCAGAAAGCTGAGCATGTCAAATCAGTTGCTATCAGGAGGAATGGGCAAACAATCCACTGGGTATTTTGAGAAACTTGTGGAAGGTTACAGTCACCAAATATTAATAAAACCAAGGCAATGTCACCAAATATTAATAAAACCTATGTAAACTGTTGAGCCACTGAAAATCCGATATATTAAATAACAGCTGGAATATATCTGATTTCCAGCTATTATTTTGACTCTATTACCTCTAATGGAAGGAAAGTAGATATCCTAACTGACTTAACACAGGGAATTATGTAGTACCTTATTCAAAATTGAGTTGTCTTTAGAATGTCTTGAATGTCTTTAGCCGTGGTGTATGTACATTTGGCTGCAGCTTTATACCAGATCCTGAAATGTGTGTTTTTTATTTGCTGTAGCTATGTGTGTGTGTGTGTGTGTGTGTTTGTGTGTGCTAAAGCAAACTGTCATTTGTGATGACAGAACTTTTTGCTGTGAATTGAAGTGAATTAGGCCGTAATTAGGTTCATGACCTGGCAAAAGAACGAACCTCTTGAGTGACAACCTTTCAATATTTTAGCCAATTTATGTCATCACTCTAAACTCTTTGAAGTAACTGCTGGTATTTGAGTGATTTGCCGGCACTTAACTTACTGAACTTACTTTCTGTATGTTAGAACATCATGACAAGTGCACAAAAGTTTTATGGAATGACAGATTCAGAGACTTTTTCATTAAAATTGTCTTTATTACAACTGATTTAGTAGGAAATCGTGCTAGCTAAGTGCAATTTTTTCACACTTAATAAATACTTTGTATAGATGGCAGGGGACAAAGGTTTAATGACCTCATGGTTGAATGACCTCAGACAATTATAGGAAACCTAGCCCACAGAAAAGAACTCGCAGCTATGAATAAGTGATTATTTCCCCACAGATATAAGACTAGCCAGAGACCAGTTGAGAGAAAAGTGATGATGAGCCTTGTGATAAGATCTGAGCTGAGATCTGTGCAGAAACACAAGTGTCTGAAGATAGAAAGGAGAGGATGCGTATTGTGTTGGTATGTAACCCATGTGGAAATATAATTTCACTGTAAAAGTGGTTATAGAAGGAGAACAAAAGAGGACCACGCATTAAGACTTTTGGGACACCAGAGTCTTTACGGAGCAGATGTGGACCTAATTATAAGTAAGAATCAAACAATTGTCGTGCTGTGACACATCCTGTGAAGTATGCAGATGATGCCACAGTGGCAGGTCACATCAGCGAATGTGCCTGCAGGCTACCAATCTGCCATCTACCATAATACCTCAATTAGGCCTGAAAGCCATTCAAAAACAAGAAATATAAAAGACAGCCCATTCATAACATTCAAAATAAAATCAGTTTAAAGTTATGTGAATGGATATGCAAAAACAAAACCTACACTACTTCAACCGCTGCTACTGCATTTTTGCACAGTCCATACTGACATGCTGCTATATATATATATATATATATATATATATATATATATATATATATATATATATATATATATATATATATATATGTAATTAGATACCTGGTTTTTACAGTTTCTCAAGTTGCACATTCCATTTTGTTTTGTTGCACATGTTTTTCAGCGCTATATGTCCTGTCTTGTGTTGCTTTTTCTACTTCCTGTTATTGCGCTGTCTTGTCTTGCATTGTTTGGACCTGGTTACACAGGTTGCACTTTATGTAGCTAGGACAAACTTCTGTCCTTAGCTCTGTGTTGTTGTTTTTTCTGTTTTGTAGTTGTATGTTGTATGAAATGTTTCATTTCACTATGTACTGCATCAGCTATATGTGATTGAAATGACAATAAAAGCTTCTTGACTTGACTTGACTTGACTTGACAGAGCATCTCCAAAACAGCAGCTTGTGGGGTGTTCCCGAGACGCAGTGGACTGGACCTAACAAAAAGTGGTTTAGGGAAAGACAACGTGTCATTGACGTGTGCAGGGAGCAAAGGCTAGCTAGTCTGGTCCGATCATGCAGAAAAGCTACTGTAGCACAAGCTGCTAAAACAAACTGTTGGCTAAAATAGAAATGTAGAAGCACAGAACACACAGTGCATCACAGATTACTGTATATTAGGCTGTGTATATTAGACTCAGACCAGTCACAGTGCCAATGCTAACCCACAATCAAAAGTGGGCATATAACCCTGGAGCAATGGAAATAGTTGGCCAGGTCTGATGATTACCTAGGGAAGAGATGGCACCAAAAAGAGAAAACTGTAAGCCAGCAGAGTGCAGTGTGATGTTCTGCTGGAAAACCTTGTGTTCTGGCATTCATGTGGATGTTAGTTTGAAACATACACATGCCACCTACCTAAACATTGTTGCAGACAGAAGTACACCCCCTCCCTTGTCATGTTTTCAGTGCATATATATCGTGGAATGAACATATTGATGCTTTGCTTGATATCAGAAGTGGCCAATATGTGTTTAGACTTCCCAGTGGTAAATGACCGCACAGCTGTACTTGGGGGCTCTGTGTGATGCGCATGCTCACATAAACCTTACATATCCACACACAAGCGCTCTACTAATACAGTATGCGCTCTAGATGACACGCACTTTAACAGAAAAGCCGAAATTAAGCGTCGGGTTTCTTCCTCTATCATTCGACCTTGGAATTCTGCGAGTTTAAAGGTGAAAAATGCGCAAAGTAAAGTAGACATGAAAAATAAAAATAACTAAAAAAAAAAAAAAAAGTTATAGTTTATTAATAGCTTATTAAAGCAGTAATCGACTCATCTGGCGTGCCATGTCTTTAGAGGGAGTGTTTACCTCCATCGCTGAGGAAAAATCCGCGTCCAATGAATCATGGGAGCGCCGGAGCTCTCCGGACGCGCTCGAAGCACCGATGTGGCGCGCCGGAGTCGCGATCGCAACCGCGTACGCGCTGATCATCGTAGTGGGTCTTGTAGGCAACGTGACGCTCATTCGCACCTTCTGCGCTGTCAAGTCCATGCGCAACGTCCCTAACTTGTTCCTGTGCAGCCTTGCGTTTGGCGATGTGCTGCTGCTTGTTACGTGCGCTCCCGTGGACGCCAGCCGGTACCTAGCAGACAAATGGCTCTTCGGAAGAACAGGATGCAAACTCATCCCGTTTATCCAACTCACTTCAGTTGGAGTGTCGGTATTCACCCTCACTGCTCTGGCAGCCGACAGGTTGGTTTGGGATTGATATGCTCTTGTTTGTCCAGCATAACCATAAATTCATACATTGCAATATTTCTGCACATCTGTTTACTACGATGTACTAAAATACATTTGACCTAGATTATGCTTTAAATTCTTTATATTATGCATCAAATTCTAACGAGCATGAAAGTTTTTAAAATTTACATTATGTAGATTATAACCAGTAAAATGTGCTCAAGGTAAAAAAAAAAAAAAAAAAAAAAAAGATCTTAAAATGTCAAAGAAAGAACGGTTATTTTTATTATATTTTCATCAGGCATGTCATCTTTAATCAAATAATCGTATGAAGAGTTTGTTTATTACAATAACAAAATTAAGATGATTTATTAAGATTTTTACCTAATTTCAGAATGCATGAAAATGAGCAGAAATAAAATATAAAAGGCAATGCAATTAGTCACATATAAAAAATGCTGTGTCTGGTAGCACATTTTTTTTTCCCCCAAACATAAAAACATCCCTAGATTATATTTCTAGGAGTGAATAAAAACTGTCTTTCTGTAATGTCAAGTTGGAAAGTGAACTATTCTTACACAGACAACATATCATTTTTTTGTATTTTGTGCACTGGGACTTCAAACCAAAGATTTTCAAAAGGGGTAAAATCCGGAAAATGTGCTCATCATTGCAAAAGAGTGATTTGTGTCCCTTTGACTACTTCTGTGTTGATTTGCATATACGTTTTGGATGATTCGTATCTCGTATTCGTATTCTACTTGAATTTTTTTGGCTGAAATATCTTGGTTCTTGGTATCTTCACAAGAGCTCTGTTTTACAGAGAGTGGTATATCTTGCTCGTCAATCTGTACCCGTTGATATCAGACTAATAATGACCTCTTGTGTAATGTTTAATGTAATGTTAATTAAAGGGCACCATTCTGTGAGTAATATGGGTAAACATCCACCTCTGTTTATGCACTGGAAAATTGTCCTCTGAGTTAGTCCAAACCATATGTGTGGTCCAAGTCTTCTGGAACAAAATGCTCCTTCCCCCCAACATGATGGAAATAAAAGCCTAATGTCACGCTTGGCTTCCTCTGCCCAGCATTAGAAGTAATATTTAGCTTACAGATGCCCACATTGTAGAGCATTGTCTGATGGTATGGGTGTGAACTGGATTGTGGCTATTCATTTCTTTTTTCATATCTTTAAAACATCAATCTTTAAGCCTCTGTGAAATAAATAAATAAATAAATAAAATAGCCCCAAAAGAAAAACCTAAAATGACTGAGATGCATAAGTATGTACACCCCTAAAGTAATATTTTGTTGATGCTGCTTTTATTTTTATTTTATTTTTATTTTATTCACCTTTTCGGTTGAGTCTATTAGCATGCCACATTTTGACTTGGTATTATTTTCCAACTCTCCAAAAACATTTTACATTCATTATATCATAAGGGCATCTCCTGTGCACAGCCTGCTTTAAGACATCCCACAGATTTTTAGATGGATTCTGGTCTGAGCTCTGGCTAGCTCATTCAAAAAAAATCGATCTTTGTGTTAAGTCATTACATTGTTGATTGGGATGTGTGCTTTGGGTCATTGTCGAACTGAATGGTGTAGCAACTTTTCATCTTCAGCTTACTCACAGACACCTGAAGGTTTTGGTCTAAAAGCTTATCTCTAGCGATCCCAGACATGTGAAGAATATGAGAGATTGTTGTTACATGCAGAGAGTAATCAGTACTTGTCAGATATTCCTGTCGCTTTTTAAATGGTGCTGTAGGTCTCTTGGCAACCTCCCAGGTTTTTATAAATGTTCGAGGGATGTTGTGTTCTTGTGACATCACTGTGCTGCTGCATTTTCTCTATTTGATGACGATGACCTTTACTGCCTTTCATGGTCCATCTAATGTTTTGGAAATTCTTTTATGCTCCTTTCCTGATGAAACCTTTCACCAAGTGAGATATCACACATTTTTTTTGTAAGCAAAGGAGGGCTTCAGTAGTCACATGAAACCCGGAAGATGTGAAGAAAATCTAACAGAAACGGCTGATCTTTATTTAAAGTTAACTATAATCATTTTATTAATGAGAGATGTATGATGTGTGTATACACACAACAGATACCTTGCTATAAAAATTAAAAAAAACTACATTAAGGATTAGGTAATAATTTTCCAGTACGATGGCATTGGTGCCAGTTTTTCCTCATCATAAAATTACATGGCTGATTGTAAGTGCTCTCATTATCACCATACCTTGAGAGATGATTTGATGGTGGTTTTCAGGAAGTGCGGATGTTTAGAGCACGGGTAACGGATTGCAATTAACAATAAGATATTTTATATCCGTTTTGCATTATGAAAGCTTAATAATAACCACTTACATAGACACATTTTCATTATTCAGGGTAGTACATTAGTTTAATCATCATGGGAAGTTTTGCACAAAATCTTTGTCTTGCACTTAGACTTGATAAACCTGAAAACCTAATAAATCAAGTGTGAAATGTCACATTAGTGTAGCCATGAAAGTAGCAGTTATTCTGAAAAGGTAACAACCTTCACACTCTGATGAATTGTATCCTGTGTGTAATTAAAAGATTTTGAAGCAGGGAAGATGCTCTTGATAAGATGCATAAGGCTGCTCTGCCCTGATGTGAGATGAACACTTACAAGAGCATTATTCCAGGCTACCGAGTAATGATTCTTTGTGAGGCTTGAAAGAGTTTCGAGTAGTAAGAAATAACAGATCAACACCAGAATTATATTATTGTGTAGCTGCTCACACAGAATTTCTAGAATCCCTTTGTTTTGGAATTCCTTATAATCTATTAAATAAATCTATATATAATTCCATTGATTTGTATTTTATTTTATTTATTATATGTAAAATTGATGTATAATTTATAACAAATATGCACTATGTACTTATTACACTTGTAACAGTGTATTTACACATACATATACATAAGTTGTTGTAAAATTCTTCTTCTCTTTCAGATATAAAGCCATTGTGAAACCCATGGATATCCCAACGTCTCATGCTACAGCTAAGATCTGTTTAAAAGCTTCTGCTATTTGGCTCTTGTCCATGGTCCTGGCCATCCCCGAAGCCATTTTCTCTGACCTGCATACCTTTCACATAACACATACCAATGAAACCTTTCAAACATGTGCCCCGTATCCTCACACAGGAGACCTGCACCCTAAAATCCACTCCATGGCCTCTTTTCTTATATTCTACGTCATCCCTCTTTTCATCATTTCTGTGTACTATTTCTTCATCGCCAGGAGCCTGATTAGGAGCACAATTAATCTGCCAGTCGAGGGGAAGATGCCTATTAGGAGACAGGTGAGATACAGCTACCAATTCATCCAGTAATTAATTCAGTAGTTATGCAAAAGCAATTTCTGAGAAACCTAAAACACCTGAGGACATAAATAACAAATCCCTCCGTTTTCATTATAAGACAGATTTCCCAGAACATTACACTAAGTGCCATAATAATAAGTGTATATTTTTTCTCAGTACCAAATATCGCACATATAAATACAAATACATTCATTAATACACACATGTATAGTAAAATAATAAGTGATTTGGTTTATTTCATGTCCAAAATCATTTTCTTGCCCTTCTACCACAGCAAATTGGCAACAATTCTAACTTTTAATTCATAAAAATGAACACAAGCTCTTCAATGATTTAATTTAGAGGTCCTGTTATTGCTTACATGATATCAGCTCTATGCAGTCATTCCCTCACCAGCCTCTCTTATTTATTTCCTCTTGAGTCTGATAACACAGTTTGTCATGTTGCTGCAAAACTCCAAAGAGCAAAGTATCTTGTCTTTAAAGATTCTCTCATGGTGGAAAACTTGTTACAAGTCGCTGATACCGGAGACATTTCCTCTGTAAATGTTAAACTTCTCCTTAGAGAAAACCGCACCCTGTCAATCATGATAGTTTTTTTCCTGTTAAATAACACAATGTTTTTAAAATGTATTCAGTAGTTTTAGATGATATGCAGTGGATTTGTTTTGTAATAGTGCTATTGTCAGAAGTGATGTAAAAGAAAATGGATGAAATTGTAATGTTGAATTGAGAATTCAGCAATGCTGAAGAAGAAGAAGAAGAAGAAGAAGAAGAAGAAGAAGAAGAAGAAGAAGAAGAAGAAGAAGAGTTTAAACAAATAAAGAATTACAGGGGTTTTCTTAATGCTAAAAAGCATTGTTTAAAACCAAAATCACATTTGCAAAGCTCTTCATACAGAAGCCTTTACAGAAAATACTTTAAATCATACATTCATTCACTCATTGTCTACCGCTTATCCAATCTATTCTCAGGTCACGGGGAGCCTGTGCCTATCTCAGGCATCATTGGGCATCAAGGCAGGATACACGCTGGGGGGAATTGAACCCCCAACGCTGGAGGTGTGAGGCAAACTTGCTAGCCACCAAGCCACCAAGCCACCGTGCCCCCTACTTTAAATCATTTTCTTCAAAACAAATATTTTTGTATTTTTTCACACAAAATACATTCAACGATCTTTCCAAATCCAACTCTTTTAGCATTCAAACTCCTCCACCTGCACAACTTTGTATATTTCTAACACACTGCTTTTAAAACTGTTAAAAACACATTCAATCCTCATAAAATAATGCCAAATTTTGTGCAGTTCATCAGAAACCATATATTGAAATCTTAGCAGAATATTTACAATAAAACGAAGTAAGAGTCATATCAACACAGCTAATTGGAGTTTCAGCTGAAAGCCTACTCACTAATCTTTCAGTAAAAACAGCTTGGGAATGATTTTGTTTGGAAATGTGGATAAAGGAAGACAGGTTGATGGAGAAAGACGGGTGTTAGAGAGAGGGAGGATGAAATATTTCTATAATGATATAGAAAAAATAAAGGATATTGAAGTACAGTATTATTTTATACAGTATGTATTTTAGTACAGTCAAAAAAGATGGTGTTATTCTAATAAAATGCTGATTTATGTGAAAAAAATCATTACAACTTCAAAGAACTCAAAACCTAATTATTTCTATAATGCTTCCTGTTGTTAGTTTTTTTAGGTCAGTGTGTGTTTTGTGCTTTCTGAGCGAAAATTTGTGCCAGCATTTTGGTCAAACAAACTTATATTGAAACGTATGAAGTGGTTTTTGAACTTGTTTCGGAGATGAACTGTTTCGCCAAGATTCATGCTGGTAATGCAGACTGTATGAAGAGCTTAGAAATTGAGTTTAAATGTTTCTTAGCAGGGGGGCATGGTGGCTTAGTGGTTAGCACGTTTGCCTCACACCTCCAGGGTTGGGGGTTTGATTCCCGCCTCTGCCGTGTGTGTGGAGTTTGTATGTTCTCCCCGTGCCTCGGGGGTTTCCTCCCCCGGTCCAAAGACATGCATTGTAGGTTGATTGGCATCACTAAATTGTCCGGAGTGTGTGTGCACCCTGCGATGGGTTGGCACTCCGTCCAGGGTGTATCTTGCCTTGATGCCCAATGATGCCTGAGATAGGGACAGGCTCCCTGTGACCTGAGAATAGTTCGGATAAGCGGTAGACAATGAATGTTTCTTAGCAATGAAAAAAATGTAAACAATCTATGATGGTGGCTTGAGGGTATAGAGACAAATTTCATTCTTAATTTAAATTAATTTAATTAAATCATTTATTAATTATACACTGTGTGCTGTTAGTTATCATTAGAAATGATCTGAGACATATTATTATAATAAATGACATCATTTATGAATGGAGATTTAAAACAAAAAAAAGGGGGGTGAAAAGGGACGCAAGTCTAATTACCATGCTTCTGATATGCTTGTAATGAATAGAACTATGTTATTAAGCACTCCGTGTATGAATATTCTAGTCTTTGTGTACACTTTGGGTGTAAGCACACCCTGATGAGCAGCGTGAAAAGACTATTTGGATATGTGAACAATGGATTTAAAGAACTTTCATATCAGTAATTGGTACAATCCTGATTAATAATGCATGAAGTAATAATGAGCGTGTATCGGAGAAGGGGGAAAAAAAGATCATGAAATGTCAAATGACTGGAGTTAAAAGGCATTAAATATTATGAGATGGACAATATGCTGTAATTATTAGAGAAGAGATGACCGTAGTAGACATCCATGGTTTGTCCGTAGATTAATTACTACGGTGATGAAAGTCTAGTGATTGCGTCGAAAATGGTGGCAACAGCCAGGACCATATCCACTAAAATATAATAATAAAATAACAGGAATATCTCTACTCAAGGACACTATTCTGTGCCAAGGACAATATATCTTGCACAAATTGAATTTTAGCTTTTCTGCTGCCTAGAATTGGAGTTTGAAGAAGCTAAAATAGGACATAGATTTGAATAAGAAAGATTTTATTTATATTGTTAATACACTGAAAAAAAACCTGTTCAGTCAGATTTAAGAATAAAATTTATGTATAGTTTACATAAAAAATATTACCTGATTTCATTGTTTATATTACATTTAGTTTAAGTAAGCTTCTGATGACTGGATTGAATGATGTGGAGTGAGTGTGATTGGTTCATGTAGTATTTTTGAAAATACGCCATCGTATCATAATGGATATATGAAAATGTTGGATGTAGTGATAATGCTACTCAGTTCAATCACACTGAGTTGATGTACACATTTGATTTCAAGAAGTTTTTTTCTGTGTGATAATGTGACATCATGGATTGATGTCTTGTTGTTCACATGAGCAAATCTTGTCTTTTAAGGACATTTTACAAATATGTTTAAATTGATTCGGTTGGCAAAGCAACTTACAATTGAATTCTGCTGATAAAGGTCGAGAGACATAACAATGGCAGATTGAAATCCTAATCTTTTGATTGACAGACCGGAGTTAACTTCTGATGTCATAACAATTGTAATAAAATTCGTCTAGCACAGGATATGGGATTTTGCAAACATTTTGAGAAAGTTTATAAGACTCCTAGAAAATTGATTTGAAATCTTTTAACCGATGAAGCTTTGTTGTTCCCTCAGATGGAGTCAAGGAAGCGTCTGACTAAGATGGTGTTGGTGTTTGTGGGTCTCTTTGCCATCTGCTGGCTCCCCAGCCACATCATCTACCTGTATCGGTCGTACCACTACTCCGAAGTCGACACATCCACTCTGCACTTCATCACCAGCGTGGCTGCCCGCATCCTGGCCTTCACCAACTCGTGTGTCAACCCTTTCGCTCTCTACCTGCTGAGCAAAAGTTTCCAGAAGCAGTTCAACAAACACATCTGCTGCTGCTGCCCTCCGCTGCCGCTGCACATGAAAAATATGACGCGTGGCAACACACGCATGAGCTCACTCAAAAGCACGCAGAATCACACTGTCGCCAGCTTCAGCCTCATTAATGGAAACCACGGCTGTCATGAGGGCTCAGTGTGAGTGTGCTGAGGTCTTTAGCGCTTTATTCATTTTTTAGCTGCTCATGATTGGTCAGTCTTCTCATTGCATGCTACTCTACTGTACTCTTTAATAGTTGTTATGCTTTACATTCTCCACTCGTCCAAAATATAGCGAGCAGACGCAGTGCTCTGAGAGCAGGAACGCTCTTCAGCCAACATTTCCATCACACTGGGTTCGAATGAATGAATTTTCCTGAAAGGTCGCTGTTGTTTTATGAAGAACTTCACATCTGCTTCACTTGCACACTAGTACATCCAGTCACTTGAATGCTTTCCATTCGTGGCCCCGTAGAAAACCGCTAACTATTGGTGAATGTGTTTACGTTTCAAATGTATTTTTTTATTTAACATTTGCATTCTTTTAGATTTCGACGCTGACTTGTATTGGTGTCTTGGTGTCTTAATGCATTATGTTAATGAACCCAGCCTACATGAGCCTGTTATTTTGGTTGTCTGTGTTATTTAAATGGTGTAAATTATTTGGTGCAGTAAAACTGTGTTCAAGTGTGCTACTACAAAACGAACAAACAGGAAGTGATTTTTTTTCAGAGGTGTTTTCATTTGTACAGACGTCAAATTCACGTTTAGGTGACAAGCAGCGCTCGGAGGATAATCTGATCAAGGTGTAGCTACCTGCTGCTGTCAATTTCAGAGGTAATCACTCACGGCGTTGGTGCCTGAGCTGGATCTGCTGCAGCTGCTGTGTCCTAGCAGCAGAGTTTCATCCGTTAATGTGTTTGAGTAGCTTTTCTGTGGTTGTAAACAGAGCCATTTTGCTCATGTGGCTTAAAGGTTACCAAAAAAAAAATTATTTTACGCAGCTAAAAGATATATTCTATTCTTCATGGCACTGACTTTTGTATCAGTGAAGTAAATATCTGGTTTACATGTGAATAAATGTCTCTTAAGGAAATGAAAGACTTGATGTGTGTTCTGTATGCACATATAGATCTTTAGAATTAATATGTGATTTTCTGATGAAATTTACTCGTTTAGTTTCAACTTATTTCATTGGTGTGCTGGTCTGCTTTCACTTTTGGAAAATGTTTTATTCAATACTCACAATATGCCAATCTACACTCGTAAAAGGACCAGTTCTATAAAGAACGTCAAATTGGTTCTATCACTTGCTTCATATATGGAACGATTCTCTATACAGAACCATTTTAAAAATCCACTGAAAAGAATTTAGAAGGTCCTTTTTAGAATTATTTAGCATTTCTTTCTTTCTTTCTTTCTTTCTTTCTTTCTTTCTTTCTTTCTTTCTTTCTTTCTTTCTTTCTTTCATTCTGAATAAAATCTGAAAAACAACAATATTTGGTTATGAAAAAAACGTCTACAATACTGACCAGTGGCGGCCGGTCAATAGAATAGTTAGCCAGAGAAGACTGCTACTTTAATACGTTAACAATAATCATATATTTTAATAATGAAATCATTTAGTCATACTATTCCACTGTTAGTCATATCATTTATTTAAAATATAAACATCAAAACTGTATTTTGTTTGTGTGTGTGTGTGTGTGTGTGTGTGTGTGTGTGGACAAACAAGTGTGCATGTAGGTTTTGAAAAGCATGTGACATGAGGCTGAGCTCTTGTTTCAAATTTTGGGGGTGCAGCACACTTCGCCCCGAACACGCCCACTTTTGTTGTTAGCGAATCAATATTGTTTTTATTTATTTGGCCTCATGTGATTGGACCATCGAGTCTCATTACCACTCAGCAGATCGTCAGTTAACGGGCAGGTACTGATTAATGTGGAAGCAAGTGAAATATCTCGAGATGAAAGAAAATTCAGTTATATCTTTACAAAAACACCCTTTCACAAGGCGTTCGGATGAAGAAAAGAAAAGAATCAAGGAGCTTGGACCAGATCGACCCAATTTGCAAATTCAGCAGCAGTTGTTGCTTGGAAGATCAGGGTTCGAGTCCCAGCACTGCGAACCTGCCACGGGCCCATAATAGAACACCCTCAAAAAGGCTCAATTGTTCTACAATGTTCTATTTGTGAAGTACAGAACCTCAGAGTTCTATATAAAACCTCATAGAACCACTTCCTGACTGGTGCCAGTGGGATTGAGCCCTCCTTTTACCATTTTTACCTAAAAGCAGTGGTGTTGCTCCTTTAAATCTGTCCAGTGCTCTCAGCAAAATCAATCTCCATAGATCACTAACTAGCTTTGTCAAGCTTCTGCCCCTAATCAATTCAGCTGCGTCGTAGTATTGATAACATTCAGAGCTCCTGATTTTTATCAGTACTCGAGAAGTGCACTGCTGCATTGCATTCTGAAACTTTTGAGCTCCAGCATTTGAGCTCCAACACTACCTTAGATTTCTCATTAATATGATACAGAATAAAACCTGTGAGTGAGAAAAGCACATCTTCAGTTTTTAGGAGCTCACCAAATCAGTTCTGTTTTAGAGATTGGAATTGAATGGAATTGTACAAAGTCACGTGACTCGACACCAACACAACTTCTCGCAGAAACAACACAAATTAGCAACAGAACTTCAGAAAGCACTTCAGAAAGATTTCAATATACACATTTATCGTTTCACGCTGCAGCTTTATTTCAACAGACTCTGCCTCTGTCTGATGCTGGGTCATCATGAAGTGAAAGCTAAAGAAAGACTCTTCGCTTTCTTGGGGACATCAGACATCAAACAGCGCAGCTGGAACTAGGATTTTGGATTACAGAAGCATGCTTTTAGCCAATGCTTGCTTGGAGTTCTGGGAAATGTCTAATTTTGTTTTTGTTAGCTGTCCCCTGTCGGTTCTTTTTGGTCTCTGGTGAAACGAATCATTCTTGTAGATATCGTTCCTCGTTTCTCTTTTGCCGTGGCGTGTTTATGGCCTGTGTTCTGTCCACATCTATCCCATAAGTGAATTTGCCACAAAAAACCCTTTGAAGTCTATAGTTTCCCATTAATCACACTGGAAAAAAAGATGGAAAGAGCCTTAATAAAAAGTTTGCTATGTCTGTCTACACTGTCGTTATAACAACACTAAAGATTTCTTCATTTCAGATACGTTGCGTATGAAATCTCTGGCATCTCCAATCTAGATTGTTTAAAGATGACGTGTGTTTATATTTGAAATGGATCGAGCGGTTTATGCTCAGTGTTATTGGAGTAGAAAGTTTATTCTCCATTTGTGGCCGGTATCTTAATAGCAGCTCTGGGTTTAAACTGCCACCGATGCTTCTGTTATTCGTCAGGATGCTGTGAATAACCTGCCACAATTCGGACGACTCAGAACACCAGCTTAGGGAAATTCTTAGTTGTCACATTGGATCCGTCACTTTTCCTTGTGTGTGTGTGTGTGTGTGTTTGGGGTTCATGTGTGACATGTCTGAGTGTGTGTTTATATCTAGGTGGGAACCAAATGTCCCCACAAAGATAGAAATTTGACCTCCTGAGTACATTATGTATTTTTTATTTGTTCTGGATTTTCTTGAGAAAAATGTATAGCATAGAATGAATTCATTGTCTACCGCTTATCCGATCTACACTCGGGTCACAGGGAGCCTGTGCCTATCTCAGGCGTCATTGGGCATAAAGGCAGGATACACCCTGGATGGAGTGCCAACCCATCGCAGTACACACACACACACACACACACAATTTAGAGATGCCAATCAACCTACAATGCATGTCTTTGTACCAGGGGAGGAAACCGGAGTACCCGGAGGAAACCCCCGAGGCACGGGGAAAACATGCAAACTCCACACACACGGCGGAGGCGGGAATCGAACCCCCAACCCTGGAGGGGTGAGGCAAACATGCTAACCACCAAGCCACCGTGCCCACCACATAGAATGAATTATCTTTAATAATTATCTATAGCATTAATTGTATCATACATATAAAGTGGGAATCTTTTGTTGGTAGTGGTGGCTTTTTTCTGCCCAGAAGGCATCAGAAGAATCATTGATTATAATTATGAATAAATTCACAGTGACAGAATCGGATTAATCAATCAGTAGAAAACAGTCAAGGAAGCTTCATTTCAATAAATACAGTGCTGAAAGAAAGTTTTTTTTTTAATAAACATATCAGAAAGCTTTTTTCTGCTGCTTTTGAAATGAAAGTATTTAGATGTCCTTAGAGTTTTTTTTTTCTAAATCTAAAAGCCACTTTGGGTAAGTATTCACCCTCCTAGTTGCCCCTTTGTAGCAATTACTGACTTCTCAGATGTGTCTATATAAGCTTTGCATATTTTAATTTTTCAATTTCTTCCATTACTCAATACCGATTTCCACCAACCCTCCAAATTAGATGGAGCACGTAGGCAGACAGCAATTTCCCGGTTCTTGATTATAAATGGGATTTAAGTCCCGGCTTTGACTCGGCCATTTCAAACCTTCTTTTTTTCCAGCTCTTTCTTTGTAGATCCTGTCCTGTGCTTTTCTCCTTCATGAAAACAGGACTGATCTGCCATTTTAACTGAGACCTTCCAAAGTAAGATATATATATTGTGCAAGCTTACAGTACAATGTTGATTTGAAATGAAGCCAGGTGTACTGTATTTAACATGTTCAATGTTAATGCTAATAATTACCTAATTAAAAGCTTAATTTGAATTAAACTACAATTAATTTGTCTAACCTGAATGATGAACTCCAAAAACTGAAATTGAGCAGCTGCATAATTCTCATCACCTTCACATTCTCATTTCCTTCACGTTCTCATCATCTCATGATTTCATCTATTCCAAGCTGCATTACCTTCATGTTTCCTTCATGTTTTTGTTTCCTTTATGTTCTCATCACCTTCATATTCTTATTTTCTTCATGTCCTCATCTCCTTAATGTTCTCATTTCTTTTATGTTTCGATCACCTTCCTTTGCACATTATTTTAATCTACTTGCCTTTTTCAAGCCCCACCACATTCATGTCTCCATGACCTTCATGGTCTCATCTCCTTTAGGTCTCATCACCGTTAGATTCCTATGACCTTTACGCCCCTGTCGCCTTCATGTCCCAATCAACTTCATGTTTACATAGTCTTTATTAATTTTTCCTTTCCCTTTATTCAACTGAACTTTAATGTTCTCATCTGCTTCAAGCTGCATGTTCTTCACCTTCATGTTCTCATCTTCATTTCCTCATCTCCTCCAATATGCATCACCTTCAAGTTCTTGTTTCCTGCATGTTCTCATCACCTTCATATTCTCATCAACTTCATTTTTTCATCTCCTCTAAGATGCATCACCATCATGTTCTTGTTTCCTGCATGTTCTCATCACCTTCATGTTCTCATCACCTTTTTGTTCCCACCCCTTCATGGTCTAATTTCTTTCATGTTATTATCTCTTTCAAGTATTTATCATCTTCATACCTGCATCACATTTACACCCTTATCACCTTCAGATCTTGTATATTAAACATAATGAGTTTGGTACAAGCCAGTTCTTCTCATCTAATATCAATGCCCAAATTCTCACAGAAATTCTCCAAAGTCTTGTAGAAATCCTTCCCAGAAGCATGGAAGCTCTTATTGAAACATGTTAAGCTGTTATATAAGAAGTTCAAGCCAACTCCATACAGTATTAATACAAATTGTTTTGGAATGAGAAGATTACAGATGAAGCTGAAGATGAAGACTTAGACTGCGGTCTAAGCAGAGTTATAAATATTATATGTTACAAACTATAAGCAGCCATGTATTTATATTCTTCTTCTGTCTGTTTTTTGTTTTGAAAAATAGCATTATCTCCTTCAGACCCATGTTTCCTTGAGCATGGGAAATGGGCTGTGGACTTCCTGTAAAATACCACTCTGACAACATCAAAGTATCATGGGAACTTTATCAAAGCAGCTGGAGCATAAACAATATGTACATATCCAACAGCTTTATGTTCTCCATTCAGCAAAGTCTTTCCTGTTATACATGAGATATCTTACCTGGACATTTTACAGACATAAAATACTCGAGTCTTCATGTAAACACCATGTGCCAGCTATGTAAAGAACCAACACTAATCTCTAACAAATTGCTTTATCAAAGGAATGAAAAGAATTATAATTTACAAACCCAAGAACAGTTTGGGGATCTTATGTAATCTCTCTAAAAGCTGTGGTATTAAAGTATTTTTCTAATTCAACAGAGATTACAGCCAAGGCTTTTATCCACACATTTCACTCTGCTGCTTGATGTTATCTTTACAATAATTACATACAAGGTCTGAAAACCATTTCCTTTCTCAGTCTCAAAGCAAAACATTATAAAAAATAGAAAAGCTCCATTAGTGTAGACTGCTAGAGACATATTAAGTTGATTTTGCCACACTACTGTATATGCTTCAAAAGCAACACATAGTTAGAATTTACTCCAGAAGTTGTTAAGGAGACTATGCAACTGTATATGTAAGCAATATTATATGACGATGAGTGCTGTTGTACTGAAGATCAGCACAGTTGTGATCTGCTGTAGTTGGCTTTGTGGTTGTGGGTTGGATTCCCGCATGATCTCCATGTGCTTCAGGGGTTTCTTCTGGGTACTCCAGTTTCCTCCTCCAGTCCAAAGCCAACGGTCAGTGGTGTATGTGTGTGTGCGATTGTGTCCTGAGATGTACTGGAACCCTGTTCACCCTGTTCCATGAGCCCCTGAGACTCCAGGCTCCTCACATCACTACGTAGTATAGGAGGCTCAGAAAATGGATGGAGGGATAGACAGATGAATGAATGAATGAATGAATGAATGAATGAATGAATAGATGGATGGATGGATTTCAGACATGAACCATTTTTTCAAGGAAATTAGTTCCCAAAGAAGTCCAAACTGAATAGAGCAGACTGATTGAGCCTATAGTAAGTATAGCAACAATCTTAAAGTTTCAAAGTCTCAATGAACTATTGCTAGAATTATAGAAATGTACGTAGTAACCTCAGATAAACAGAGTGATACGAATATAGAAATGACGTGCATCAAGGATGCTATATGAGTGAAGCTTCTCAGCACAATAATAGTTAATCAAGTACGTTCTAAAATGTATGAAGGAAGGAAACACTTCAGGGTGTACTCACTCACTTTCACTAACTACTTTATTCTGATCAGGGTCACGGTGGAGTGGAGACCTCAAGTGGAGTGGAGATCTCAAGAACATTGGCAGCAATGACAGTTGAATCATGTGGTGCTGCCCAACATGAAGCAGTTACTTTAAGTGGATTATATTACAATAATGAGGTGCAAATCTTTCTCTCCTCCTTTGTCAATAATTCCAGTTTTGAATTGTTTAACCCATGACACAATGTGCTCCTTAAACACTTTACAGCTATAATTAATGTTGCCGAAAATCTACAAGACAAACCACCACCACCAAAGTTAAGTTACATATTTTAAATCTATTTGTTATTAGGATAAGATTATGAAGATCTTCTGCCATACAAGTGCCTTTGAATGAATAGTTTCTATAAAAATGAACAAGCACATTATTATATTTTTTTCTATTACAGCTTGCACTACTGTCAAGGTGCTGCTAGAGTAAAATTGGCTTTCTTTTTTAATACAATATTCATTATAGAAAGGTACTTCTTGTTTTTAGTTTGCATGTTCGTTATGGAAAAATTTAATACGTCAAATATCTCTGTTAAAACAACTTGAACTTTCTGTATATACTTTCTCTATTGAAACTTTGGGTTCAAAACATTAATAACTGATAACTATGAATAACTAGGATAATAAAATAAATTCCTGAAATGTCAGCAGGGTGTAACTCAATTTCATAAAACCATAGTTGGCCTTAGAAACCACGTGACCTTAACATCACATTTTTGACACCCGAAGACCCTCAAAGT
Organism: Hemibagrus guttatus; assembly: GCA_033459395.1. NCBI lineage: Eukaryota > Metazoa > Chordata > Actinopteri > Siluriformes > Bagridae > Hemibagrus > Hemibagrus guttatus. The sequence goes on along the minus strand of JAUCMX010000026.1, from coordinate 4,266,787 downwards.
TGTTTGCATGTATTCATTCATTGTCTATCGCTTATCCGATCTATACTCGGGTCACGGGGAGCCTGTGCCTATCTCAGGCGTCATTGGGCATCAAGGCAGGATACACCCTGGATGGAGTGCCAACCCATCGCAGGGTACACACACACTCTCATTCACTCACACAATACGGATAATTTAGAGATGCCAATCAACCTACAATGCATTGGACTGGGGGAGGAAACCAGAGTACCCGGAGGAAACCCCCGAGGCACGGGGAGAACATGCAAACTCCACACACATATGGAGGAGGCAGGAATCGAACCCCCAACCCTGGAGGTGTGAGGCAAACGTGCTAACCACCAAGCCACCAAGCCACCGTGCCCCCCCCCCCCTGTTTGCATGTATGATAATGCATTATCATCACAGCTGATAATTTAACAAATATGGATTTTAAGCACTTCACACCTTTCTTTTTTTCATTTTCATTTTGATTCATTCATTCGATTTATGATTATTTATAATCATACATATATTATTTTTTTTAACAAATGCATTTTTTTATGTGATTTGCTTTACAAACGACCCATTACTTTTCAGGTGTGATTTATTAGACAATAAGTTTATTTTTAAATCTGATTTTTAAAGACTCAATATCATTTTTGAATGCATTTACTTTCACGTTTGTTGATTTTTAACACAAATAATTTAGTCTCACAAGTAATTTTTCACATAATTTATTTTCAAATCTAAACACGATTAATCGATTTTCACTTCTAATTATTTTACATGTAGATGTTTTTAGTTAACGCATATTGTTCATGTGATGTTTACTGCAGTTTGAGAGCTTAAGATTGAAATGTCACTGGCATTCAAATGATTGACATTAAGAGGCCTAGTGTGTATCATGACAATATTCCTAAAAGTAATACACCACCAGCAGCATGATCTGTTGACAAGGCAGGTTGGATCAGTGGATTCATGCAGCTGATACAGAATTCTGAGACTACCATCTTCACATTAGAGCTGAAATCTATTCATCAGATCAGACAATGTTTTATCAGTCTTTATCCATCCAGTCTGGGTAAGCCTGTACTTAGTGTAGCCTCACTGTTATGTCATGTACATGACGGTGACTTTGAATTGCTGTTGCAGTGGCCTGTCTTGCGCTCCGGCCTCTATCATTGAACATTTGGTGGCTTCAGCTAGAAGGAATTTATGTGAAATCTATAATGAATCCAGAAATCATGCTGATGCTCATACTTATATATTACTCAGGAGCGCCTGGGTACAAAATTCCATTGATTATATACAGTTATAGAAATGATGGGGGATGTGGTGGCTTAGTGGTTCCTTAATGATGTTGGCCTACTGACTGGAAGGTTATGAGTTGGAATCCCAGGTTCACCAAGCTGTAACTGCTGGGCCCCTGAGCAAGGCCTTTAACCCTCAATTGCTTAGTTGTGTAAAATGTGATAAAAATGTAAGTCGCTCTAGATAAGGGCATCTGCCAAATGCTATAAACGTAAATGCTTTTAATCACCTCAAGGAATTTTCCTTATATCATTTCAGGGAGTTTACCATTACAAGCATTGCCTCTGGCTGCTTCTTTTAGGATAAATATAAATTTAAATTTTAAAGATTTTAAAGAATTTCTATATTTCTCTAAATGTCCATTGTTAAAAACACTATAGAAATCAAATTGAACTGAATTGAATTAATGGAAGACTGAGATCGATTCAGATGTAGTTAAATATTTTATTTAAAGAACAGGCTGACAAATAAAAAACGTGAATCAAAATCAGGAATGGTACACAGGCAAAGAGCAGGCAATGAGCCAACAAAAATATCAGGGTTAATCCAAAATACACAAGAAGAGAACAGAATGAGATTCATAACTGAAGAATCACAACAAAACAAAAATGACTCTGTAATGAGAGGCTAGTTAACATGAACGATACTTTCCACTGGACACATTAGTATAAATACTAAAAGTTAAATGAAAGGCAAATTGAGTATTTGAGAAACACACTGGAGACAAGCAATGACAGTGCATGGGAGGAGACATGAATCAAAACTAACATTCCTGTTCTTGGCTGAGAGAACTGGAACCCGATGTTGTCTTCTGTTGTTGCAGGCCATCTCCCTGAAGCTTCAACATGTCAATAAACTAAGATAAATCTCTACTGAACTGTGTATGTCTCTGTGTGAAACAGTAGCCTTGAACAGCAGTGCTGGAAAATGCTTATAAAGAAATGAAAAGCGAGAGTCAAGTTGTACTATCCCCAGGCTGTCCTCTGTGTCCTTGTTCCCTTTTGAAAAGTGAAAAGTCTACACTAGCGCTGAAACCAAGAGTGAGGAAATATGCTGTTATATTATCACTTCTTGCCAACACCAAGACCCTCTCCAGCATCCACCAGAGCATCCACCAACATCAAGCCAGCTCTGTACTGTGAACAGAGCCACAGCAGTGCTTTGAGGCTCTCCACCAGGCACAGACCAAGGACCAACAGGTGCTTTGAAGCTTACTTATTGAAGCCCCACACTACAGTCTGGAAGATCTCACAATAATTCAGAGCCTTGGTTTAACTCTTTGAGCATGCATTGGCACCAATTGCTGTTTTGTCTGCTACAACAGATCTGGTACAACATTCTGAAACACTCAGAGCTAATGAGAGCCTTCTTTCAATTGATCAGCTGCACCCCAAATCACCTTTGCCCAGCAACTCTGAAACATGTGCAGGACAGGTGTTTGAGGAGCATGGTGCCTCAAGGGTGGTGGACCTTGTGATATTAGAACTGTTTGTCTACAAACTGCCTAGTGAGATGAAATCGGTTCTGTACCATTGGCTGCCCTTCCAACAGAAAGCAGTACCCCATATCTGGTTTCCTCTTCACTCATTATGTCCATCCTTCTCTTCTCTTTTCTTCTGTTTCTGTTTCTCCTTTTCTATTGGTCAGTCCCCCCAAACCTGAGTACCTGAGTATAAGGCCTGGGCAAGTGTGCTGGTGGGAACCCAGGCACTTCCAGGACCAATGTCTGATGATGAAGGTGGGGGCATTGGTCTGGGTCTGCCCTGATACTGTGCAGGCCTCCCCTGATTTAACAGCGATATATCAAACAACCAAGTATCCGAGTAAGTAAAGGGGGTATATATCAGTCCATGGTGGATTTAGGCTGTAATCAGATCTCAATCAAATTCAAGGTGGGGTACAGGGTAGAATATGACAGGTGTGTGCATGAGCATGTTCATGCATGTTCAATTATTTGGCCAGAATTTTAGCTGTTGTACAAGACTGTGGTGGCTCAAATGGTTAAGCCACTATGGTGTTTATGGGATGGGTAGGGTTCAAGCCCCAGCCCTGCCAACCTGTCACTTGGCACTGTATCTGCTCCAGGGGCACTGTATCATGGCTGACCCTGTGCTTTGACCCCAAGTTCCTAAGTTGGCTATGTGAAGAAAAGCATTTCACTGTGATGTAATGTATATGTGACAAAAATAAAGGCTTCTTCTTTTTCTGAGCTTTAAAAGAATTGGTATGGATCTCATTGGGCCCTTAGAACAGAGTGTACCAGGGCATCACTTTGTAGTAGTTCTACTTGGATAATGCAACATAATATCTGGAAGCTGTGCCTCTTCACAACATTTCACAATGGAATGAAATTCCAATATGTTCTTGAACTGATAGCAAAACACCAGACATTAGGCCAGATGAGAACATGGACAATGGAGTCAGGTGAAGAGATGAAGGCATCTCTTCACCTGATAAAGAAATCTCCTAAACCCATTGAGAGAGGAGGTCCCCATGGATTTAAGAGGAATAAGCTTAGATTCACAGGTCAGAAATCTAAAACATGTGGCTCAGGCAATCAGGGTCCCCTATAGAGAACAAAGACTGTCCCAAAGAACAAAGATGCAGACAGTTTTCTGATGTGTTTTTGCCTCTATCTGGTCTCCCCAGATAGACTCCCCTGGGGGTTATTCCGCACAGCCAATCCTACCCTTTGCCAAAACATCAAAAAACAGATGCTTCATAAGGAACTCCAGGCTTGGCTCGATGTGGGCATCAAAGGAGCTCCACAGCCCCATCAGCCTGGCTCCCAAGGCAGAAGTTTGGTCCAGTTCTTTGAGGGCTAGAAAAGTCAACACTGTGTCTATTCAACATTCATGATGATTGCAAGTGATCGTCTTATTGGGTTCTTGCATGAATTAGGTAGAAGTTGTCTTATACCTAAAGGTGGTATTTGAAAGCTTCTTGCTGGGTATTAGGCAGAGGATGAAAATGGTTTTGCCTTACTACACACACAAATCAGACACTAAATCTGTAAAGAATGCAACCGTATAGGGTTAACTCGAAGGTAATAGTAACAGGTGCTTCTATAGAAAGTAACCTGAAAAAATGTATATATGACTTATGCATGTAGTTTGCTGTACCTCAGGAATAGACTTTACAGATGGTTTCACAAAATTCTTTGTAAAATTGTCACGCATTTTAAATCTCAGCTGATTTTTTTCCAAGATTAATGTTAAATTAGCTGCAAGGGTCAAAATGACAAATCCATAACAATATTGGAATTGTTTATCTAATGAATTAAATCCTAATGTACAGTGCTTTTGACAGTGGACATTGTCACAAAGCAGCTAATAAATTTATTCCTATTTATTTGACTGGATGACTGGATTGAGCTCAAAAAGTGAATATAAGAACTTAAGCATTTATCTCCTGTTATTTATATGTAAATATGTTTTGTGTCAGGCCATTCAATTTTTAGGCGAGCAGAAATATTGGAACATGTGATTGGCTTGTTAGTGTAAACTAGGTTACTGAGACCTACATCAAACCTATGAAGAAAATAAAGGAATATCAAAATGGACATATAAAACATTACATTATGTTTTGTTTTAATGTGTAAGAAATGAAATATTGCTGAAAAAGTGACAACAGTAAATTTAAAAAAAATATGAGGTTGGATAATTGAGAATGGTCTCAAATTTTACATTCACAAATCAAATTGTCCAACAAAAAACTAACTTTGTAGAGCTGTCAAGAAATCCTAAACAATACATTTCTCTAATCTCTGAATGTTCTAACAATATAGCTGTTCATTCATTCATTGTCTACCGCTTATCCGATCTATTCTCGGGTCACGGGGAGCCTGTGCCTATCTCAGGCGTCATTGGGCATCAAGGCAGGATACACCCTGGACGGAGTGCCAACCCATCGCAGGGCACACACACTCTCATTCACTCACTACGGACAATTTAGAGATACCAATCAACCAACAATGCATGTCTTTTGACCGGGGGAGGAAGCCCCCGAGGCACGGGGAGAACATGCAAACGACACAAACACATGGCGGAGGCGGGAATCGAACCCCCAACCCTGGAGGTGTGAGGCAAACGTGTCACGTGCCAATGGTACCAGGTTGGAGAAATCAGACCCAAGGGCAGGGATAGACATGAAACAGGGGTTTATTAACAAATATAAGCAAATACATACACAGGAACACTGGGGAGAAAACTAAACACAAAACAAAATCCAGAGAACAGAAAAGGCACACAATTATGACGAGGTCTCATCAAACAACACAAGCAAGACGACCAATATAAATAGGGGAGATAATCAATGCAACATGAGGGACAGGTGTACAGAGGCGGGAACAGGCTAAGGATCAGGTGGGGAAAACATGTCAAAACACAAAACAAACAAAGACACATAGCACAGCAACTTAGCCAAACCCTTAAACAACAGGAAGGAGTTGATTAAATAGCTGTTTATCGCATTTGTATCAAATCCGAGGAGTAAAACAAAATCCTTGTGAAATAGAATTTCCATTTGTTATCATTCTTGTCTTGGTAAGTGAGCTCATAAATTGCTTTATTTAGTTACGGTTCGAGTATTATTCAGTCCTTTGTGGATTTAAGTGTTTTGATGTATAATTACTGTTAATTACTTTGTCTAAGTTTGTTAACTTCATGAGTCTAATGTGTGTAGCTCACGTGGGGATTTAGCTAACCATGCAGTATCATGTGCTACAAGCTATAAGCTAATCGAGTGCATATACACCAAATGAGGAAGTTATCCTTTATTATTATAGTTACATTTCCATTAAGAAAATGTGCTGAAGAAAGGAGTAATTTGTATTGGTGTACTTTAAAAGCTTTATTGTGTTGAAAATGGTCATGGTCAATGGAAATGTTATTAGGAATTTATTGGATTTTTACCCCATCTTTGCATGTTTTGGGGTTTTTTTTTCCATTCCCCTTCTTTACTATTTTGTATTTAGTTTGTCGTCCCCTGATATCTCTCGGTGACATTGGACTGGAGACAGTTCTGGAATCCTGAATCATTAAACTGTTTCTGCCATCAATGAGGACTGCTCAACATTAGTAGAAACTGGCAAGCCAACCTGGATTTCCCTAAAAGTGGACAACAGTTCATAAATCATCAGAGTGGTTGTATTGGACGTTTGCATTTTTTTCCTGAATTTTGTTGCTGTAGTGAATGGGAACTATGTAATTTTTCCCATCTCAGAGTTGTGTTTCTGCATTTCATAACAGAAGTCTTGAAACACGAGTATGATGGACACAGAACTGAGTTAAATTCCTGTTTACGTCGAGATGTTGTTTTCATCCCCCCCCTCCCTCTTTTTTTATCAAAAGTGTCCTGAAAGGAAACAATACAAAGGTTATTGGATTAAATTAATGTTGGTAATAAATGTGAATTGGGTATACAGTCTATGTGATAAAGGAAAGAAGGTTAATTAAAAGTAAATAGCTATAAACTAAACCAAGTCAGAAATGAATGTAACTAGAACTAAAGTAAATAAGATCTATCAGTAATACAGTACTGGGACCTGCATAAGGAGCCATTGTCTGGGTCGAAACTGGTTTATTTCAAGAAGTTCATTCAAAGGAGTTCTTTTGTAAATTGTCTGGAACAAATCAGTACAACTAAATGAAAGCCTTATCTTTCCAACTACAATCCTGCCTTTTTTGTTTATTTCCCTTGTTGCAACCCTGGCTCAAGAGTGAACGAAGCCTTCTGAGCTGATCAAAAACATTAGGAAACATATTCTACTATAATTTGTCTCATTGAGTTTTAGCTACAAAGTAGTTTGGGACATGCTATAAGAAACAGAAAAAATAACAGAAAAAATAGAGGAAGAAAAGAAGAGGACCCAGCACTAAACCTTGTGGGACACCACTAGAGAGTCTTTATAGAACAGATGTGGATCCTGTCCACATCACTTGACATGATCCAATTCCAAGACTCATGAGGATGCATAGTAATTGTCTTGTAATTAACTTGTTTAAAGCTGCTGAAAGGTCAAGGAGGATGAGGACTGATGACACTTTAGCTGATCTAGGTGTGTTAAGCTTCTCAGTTACAGCAACAAGGGCTGTTTCTGTGGAGTGTGACACTTTAAAGCCATAAGAGAACTTTTCTGGGAGAAAATTCTGGATAAGACAGAAAGACAACTGAAAGACAGGAGAGAATTGACACTAGTCAGTAGTTGTTGTCTGATGTATATAGTGTGAACCTACTTTATTGATTGCAGTTGGTATGTGATAGAATTGTCCATATGTCCAGCTGAGTTTCTCATTTCTTCATAGAAAGATCTCACAATATCTCAACAACAATTGTTTGTATGATTTATCTGGAATTATCATTCTAACCAGCAAATATACAGATTCAATGTTTTTAAAGGTCTGTTGATGTCACTGTTGTTTAAGCTCGTCTATTTTCTGGTGTCCCTTTGAACAATGTAATCTATCACGGCTTTTCACTAATCACACATTTGATATTTCTTATCTCAGCACATAAATGGTGTAATGTTGTAGTCAACAGAGACTTTCTGGGAAATCATCTCTCTGCCATTTTCTCGAAAAGCCCTCTATTTATGGCAGCGTCTGCTGTATGTAAACTGAGTATGCTAAAGTATTTACATGCCCTCTAAGAATTATTTGACTGATAAAGTCTAAAATATACATTTTCCCAAATATTCGCCCCCTTTTCATTTAGAAATCTGTTATTACTGAGCTCACTGGCTAAATTAAAAGAACCTGTGCAGACCTCAACCTTATCATCAGATCTTCACAAATCTAGTCTCTATGGGAGAGCAGCCAGAAGGAAGGTAGCTATGCTTTGCTTAAGGCAAAGCATAATGTTTAGTGCATATGCAAATACAAATATGGTCCAATGCTCTGATAACCCCATTACTTTTTATCCACTTTGTAGTAACCCGGGGTGTGCGATTTTGCCAAAAAATATCTCAATCTCATTTTTCCAATAACGATAATCAGACGATATTAAAGTTAAAGTTAAGATATTTTGCATCATTCACAAATGTGTTTATAAATGTACTAGCTCCCTTTTACAATGTCAATAGAATATGGATTGATATTATTAACTGAAACAATATATTGAAGGAAAGGGTATTTATTATTTAAAACTATTAAAATTATTTAAAAGTATCTGCAAATGTCTGTCAAAAACAGCACAAGAAACACTTTACTCCCTAAACAAATTACTCCCTTCACGTACTGTAAAACTTTCCATAGTCGAAGATACAATAAAACTAGCCTAAAGTATTTTTAATCAAATAACTAACTTTAAGTTCTGTTCAATATTGCACAAAAAGCAAACACTTCAGATTTGTCAAAAACATTGCACTCAAAAAAAGTAGCATACGTAAACAAATGACACTACTGTAAATAAAGACTAAAAGGTAAAATAGCCTTTATAATTTAAAGTAGACTTTATACTATAAAAGTCACTAAGATGGAGGACACAGGCTTTCAGCAGCTTTCATTTTTTCCCAACATCCCAACATCAGCTGGGTTTGTTTGGATTCACATGCGTTACTGTCTGCAGACACTAGTATTGGAGTTCCCAGGTTTCATCAATGAAATGTGTTGTCAGGGAGAGGTGTGGTTCTGACATACACAAATCAGATGTTGTGGCAAAATGTACTTAATGCGCAAGAGTTTGGCGATGTGACTTGTACAATTCAGGCAGCACCGTTTCACTGAAGTATTTTCGCCCAGGCAGTGTGTATCTTGGGTCTAATCTCTCTCAACCGCTTGAACCGACACCATGTCTCTGGCAACATAATTGGCGACAGCGTTTGTTATATCTTGCCATCTGTTGCTTTTCCTGTCTTAAGGAAATTTCTTGCTAAATAATTTGGCCAAAGTTTGTTGTGTGTTTTTTTAATCCTTTTTTTAATTTTACCCTGTCTGCTGCAGGCATGTCATGTTCAGCTGAAACCCGGAGCTTTTCAAAATCCTCATATTCAGTGTGGTGAGATTGGACGTCAAGATAAGATTGAGATTCATATTCAGAGATTGGATGTCGAGCTGCTTTTGACCATCGAGATGCTTTTAACTAACATCTGACCTGTCATAACCAAACCGCTTCCATGCTAGTGATGATGATCCACGTCTAGTAATTAAATCTAGCGTGGATTGTGAGGTTGCTGGTGTTTCAGTATCTTCTCCTCTCCAAGTTTCTTTGCTCATTTTAACTCTTAAACACTGCAATCTGTCACTTTCACTATGTTCAATGCACACACGCAGTAGTACACTTTGCTAAAACAGGCAGTAAGTTTGCGAACACTTCATGCAGCGTTGTGATTAGTTTCTGAAAATGAGTGACTGATAATATGATTACGCATATCGTTAAAGCAACAATTATGATATTTATAACTCACACCTAGTGGTAGCATCATGCTGTCTTGTGGCAAAGTAGTGAGAAATCAACCAGAGATCTGCATTTTGGGCAAATATATTCCAACAGGACAATGAACCAAAGGATGCTGTCCAACAGGACAATGAACCAAAGGACAGCACTTTAAGCAGAAATTTACAGACACATTTGTAGATTTACATGTTAATTTAATAAGTGATGATTAATATTTTAATATTTGGTAGTTCTAGGATAAAAATAAAGTGAAAAAGTGAAGCCTCGGTTTAAAGAAACTGTCTGTATTCCTCACTCTCAAAGAAAACTGTACAGGTTTTCACAGGGATTTGACACATCTGTTGTTCTAGTGCACTCTCTAATCACATCATTTCTAGTAATCGAGAAAAATACAGCACAAAGGCTCTTTTGTTCCTGGACGAATGCCACTTATGCTTCAACTTGTGAAAAAAAGGCCTTTCTGGTCCACTTAACATTTGACATAAAGGGAAGAACAGAAAGAAAGCCATTGTTCTTGATATGGTGTGTGCATTTGATCTGTTTCAGGCTGAGTGATGAGTCGCAATACACCACATGACGCATCAGTACTGCAAAATAAAATAAAAATAAGATTTTTATTTAAGCAGAGCACAGGTTTGGTAGATGAAACTACAATAAATAAATGCTCTGTCTATTTATCATTATCATTAACCGTTCTGCTTTTGTCATTGATTTTGATATTGTTCTTTTGTTGTTGCTGTTGCTGTTGTTGACATTGTGAGGAGCCAATGTCACCTCACTAATCAGACCAGAGAGGATAAATGAAATAAACAAAAACCAGAAAACGTTCATTTCTCAATGAGCTGCATTCAGCTAATTGCAATAACGCGTGCGATTGAATTTAGCTGCATCCGAGGATCAATTATTTGTCATCAATTAGTTTTATTTGTATTGCACATTGGACGTGGTCGTAAAGCAGATTTAGAGAAAAACGTCAAGTCAGGATTAAATTATAAATATTGCATTCAAATAACAGCAAGCCATTGGTGTCTGTGGTAAGGAAAAATAACTCTGAGAAACCTTAGGAGAAACCTTGAGCAGAACCAGACTCAAATTGGACCTACAAAAACAGCACTGGTTTACATGTAATCTTTTTTTTCATGCGTTCATTTGTTCGGCTGCATTTTTTTCTTCATTCTTGGTTCAATCCTGTGACATACTTTATTGGGATCTTTGTTGTTGATGACCTCTGAAAGAGTGTGTTTGATTTTCATGATATTAGAGGCTTTCACTATTTATTTTCGTACATTTCCTCCTCCCTATAACAGTGCAATCTGACAAGGAAAACATTCCTGGTTATTCCATGTTTAAATATTTCACATTTATACACTATAAATATAATCAATCAAACATTATTCCCCTCATGAAGGCTATTTGAAGGAACTCCAGGATGTAATGCAGGTAAATTCCTAAGAGAAAGCGCGAAACCTAACCGTCACCCTAACAATAACCATTCACAACATCATATCCAAGTGCTTGTGTGATTGTGTCACACACTCCCAAATCCTGGAGTTTGGGAAGTGCACTGAAGCAGACTCATGGGGAAGGAAAAAGGGACAGTGGAGCCAGGCGCTTGGGCAGACACAGAGGGTCTGACCTTTTCTCTTTTGGTTTGATGATTCGGGTTGAAGAGTGTGTACAAAATATCAGCAAGTGCTGCCTAGAGTCACACAAACACACACACACACACACACACACACACACACACACACACACACACACAAATGCAAAAGTGCTTTTCTCTGCCTCCAACCACTGTTCCCTACAGACAAGTAAATTGATTAAAAAAAAAACATTCAAAGAGAAATATCAAAATGCTGGTGATGGCAGAAACAAAAGAAAAGAAGTGATTCTCTGATGAATAATTACATCTATCTATTCTTCTTTAATATGTTTCAAACAAAGGCCTAAAATAATGCCTTAAATGCCGTAAAAAAACGGCCTTGACCGATCTTTATCTATGTTCTGTTTACAATCTGACAGCAAAGAACAGGTTACAGCATAACATTGGCTTACACAGTGCACTCTGCAAGTCAAACAGAGTGTAGTTCTGCTCACATTACCAACAATATGCAGCCAAGTTACAGGATCATTCGTGGATAAAAAATTACATACATTTCAATGGTGGTGAGAAAAATCTCCCTGAGACGAAAAACCTCGAAAGGGAACCCATCTCATTAGTATATATTATTTTCCCTTCTACAACAAATAAATGGGTAGAGATTAAAAAATTCAACAAAACAAATTACAAATAAATGTAGAGACATTTGGTGGGGGGCATGGTGGCTTGGTGGTTTTAGCACATTTGCCTCCCACCTCCAGGGATGGGGGTTTGATTCCCGCCTCTGCCGTGTGTGTGTGTGTGGAATTTGCATGTTATCCCCATGCCTCGGGTTTCCTCCGGGTACTCCAGTTTCCTCCCCAGGTCCAAAGACATGCATTATAGGTTGATTGGCCTCTCTAAATTGTTCGTAGTGTGTGTGCCCTGCGATGGGTTGGCACTCCATCCAGAGTGTATCCTGCCTTGATGCCCAATGATGCCTGAGATAGGCACAGGCTCCCTGTGACCCGAGAATAGTTTGGATAAGCAGTAGACAATGAATGAAGAGGCATTTCTTTAAATTCACAAATAAATAGAATGAGATCCACAAATATATGTTAGGAGTTTCACCAAAAAGGAATTAATCCTTCCAAATAAATAAAATTCGATTTTCAAAAATATGTCACAAACACAAATGGCATTCATTTGTGGATCTTGAAATATTTCTAGACATACACACAAGTCCACAAATAGCTGGACTCCACCCACTGTCCACTCTAGCCAATCAGATAACAACCACATTGTGCTGACCAATCAGGTTTTGATTTACAGTTTACATCTGTCAGGAGTAGCTGGACAGTTCCCTGCCAGGCCCGGGGAGGGCGCTGGCAGGAGAATCCTGGAAGCCTATTTATGTCTCTGTGATTCCTGCCTATTGTTCTCCACCCTGATTGTGTCACCTGTCCCTGATTACCTTGTTGTGTTTCCCTATAAAAAGGGATCCTGGTGTACATGTGTGGCGTGGGTCAATGTTCTGTGTATAGCTGTCCCGTGGGTGTTATGTCGGGTTGGGGTTTATGGTTTGGTGTAACCACAAGTCTAGTGTTAAGTTCATCTTTCCCCTGTATTGTGTTTATGTAAATAAAACCGTGCTTCACTGAATCCTGCGTTTGGGTCTGTGCTCTCACGGTGTGCTGGAGCACGCGCCACCATGGAGGTACGGGTTCGAGCCTCGCATAGGGCAGGGGCTGAGCTGGACGTGACAACATCTTTTGAATGTAAAGAGAAAATAATAGAAATAGAAAAAAAAGAGAAATCAAACTCTACATCTGCCAAGTATCCTCATACCGCCACTCTATTTCTTGGAATAAGTCTCACTACTAGCCACAATGACAAGTAAAAGTCATGTCATGGTATCTCCCGATGCATTCGATCGACGGCGATGGCACACCAATCCTTTTTGTCATGTTTTCTAAAAACGAAAAGAGCTCCAAGATGAAGCAATGATGAGCAACTCGGTCTCATCAGAGAAAGGTCAGCCCCTGCTTGATAGCTGATTTCCAATCATAGCAGAAGAAGCAAAGAAAAGCCCAGACAGGCAGGAAGCTCACCTGCACATATCACACAACAATCAGAATCAATTCAGTCGCAAAAGGAAGAAACAAAGCACTTGATTGACCTGAGCGATTTGAAAAAAAAGAAAGAAAAAATCAGGATCAGGCAAATTGTTTGGCGAATGAAATAATGCATATGGTTGAATTAAATTAAATTAAACGCAACATTTCCTAGTGTGCGAATTTTGTCAGTTTTGCACATATTAAGAAGATAAGAGCTCTTAATCAACATCCCAGACATTTAATATCCAGCCTTTCAATCTTTGTCTGAGAAAAAAGAACAAAAGTATTAGGGTTGTGTAGTATCTTGGCCAAAAGAAACTCCCACACTGTATATTCTATGCTTTCATCAAGATATATGAATGTGACATGGATGAATACAGCTAGAGTTACAAAAAAGGTGGGAAGGGGGGTGGTGAGGTCTGGAAATAAAAGTCTTCTTCGTCTTCTTTTTCCTAGAGAGACAATCAGTGACGTCTCAGATGGTGTGAGGTTAGTGAGGGACTAATACAGCACTTCCTTTATGTGCATACACTGTCATTTTCAGACTCTTTTTTTTTTTCCATGGCTGTCAGAACCACTACAAAGCTTGAGAGGAACCAGACTCAAAATTGAATCCATCCTCATCTGGGTGACACTGGAGAGTGTGATTTATAAATAATGTCTACAACTGTATAAAATCAAGTGGAGTTGTGTAACAATGAGTTTTTAAGCAGTATGAAAGTCTGGAGCATTTTATTTTATTTGTTTGTTATGGAGTGCAGTTGCGGTACTTTTTTCTGGAACATCACTTCCTACCTCAAAACTCTGCTTGAGGTTTATGTTCATTCCCAGTGTGACTCATTGAGGCATGAGTTTTCTTTCCAGAACTTGACTGGCCCTCAGTGTTGGAATGAATTTCCTCAATTCAGACAGTAGAATCCGTCACTTTCTTCAAAAACAGCTAACTTCCCACCTCTTCCGTGAACACTTAACTAACCCCTAACTTCCAAAAAAACCTGTGCTTACACTTCGACTCTGTGCATTTTGCTTCTCTAACACTCAGTTAAAAATTCTTATGGTAGCATAAAGAATAGAAGAAGTTGCTTTCGGCTGCTCCCTGTTCGGGGTCGCCACAGCGGACCGACTGATCCGCACAACAACTTGGCACAGGTTTTATGCCGGATGCCCTTCCTGCCACAACCCTCCCATTATTCCGGGCTTGGGACCGGTACTGTATCCAGTGGCTGGGGTTGAAGCATTGGCTGGGAATCGAACCCGGGCCTTCCGCATGATAGGCGCGCAACCTACCACTGAGCCACCAATGCCTCAAAGGTAGCATAAAGAATATTTGATCAAAAACCTCATAGAGCTTGAACTGATAAACGCTGCATACATGAAGCACAGAGATTATGTATCCAAAATAATCTGGGCAAATGATCTTTTTCAAATCCATACATTTCATGTTGGCTTTTTTTGGCTTCATGTTGGCTAAATCCCATAAAAAATATCTAGAGCTATGAAGGCTGGACTGATATTATCTAACCTTTACACACATATATATGTACATATATTTTAGTTTAAGTAGCTTTTAGATGTAAAGAAGCCTACTACTGCTTCAGTGCTGGGTTCTCTGGGTAAGTAAACACCAGTATGACTTTCTCTGGCTTTAATTGAATTGAAATAAAAGTTTGTGTTGTGCTAAAACTTTGACGTGAACTGTGTAGGTAGATACAGTAAGCGGATATGTACAAGAAGATCTTTATTATTCAGAAAATCCACCAAGAAACAGCATCATTAAACATAAAGCCTCTACACATCTGTCACCGACAAATGCCGGTCCGTAACTCCCGAATCATTCAGTCATAAATACATCATCACAACAAATAGATCAATAAAAATATTTTCATTTCATTGGGCTAAGGCTGTACATTGTCAGATGTTTTCTATGCTCATTTATGTCCCATCATCATCATCATGAGAGAAAAATGAATAGCATATTCCTCTAAGGCGTAAGTCTTTGATTACACTGATTTTCTGCATCGCATTCAATACATAAATTCATCAAATATACGAAATAAGCATCATGTTTTGTGCCGCTCGATATGAAAATGCTGACTGGTATTATGGCTACAGTATTAAAATATCAGTATTAATTAAATATCATATTCCACGATAAGTCCAGAGTATGCTTCTCATGCGTGGAATGAACTCATTTCAAACAAAACATTTTTCTATTTTACTATATTCAGTGCACAGGAAACCAGTATATTATTTACATATTGTAACTGGAATTGCTCTGATTTAACACAGTCATGTGAAAAGTGGGGCTAAATGTTCTACTCGTGTGTGTATAAAGCTGTGTTATAAATAAGGACGTAAATAAATTAGGATGCGTCTTCGACCCCAGCTCTGGCGGAAGCGGGTTGTCCGAGGTTTCATGCTTGCGTTGTGTGAATGCTTTCACTTTCTCCTGCAGCTGTAAAGAACAAAATCGATTAAATACAACATTCATTTGTTATTTGCTTAAAGAAATGAGTCATTTGTGCAGTTATTGTGCAATGAACCTGAATAACGTTCTTTGTATATAGCTTGTTACAGCGATTATTTGCTTTTTCTTCATATACTTTAAAAGCTGACAAAAACAGGCATAGAGAAATGACTGCTACAGTACCTGCATGATGTATGGTTGAATTGCCTCCTTCTAGTTAAGCAGGGGCATGATGGGTATTTCTGGGTGGATGTCACCTCTTTTGGAATACATTCACATTTTTCAACGTCGATCTCACAATCCTCTGCATTGGTTTTGGAAGGCAATTCTGCTGAAAGAGATGCAGAAAGGAGTGTTAGAGCTTCCATTAGGTCCCCTCCACCTTGTTGAGCTCCTACTGATATTAAAAAGGAAAAAGAAGGACTTTTTTAAAAATAGAGCTTAGTGTATTCCATTAAAAAGACAAAGCATTTGGGGAAAAACATGCCTTATTTATTGATCTAAAATTCCTGTTTGACAGGAATTCACTGGGATCCATGAACTAGTAAAACCAAAGACAAGCATCTTAACAGTTGTCCATAATACTGCATATTACTTCTACAGTAAATACTGTCAGTTATTTAAACTACTTGTCATATTTATATGACCGTTATTTGCACGTCTGGTCAGAAGTTAAGTATGTTTCTCAGCACAATGACAATAAAGCTTGCGAGATGGCTGATCTGAATAAAGATATTTGGTCCAGATGTAAACCATCATGACGAGTAAACAGAAGTTCAACAAGTGCAACATCATCACACAACACATTCACTGACTGTGTCCACATTTGGAGTCAGACATAATCCATATTGCTCAAAAGTTCCTGCCATTTTACACAATTCAACTCGACTATATACAGCTGTAGAAAAGACGTTATTTTCCTCTCAAGGTTTCTTCCTCATGTCATCTCTGAAAATTTTTCCTCGCCATTTTCATAATTTATTTATATATGAATTGAATTGAATTGAATTGAATAAGGCAAGCTTACAAAGTTTCACCTCCTGTGCTTTCAATTCTTCCAGTAAACGAACGGATGGATTAATAGATGGAGTGATGATTTAAAAGCCTTGAGCTGAGCACAGTATGCATAGCTAATTGCAGCATGCTTTAGGAAATATTCTTGATAGATTAGCTGAAAACTTTGTCCATTACTGAGGAGGCTGTTTGACCTTGGCTAAACTGATTCCTGAAATCGGTGTTCATTGAGCAGGTCTGTGGGTGAATATGAAGTTGAATCATGGAGAGAACAGATAGAGAGGGAAAAAAAGAGTGTCCAGTGTTACAATAGACACAAGTTTGTCTGGTCAGTGTGGCTGCTAAATAGACGGTCTGCACCTTCAACATGTGTGTCCTTCTAAAACTGCTATAATCACAGGGAACTCATTTTTTCCTTAACTTACAATTCAAGTTCCTTTTTTCAGAGTGCGCCTTATAACCATATGGTTCCGACGCAATTTTCTGAAGCATGTACAGCCACTATGCATGGTAATGAGTCGATCAGGGGTTTTAGAACGAGGCCACATGAGGGTAAATTGCTTCCTCAAGAGGCAGAAAGTGCTCTTTGCTTATTTGCTACACTTCAAGACTTCAGATTTGCCCCAAAAACTGAGATGTGAGTGAGAAATCCATAAAGTAAAACCTGAAACTGGATCAGTAATTCAGAACCCAGTTTCCTGCATGATTTATGAAGTGGTTAGGATGGAGTTGAATACTGTTATGAGTGAGGTGTGAGGATCAGGAGATGCTAAGATCTGAGATACCGGATTTGAGAAAGATGACTTGTTGTCTTGCTCTGAAGCTAGTACAGTTTATAAAGGACTACAAAGTGGGTTAAAAAGAAGCGCAATTCCCTCAATAGCTGCAACTAATTTGAGTCCAGCCTCTGCCAGGGGTTTTTTCTGGGAACTCTGGTTTCCTCACCCAGTCCAAAGACATGTTGCAGGCTGACTGGCATCTCTAAATTATCCATAGCATGTGAATGTGTGTGTGTGTGTGTGTATGTGTGTTTGTGCCCTGCGATAGACTGGTATCCTGTCCAGGGTGTACCCTGCCTTGTGCCCCAAGTTTTCTGGGGTAGACTCCAGATTCCCTGCAAGGTTAAGCAGTGTAGACAATGGATGGATAGAAAGCTGCAACTACGCATCACACTGGAGACGTTTGGCAAACTGCAAAAGCACTGCTATCCCTGCTTCTAAATTACAAGTGTGAAACCTTCCTTTACCCAGGATTAAAAGCAGGGTTTAAGGATTTGCTGTGGCATCCATTCAATAAGCTTTATTTCTGATTGCTAAGTGGTTTTCTTAAGTCTACACAGTTGCTTAGTCCCAATTCCTTGAGTTTTCTTCACACTGTATGTGTGGAAATGTTTAAACTTTCACTATTAAACATAGTTCTACTGTTCTACTGTTGATGTGATCTCACCAAAAGTTTAAGTGATCTCCGATCATGATCGTTCAAGCTAATGGTTCATCCCATCCTTCAAGGTTTTAATAATGTGGTTTTTTTTAGCAGTTTCATCAATCTGCTTAGATGTTGTCTTTGCTTGCAGTCCAATATTGTGACCCTTCTGAAGCATAGTAAAATCTTTTCCATGACAACCGTATATGCCTTTCGCCATGGTTGTTTAAGAAATGAGATGCTAGTCACTGCACCAATAATAAGGGTTAATTAACTTGTTGCTAGCTGAAACTTATTAATCACTGCAGTAATTATCCAATGGAAGACTCTTACCTATTTCCTTTTTTTGGCCAGGCAGTGGATGTTGTTCGAGATACATTTAGCAAAATCATGGTACAGTGGCAAAATGTGTAGAGGGTATAAGAGTCTAACATGTAAAGCATACAATGTGTTATAAATAGTAGCACAAAATGAGGTGCATGTAGTTTTACTCTAATGGCTGCCAGGTGGTTCAGACACCGTGTGTATTTGCCTGGTGAACAAAATTATTTCACAATCAATAACTTGAGGTCATTAAGTGCTCCTGCCATTTTTTTAACAAAGAAAAGCAGGAGAAGGCTATAAAGTAGCCTGAGTATCAGTGCTTTATTTCTATATTTCCCCAGTGGATAACATTTTACGATCAATACGTTGATCAATGTAGTGTTCTAAAGTGTTCTGTTTTTAAAAGAAAGCATTTTCAGTGGGGCAAAAAAGTATTTAGTCAGCCACCAATTGTGCAAGTTCTCCCATTTAAAAAGATGAGAGAGGCCTGTAATTTTCATCATAGGTACACTTCAACTATGAGAGACAGAATGAGAAAAAAAAAATCCAGAAAATCACATTGTCTGATTTTTAAAGAATTTATTTGCAAGTTATGGTGGAAAATAAGTATTTGGTCAATAACAAAAGTTCATCTCAATACTTTGTTATATACCCTTTGTTGGCAATGACAGAGGTCAAACGTTTTCTGTAAGTCGCCACAAGGTTTTTACACACTGTTGCTGGTAGTTTGGCCCATTCCTCCATGCAGATCTCCTCTAGAGCAGTGATGTTTTGGGGCTGTCACTGGGCAACACGGATTTTCAACTCCCTACAAAGATTTTCTATGGGGTTGAGATCTGGAGACTGGCTAGGCCACTCCAGGACCTTGAAATGCTTCTTACAAAGCCACTCCTTCATTGCCCGGGCGGTGTGTTTGGGATCATTGTCATGCTGAAAGACCCAGCCACGTTTCATCTTCAATGCCCTTGCTGATGGAAGGAGGTTTTGTGGTTCTGGGATTTTTGCTCACCGTTCTTGTGATCATTTTGACCCCACGGGGTGAGATCTTGCGTGGAGCCCCAGATCGAGGGAGATTATCAGTGCTCTTGAATGTCTTCCATTTTCTAATAATTGCTCCCACAGTTGATTTCTTCACACCAAGCTGCTTACCTATTGCAGATTCAGTTTTCCCAGCCTGGTGCAGGTCTACAATTTTGTTTCTGGTGTCCTTTGACAGCTCTTTGGTCTTGGCCATAGTGGAGTTTGGAGTCTGACTGTTTGAGGTTGTGGACAGGTGTCTTTTATACTGATAACGAGTTCAAACAGGTGCCATTAATACAGGTAACGAGTGGAGGACAGAGGAGCCTCTTAAAGAAGAAGTTACAGGTCTGTGAGAGCCAGAAATCTTGCTTTTTTGTAGGTGACCAAATACTTATTTTCCACCATAATTTGCAAATAAATTCTTTAAAAATCAGACAATGTGATTTTCTGGATTTTTTTTTTTCTCATTCTGTCTCTCATAGTTGAAGTGTACCTATGATGAAAATTACAGGCCTCTCTCATCTTTTTAAGTGGGAGAACTTGCACAATTGGTGGCTGACTAAATACTTTTTTGCCCCACTGTAAACACAGGAGATGCAGACATCATTTCTAGAAATGTATTGGTTGTGTCGTTTCTATATTCCTTTGTTGCTAGCCTTTTCTGGGAGAGACAGAGGGAAGTGGTATGGAGCGGTACAGGGAATAATACCACTCGCGATGAGAATATAATTCTGCAGATTTGGATTTATTAGGTACCTCAGCAAGGTCATCTTGAGCAGATCATGTTTTAATTATCAGGACTGTGGCTAGTATGACATATCTATGGCTTATCTAAGTTGCCTAATGCTTCACAGAATATTGCGGTCATGTGGGGTCCACTGCCTACATGCTCAGGGGATTGAGTTATTAGAACAAAGATTGACTTGTGAAGTAGTACACTGTGCACATGTTCAGTGAATTGGTGTTTTCTGATGGGTGGTGCTCGGGGAATTTTTATTTGCTTCCCCACTTTCTCAGCCAGGGGATCAATGGCCAGAATCTGATGAAGCATTAGCTGCAATCAATGGAGTTAATAAGAGCTGGAAAACAGAAGGACAATGACAAAAAGATGGTCACTGCATGTTAATTTTTCCACAAGGGGGGAAATGACTTTGTCTTCTACATGTGACACAATCTGCTCTCGGTAGAAGAATGTGTCCGTATTATTTATAATTAAGGAATTAAAAATCTCCAAACTCTCTCAAAAACATTCTCCTTGCTCAAATAGACTGTTTGGAAAATGTACTTCATCTGGTTAGCGACAGACCTGAATCAACTGTGAATCAGAGAGATGGTCATTTTTGTTAAGCAGACCATAAGAGCAGGTTCATTCCACCTGAGGTCCATTCTGGCATTTTTGGTCACTGGCTCGTTTTACGATTTGGCATGATCCTGTATTTGGCCGTTTTGTTATTGTTGGACTCACGAACGAGCTGAAATTACTCAGCAGCAGGCTTACTCATGATAAACAAGATCTGACTGAGCGTTCTAATTTAGCAGTTAATTAAAGCATAATTGTAGAAAGATCGCTGCACAAATATTTGATCACTGTTCTTTCTGGGGCATCCCCGTTTTCGAAGGAGATTCAAAAAGAACTTAATTAAAATTTACATTGTCAATAAAATGATCTTTTGGGAAAATAAAAGCAAATGTTCCCATCTGTATGGAAATTCCAGATATATAGAGTAACTACATTTGCACAAGCATTATGACTTTCAGCATTAAATCCAGTTGCTGCATTAAACTAACCCCATCTAGCGTTACTTATCTAGAATGATCATGACGAGTAAATATGGTGTATTTTTTATTTTTTGTTTAGAGTATTAAGTGTATGATGCCAGGGAACAAAACAGTAATAGGAATAATGTAGAGGCATGATCAAATAAGTCACTCCTGAGAGACGGTTGCTGAATAATCGATATCACGGCTCAGGTGAGAGACATAAAGAGGGATAACTGCAGCAGAGAATAAAACAATGCATTATAATCACACTTTTTTTGGGGTAGTGCTAGCCAGATGGTTCAATTCAGATGGCTTAGACACAACCCCTTCAATTAGCCTTCAATAAAGCTTGATTTATTATTTAGGATGATATCCATTCCCCATGGTTTTGGCAAGGAGTCATGTATCATCAGATTTACACCAGTGTCACAGCCCAGAGAGAGCAAACCAGAACTTTGCAGTACTGCTTGAAATGCATGCAAAGTAAATGAAACCTTTTTATAACTCGTGAAATGGTGAATCGCGGTGAACAAAAAATGGTGATCATTCATTTTACAAATACAGAGAATGATTTCAAAGTTGGTCCACAGAACTTTGGCCACAGATAAATAAAGACACAGGGATACTGGTGATGCAAAGAATCAGCAAAATGTCCAGGTTCAAAAGTACCAATATAAAGCATGCCTGTCTCTGTAGGATGTATCAAAAAGGTGTATACCAGATAACTGTTGTGACACCATGACCAGGATCCATCCATAGTTTCATATGGATGTGCAGATTTCTCTAATTGGATTAAAATGAGCTAAACGCAATCATTCATTCATTTATCGTCAATCACCGAGTTATCCTGGTCCGGGCTGCCGTGTTATCCTATCACAGGGCACCATACGCACATATTCACACCCAGTCTGCTTACATGTATGTTTTTGGGTGGTGTGAGGAAACCAAAAAACCCAGAGGAAAACCCACAGAGAACATGCACAACTCTGGACAAACAGTAACCCGAGCTCAGGATAAAATCAGGGTCCCAGCATGGCACCCAGAACATAATATTTATAATAAAAACGAATTCATTAATTGTTGCATTGCTGCATTGTCATTCAGCTCCAAACTGTGTGTGAGTGTTAACTAAAGCAAGCTATAACCCGACTGTCCTTTAACCAACATCTATTGAATTTCCTGCTGATTATAACTGATGCCACATCTACGTAAAATGCAAATAAAAGTGTTTTTCTGACCTTGTTTGCTGGAGGGATACGGTACACACCGATCCTCCATACAGTCCCATATAAGCCCTCGGTCACACAGTCGTCTGGAGTCTTCTGACTGGCGGATGGGAAAACACCTGTAGGTGGATTTGTACACACACACACACACACACACACACACACACACACACACACACACACACACACGCAGAGAGACACACAGAGACGAGTTCAGTGAGTGATGAAGCTTGGCACACAACACGTGACAGTGTGCTGACGATAAGGGGCTGGGTTGTGGATGTTCACAGCCTTAATTGGTCTAGGAGACGTTTAGAAGACCTCTTCCAGAAACAGACTGCCTTAATGAGATTACTCTCCCCATTTACTATTACTTTGGCATGTGCATCTGTCAGATTAAGAAATGATTGTAAGGCTAATTGTCAGAGCATGGACCTTTGTAACATTTCTTGCATCTCTTGTTGGACATTTATAATAAAAATCCAACTCGAACTATGACACCACTGATGTAATGTGACAGTGTTAATTTGAGATAATGAAGCCAGCACTGACCCGTTCTTCCTGTGGGGCAGAGCATGTCTGCGAATCATCTGCGGTTCCTGGCATTTACACTCCGTGTGGTTAGCTACTCTGATCAGCATCGGCTCAGGCCCGTATTTAAATGGAACCACACTCAAAAGCTGAAAAGAACAAATCCAGCAACAATTATACAATCACACATAATTATACAATTATACAATTAATCACCAATGGCAACAGTTTTACTGTATTAAATGCCAAGCTTTTTTTCGGTTTAAAAGACCAATCCATCTACTGTCATGTGTTAGAGCGGAAATCAAAGATGCACGAGGGAACCCATGTGGAGCCGAAAAAAACAAACTCCACACAGTCAATAACCCGAGCTCAGGATGACAGCAGAGACCCAGGTGGCAAAGCTGAGCCATCATGCCGGTCATCTTGTTTACAGTTTTTGGTCAATAAGAACTCGCTTTTTATGATTTACAGTAATGTGCAAAAGTCTGTCTACAAAATGACTGCTGCATCAATGAGGAAACAAGTTTGATTTCCAAACATTACTTTTCCATTGAAAAATCCAATGTTACAGAAAAACGTTTGTATGACAATAAAGAAAGCAATATATTACACAATACATTTTACGTGCAAAAAAAGAAGCAGGTGTGATTCCTTGTAAATTTCCAATCTCCTTCTAAAACTGCACAAAGTGTACCTGAGACTACTGATGCATTCTTAAAAAGCACCAAACAGTGACGTTTTTGTATTACAGTTCAATGCATTTTACAGCATTTTGATGTAGACACTGTAGGTAGTGTTTAATGTCATTATTTTTGAATATTAGTTGAGAATTACATATACTTTAAAATTGTACTTAAATCCACGTACCTAGAGTCCATGATTCAATTCAGACTTGAATCTTTATATACGATGCATAGAAATGAGTAAGGCCCTTAACCCTCAGTTGTATAACATGAGAAAAATGTAAGTCACTCTGGATAAGGGCATCTGCTAAATGCCAGAAATGTAACTGAAGCATGCTGGTGGCAGCATCATGTTATAAGGCTGCTCCTCTTAAGCCACAGCCATTTTAAGGCCTCTATTATTCTTGGTTTCTTTTCTTTCTTTCTTTTTTCACATAAAAAACCTGCAATTTCACATCTTTGGTAAAAGACTTTAGAAACCTTAAGAGAGAGATAGAGATCAGTACTATTTTATCAACATAGGTGGTGCTAGTGTTGCGGCACGTGACTCCTTCTTTGTTGCAGCAGCCACTACATCTGAACACGGACACGCATGGTGGCTTGAAGAACATGTCGTTGCTAGTGCCGAGCTCCTGAGCCACATCCACACACGTCTCCCGGGGCATGCACTGCGTTTTCTGCCACTCTTCATCAATGGCTAGAACAAAGCACATCATACTTTATTAATAATGATATAGATTCTTTGAATAAAGCTAGGACAGAGAGGCTGCTTTTATATACTGTAGTTTCCAGGGTTAAATATTAAACTTACAGCATATTTCGTTGAAATGAATATTTCCCAGTGTAAAGGTACAATACATTCTTTTTATTAGAATAAAATATATTGATTTTTTCTTTTCCTTTTTTTTCATGATGAATGTTGGTTTCCTTTTTTTGCCGTCCAGTGTTCTGGCAGTGTTCAGAAAATGTTGACTGATGTTATTTTTAACATCACTTCGGGGCATTTTTGATCTTGTTGACGCCGCGACGCCATTTCTTTCCTTTCATGCAGCCTAGTATGCTGCTTCATCAACTTCTTAATAGCACAGACTTATAAATTACTTGTTATTGATTATTGTTTATTATTAAAGTTATGATTATTGTTAATTATATTATTATTGATTATTATTAATGTTATAATTATTATTATATTATTAATGTTATTGATTATTGTTTATTGATGATTCAGTTAATTGCATTTTATTTCTTTTTTCTGTCCTACTAACTCCCTTTCCACTTCATACATCATCTAAACTTGTGGGGGTTTTTTTTAATTTCCTTTAATATGTAAGTGGATGTACCACATTATTAGTAATTAGAGAGAAATGTTTCATTGTTTAATCTGTGTTTATGTGTGGCCTCAACTATCTGTGTGCATGTGTGTGTGTGTTTATATCTGTATTTCTGTATTGCTACCTTTGAGTACCTCCAGGCTGTAAGAGTTGGCAGCAAAGCGTGTGAATCTGTGTGATCCCACTGAGGCTGAACGGAATTCTGGGAAGGAGGCCGAGTCAACACGCTTCAGCTTTAGACGACACCTCCACAGCTTCCAGTCTGGGAAGTCAGTCAACATGAGCAGCTCATCCAGGCTTGCCGCTGACCTGATGTCCTTCTCCCACTTCTCCTGGTTTATGTCCTGCATAAAGATGATTGTAAGAACAGAAGAAGAACTAAGGGAAAAGCAAAAAGACTTAAATCCGAGAAGCACATGCTCATTCTTACCACAAGAGGTCAGCAGAAGCAAATATAATTTCTGTTTTGTTGCTTTAGCACTTTTTCGTAGCAATCTTGAGTCAGTTCTTTTGGAATGCACAGATTTTTTGTTTTGTTCTGTTTTGGTAGGGTTTTTTTTTTTCCGATCGATAAAAAGGCATATTCAAAAAAGAAGAACAAGCACAATTTCACTACCCACATTGGTTTTATAAATACAAACATTATAAAATGGCCCTCATTGTGAGTTATAATAAAATATTTTAATATTAATACAGTAGTATGATCTTACTACAGGAACAATAATGTCACCTTTTCCATCTGCATATAATATGACTTTTTATAAATTCTTTTTGACAATAATTCTGCTGATTATGCTTGTATGATTGTTTCACCCCATAATTAAAAAAAAAAAAAAAAAACATATTTAATATTGTATTTGCAACAATAAACTTTATTTTCTTTCACTAGCATTCGGATCTCTCAGTGTTCCTGGGAGTGGCTCAGGATCCACCGCAGTCCTGACCAGGATAAGTGAGTGAGTCAGCATTCAGATGCTAGACAATACTACTATACTAATATTGTTTTCCTGTTTGGGTTTGCAAACATAACCTAAAACACCACTTCAGTATCTACAGCCTGAGCTCTTCCTGCCTGGGCCTTTAAAAAAGTTAGTCATTAAACTTTTAGGGAGTGAATCTATAATGCAGCAAGCGGTGACATGTTTCAGCATCTGTTTTATCATCAGTCATGAGTTAGATTTGCACAGAACAGTTGTCTCCTTCTCTTTCCTATACAAACCAGCATCTGGAACAGGACACAAACACACAGGATCACAGATCATCCTTTGAGAGCAGCCCACCCTGAACAGCTGGGACACGCAATGCTGGAACATGAATCCATTAGCTCAGTGTGTGGAACACATTTCCCTTCCCCTTGGACCTGTTTAGATGTGCATGAAAAAGTAATGGACTAACTCACTGACCAGCAGTTAAGAAATTAGCCAAACAATTGAGTATGAATAGAAAGTCACAAAATTCCATCTGCTGACAGATGGAGATAATCAAGAGCCAGAAAATAAGAAGCAACAAATTTTAAACATCCCAGTCAGACAATCATGATTTCCCATCTTCAGATAAACAAATCAACTTATTAATAAAGGTCTAAGGAGCTTAAACAGGCATGTTAGAGCTTTAAGCCTGAATAAAGCACACAGGTACAAGTGTGTGGCTATTTGGGATCTTGAATAAAAGCCCATGGGAAAAAGGTATAACTGATAAAGGCTGATCCCAGACTTAGAGTTAGAGAATAAGGGTGGAAGAATAGATGGGCTGACTGCAGATCATGGGGTCAGAAACACTGCAGCCACATTGCCACTTCCCAACATGACAAAATGTTACAAAAACTTACTAAAGGAGAAGTACATTGCAAGGTTGGAATTAAAAAGGTCAACAACAAGACTAAACCTCAGCATAAAGCTACACTTAGCTTCCAATTAAAGTCTTAAAATGTGAGTGCCCCAGTGGCATGCCAGAAACAAAACCCAGCGCAATGACTGCCAAAGCCAAACTGTCAGCTGTGATCAAAATACCAGCAAGACCTCTACAGAGTCTGACACCAACAACAAAACCTTACCAAACTAAGCAGACCAAGCCAATCAGCAGTCAACACCATACCCTGCAAATTAAATAGCTTCAAAGCAAATAGCAATAACAGCCTGGCGTCCAGTGTGTTTACTACATGCTGGGTGGATCTGACTTGGATGAGAACGGCAAGCACAGAACCCTGTCATGCATTTGTGAGTTTGGGAAGTCACGGGTGAAGCAGCTGTGTTTTGAAGGGATGGAAGGAATAGAAGAGAAGGAAAGAAATTAATAAAGAAAGAACAAAGCATAAACAACAAGAAGAAAAGAAAAAAGAAAAGGGAGTTATCCATATAATTACATTTAGGTGGAGACCTGGCATTATCACATGGGAGTATTTCTGCTAGTACTCCAGGGCATCTGTATTATACACATGCACACCACTGACAGAGAGCATAGACACTAAGTAAATATGACATCTGGGTATTTTTTTAGAGATTATACAGATAACTTTATGACTTAGTTCAACACACATACATCTGCTTAATACATTTGTAAACATGCTAGCAAGCATTAAAACCATCTGGTTGCATAGTAGCATCCTGGAACCGAGGATCTCATATACAGATCAGCCATAATATTAGGCAGCTGGTTTTAATAACTCCCATTAGGGTATAAACTCCATAAGACCTCTGAAGGTGCTGTGGTATCTGGCATTAAGACCTTAGCAGCAGATTTTTTAAGTCCTGTAAGATGTGAGGTGGAGCCTCCATATCTGACTTGTTTGTCCAGCACGTCCCATAGATGCTAGGCCAGATTGAGACCTGCGGAATTTGGAGGCCAAGTGAACAACTTGAATTTGTCATGTTCCTCAAAGCATTCCTGAACCATTTTGTGCAGCATGTCAGGGTGCATTATCCTGCTGCAAGAGGCCACTGCCTTTGGAGAATACTGTTGCCACAATTGGGTGCACTTGGTCTGCATCAATGTTTAGGTAGGTGGTACAAGTAACATCCACATGAATGCCAGGAACCAAGGTTTCCCTGCAGACCATTGCCCAGTGCGTGACACTGCCTTCGCTTGCTTGCCTTCTTCCCATAGTGCATCCTGGTGCAATCTCTAGCCCACATCAGTGATGCACATGCAACTTGGCCTTCCACATGATGTAAAAGAAAATGATAATCAGACCAGGCCACCTACTACCATTGCTCCCTTTTCCTGTTCTAACTCTCATAGGCAATGGACAAGCACATGACCAGTCTCTGGCTATGCAGCCCTATACAAGCTTTGATGCACTGTGTTTTCTGATACATTTCTATTTTAGCCAGCATTAACTGTTTTAGCAGTTTGTGCTACAGTAGCTCTTCTGTGGGATTGGAACAGACCAACTGTCCTTTGCTCGCTCACGTATCAGTGAGCCTTGGACACCCATGACTCGTCGTCAGTTCACCGGTTGTCTGTCCTTGGACCACTTTCGGGAGATACTAACAACATACCAGGATCTTTTAATAAGACCTACTATTCTGGACATGCTCTGACCCAGGTGTCTAGCCATCACAATTTGACCCTTGTCAAAATCACTTACCCATTTTTCCTGCTTTGCTTTGAGAACTGATTGTTCAGTTGGTGTCTAATATATCCCACCCCTTGACAGGTGCCATTGTAAAAAGATAATCAATGTTATTCACTTCACCTAAAGGTTGTACTATTATGGCTGATTGGTGTAAAAGCATTTGGATGTGTACATTTGAAGGTTGCCATGCAGGAAAGCTTTTTTTTTTAGACTGCGTTTAATGTGGCAGCCCAGTGACTTCGCAACCCCTTGATGTCAACAGCTATTTAGGTATCTAGTATGACAATCAACAATTTATGGAATTCACTGCCGGCTACTATGGTTTTTTTTACTACTTCTTTAGATGAAAAGAACAATTTTAGATGGTCTTAGAAGCCAAGGGTTGTAGTTAACATCATTATAGGCTTCAGGTAGCAGAAATTCTCCAGAATACTTTTTAAATCTGGAAACAAGATCAGAGTTTCTCTAGGTCATTTACTATAGCAATTTTCACTGTGAAGCTAACCTGCTTTATGGTTGGTTTACCTGAACAAAACTGATCTAGGGTTTTAACCTTTTTAATTTTAGAAATTGTTTCAGCTTGCACTTCACAATTATTAGAAGGGATATAATAGAGGATTCAGTACAAAGTGTTATACATTTTACACTGCTTGAGACCCAGTTAGCTGTATAATTATCCATTTATTGTTAAACATTTTTCTTGTGATCAGATTTTTCAGCACAAAAAAAAATATTTATTAGTTTATTAAGTATTTATTGTATGCATCTAGACTCTTTTTTTATTTCTTTTACAAGGCAGCTGTTGGAAAATATACTGCCTGGCCAAAAATGTCACCTTACATATGCGATGGTCATGGAAAAGATGTTACTTTGTTTAGATGGATCAAATTACTGGTCTGCATCAAGCAAAGAAAACAACAAAGGAGAGTGCTGAAACCACCCAAATTGGGTTAAGAACTGTCCAAACTCATTATTAAAAATGAGGTCAGCTGACTACCTGAATTAATGAATGAACAGGTTGTTCCATCAATAGATGTTTTTCTTCCCTGATTGCGTGGGCATATTCCAAGATGACAATGCCAGGATTCATTGGGTTTAAATTGTGAAAGAATGGTCCAGGGAGCATGAGACATCATTTTCACACATAGAATGGCCATCACAGAGTTCAGACCTTAACCCCATTGAGAATCTTTGGGATTTGCTGGAGAAGACTTTACACAGTAGACTGACTCTCGATCTTGGCTCGAAATCAGTGCTAGTCTGATTGGAAATAAATTGTGACATGGCATAAGCCTATCGAAATGATGCGGAGCCTGAACTTGACCCACTGGGACAATAGACAGGGATGAGATGCTCAAAGACATCCTGAGAGCCTGTATGAGGTACTTTAAAGACAAAAGTAAATAATAAGTAAATAATATTATTGTGGCATATGTAGTCCTACACAAAACAGGCACAATGAGACCAACAACAACACTTGGGAAGCTCAACCATGGAGCTCACCTGCCCTCTATATTCCAAACCTAGGAAGTTTTAAAAGCAGCTAAGAGAAGGTAGATGAAGTGATAAATTGATACTCATACTGCTCTCTCCTGTCCAACTTCTCCTCTGATATGTCAGCTGCTAACACTTTCATACAAGCCTCAACACATGATCCTAACATAACATCATTCTGAAGTTAGCAATTGTTTAACAATTGAGACTTGAATGTAAACTATTCTTAGAAACTGCAGTCTTTAGGCTAATCTCAGGGATGTCAATGTAATCCCCTGGTCATCTATTTAGGGTCATCCTTATAATCAATGGGTGAATTTAAAGTGCTCTATACATAAGTTGGGCATCTGCTCTGTGCAGACTCTCCACTGGTATCCCACAAATGTCCCACAGGCTACAGTGTTGGGTGCTTTTCTGTCCTCCATCTATTCCTACTATTTTGGTGAGGTCACATCATCACATGGGCTTTGGTATTACTGCTATACTGATGACACTCAACTCATCCTCTCTGTTCCATCATTCTGTCACTGAAGTTTCTACAGAGAACTCAGAATATCTGGTGGACATCTCATGTGTAACAGCAATAAGCTGATATTCAACCTCATACTAAGCTGCTAACAACCCTGGAGATGCATCCCCATGCCAAGATCATGTGACATCCCTGGGGAACTCTCAGATCGCACCATTTTTCACTGAACTCATGGACAACCATGGTCAACCAACAGACCTTCTTGCCTTAAATCATTTAACAGACACATTCTTGCAAGTTTCTCCTTTACAACATCAGGATTATCCAATCATTTCTATAAACAGAGATTATCCAGGTGCTTATTCAGACCCTTGTCATTTTTTGACTGGAGTATTAAAACCCATCTCTCTCCACCTATCTTCTGCATCCTCAACACTTGCACCCACTAGCTTCATATCCTCATTTATTACATCCTTATACCTACTCTTTGGCCTTCCTCTTTGCCTCCTGCTTGGCAGCTTCATGTCCAAGATTCTCCTACCAATATACTCACTCTCGCTCCTCTGAACATGTCCAAACCATCTTAATCTGGCCTCCCTAACTTTGTCCCCCAAACGTCCAACATGAGCTGTCCCTCTGATGTACTCGTTCATAATCATGCCCAAACCCTTTGTTATTCCCAAAGAGTACCTCAACATCTTCAGCTCTGCTACCTCTAGCTCTGACTCCTGTGTCTTCCTCAGTGACACTGTTTCTAAACCATACAGCATGGCTGGTCTTGCCACTGTCCTGTACACCTTCCCCTTGATTCTCGCTGATATTTTCCTATCACACAGAACTCCCGACACCTTTCTCCACCCATTCCAACCTGCCTGCACTCGCTTCTTTACCTCTTTCCCACACTCTCCATTACTCTGGAATGTTGACCCCAAGTACTTAAACTCCTCTACCTTCTTCACCTCTTCACCCTGTAACCTTACTGTTCCACTTCCCTCCCTTTCATTCACAAACAAGTGTCAAAATATAAATGTCAATTATGATGTTGATATACTCAACATTTGTGTTGGCACCAGTGTGCTGGGAGATGGTTTGCTTGGAGAATGCTATCTGTTAAAGAACTCCCACTGTTCTGTGATGGCTCCATAAACTCTTCTGCAGACTATGGTGGTGGTGGTGGTGGTGGTGGTGGTGGAGGTAACCCCCAACCCATTTCTTGAGCCTCATCCTACTTGTAGATGGTGGCTACAGAATTAAACTAAAATGAGACAAGGCACCCATAGGAGGATTGTCAGGTTTCATCAATATTCCCCACCTATATCTCTAAATAAAAAAAGACCAAAAATTCATCAATCGGAGGCACTTATTTCTTTTTTCCTTTGCAGCTGCATGTGAAATAAGGTCAATGTGCTGCATAACTACAAATACACCTTGGTTAGGGTCTACATGCTCAGAGTGGATTAGTTTTGTTCATGGAAATTCTAATCTGCTGCAGGTGTGGATGAGTAATGTATGAAGAGTATGAAGCCAGAGCGAGGAAGATACGTTTGGATTTCATTTGGTGTCGCGGTTCTTCAAATACTACCTCTAACCATAACCTTACCATGAAACGTCCATATGCTTCCAAATTTGTTGAGAACGTCCCATCCTCTGGAAGGTTCTCTGACAAGGTCATAGGACTACTACTAAAAAGCTTGTCTATCGCATACTTTATGTCTCAGCACCATTATCAGCATTAACACTTAGAGGTATTAGAATTATAATCTTACATAAATGAGAGATTTGAAATACTAAGCAGTCTGTAGTCAGACTCTAAGCCCATGCAGACCGCATGTGGTTGAAATGAATGAATTCTGGTCTATCCTCATTTCTGAGTAACAGGGAATTATCCTGACAGATGTGAAAGAATAAAAGGCATGCGCTGTTCACTATGATTAGGCGATTATAAAATAAAATCCTACAAATGGTCTTGGTCTGAAATGCATTAAAACCACCGCACTGGATGGGAAATAAATGACCCTTTTTTTTCTTCTTTTTTTAACTGAATCAATGTGTATGACCAATGAATGACGGGTCTTTGTCATTAACAAGCCAATGCAATGCTAAGTAATCGATTAACAATAGTATTCTCCAGACAAGATTAGCAATAAGCATGAAAACAAGCTCTATAGACTTAATGATGACACGCTGAGCTTCTAGTAGAATCCTATAAGACCTTATCTGGTATCATGCCATTAGAGTTCATTAAGTATTCATTTCTGTTATCTGCAAAGGCTCAGCAGAAGCGGAAATTATGTTGTATTATATATAGTAACTAGCCAAAATATAATTCCATAATAAGTAATAGTGGTAGTATGCATTTTGTATTATTTTTCCTCCTGCCATGTTTACGAATACATCAGCTTTTATTTTGAGCTCAAATAGCATACATATCCAAATATACAACTTAAATAAATCTGTGAGAACTACTACTAAGGTATTTCTAACAAGATGAAAAGAGCCAGTAAGTATCACTCGGCCATGTTGAGGCAAACTATTAGCATACGCATGAATGGAGTAAGGTGCTATAGTAATAGTTGGCTTCAGGCAAGAGTAAGAATTATAAACGTTACTCACTCTGATTGAAGCCAGGACATCCGTCGCTAGCAGCAGTAGTCTGACATGTGCAAGCAGCAGCACGTGACGCCAAATGGAAAGCAGAGTCCGCATGTTGTACGTCTCTTGGTCTCTGGGGTCCAATCTACAGATAGCTTACTACGAAGAGCTAGTCCTCATACACATACAGAGGGAAAGCGGAATGTTCTTTAAGGAGTTTTCCAAGACCACACACACACACACACACACACACAGAAAGACAGAGACACAAACATACAATCACACTCTCAAGGTCACTTTTACTCTGTTTTACACACACACACACACACAGTCAGATGGTTCCACTGTTCAGAAGAGGAGAGTTGTCACAGAAAGGGCAGACTCCTCACGAGCCAAATGGAGTTTCCTCTCAAGTCAAAAAACAAGCCACACACATCTGGGAGTGCTTTGAATCTTCCTCCTGTCAGAGGAGAAATCCCTTCCTTTCCTCTTTTGCTTCAGTGATTCAACAAGAATGCAGCCTGGATTTGGCATGGGTGCTCAAAGATGGCACCCCTGGCCTTCTTCCGGATGTTACACAACGAGCAAACTTTTGTGTGTGTGTGTGTGTGCAGGAGGCAAAACGATCCACTACGGAGCTCAGATCTTCCAGTCTGCAGCCACGTGCACGCTGATGGCAGACAGGCAAGGCTGGCATATTTGTCCTGTCCCGTCCCACTCAAGCTGCTCTTGCTGCGCAAACCTCCTCATTCGCTCCTCATGCACACACACGCAGCAACATGTGGTTTTAAATGTGAACCAGACCATCGGGCAGGGTGTGCAGACGGAGGGAGGGGAGGATGGGGTGACGGAGTGGAAGAGAGAAGAGAGGCTGGAGCCTGTATCCCATCCTAACACAGCAATGCTACGCAATAAGAGGCAGGGCAAAGCTGACTCACTTCTTCACATGGTGTGTCTGCGCGTCAACATCATTCTACGGCAGTCCTGAAAATGAGTCTGAAACACGAGACGACAGCTAGAGGTGCTTTCAGTAATCTTTAATGGTTTGTAAATGGAGCGATTTGTTTCTGCACAGCCAAACCTTCACTCTAAACACTTTCATTTCTAAACTATTATCTATAATCTTATAATTATATGAAAGGATTACAATCAGCAAACAAATCAGCCTTCATTTAAAAAAAAAAAAAATCACCAAAGTAAATAAATGCAGCTTATAATGTATTACATTTGAAGCTAATAATTAAAAGTGCTTTTGATGTGTAAAAATTCAACACATTTTTTTACATAAATGTTTACATCAGTCCACGTATTTTTGACTGCCAGTGTTTCGCTCTCTCAAATCCGTTTGTGCATGATCGGTAGTCCGTAATGGCTTGCTCTATTTCCTCGTCAGAGCTCATGACGAACGGACCTATAATGGAGAAGCACAGATACAAGATATTACACATCCGTCTATTAACAGAGCCAACGACAGCACGCTGGATTTGAAATCAGTGAAAAATGTTTATATTTCTTCTTGTTGAAACATACAGGAGCCAAGGCTTTTTAGAGAACATGGAGTGTTCATGAACATAACTGTTAATCCTTTGTGAGCTATTACACACCTTTAATTGTTGTGGATTTGCCTTTATTCTCTTAAGACCTCAGTTCTCTATTTTTCTGAAAGACTTAACCCCTCTGTGGTGACCTTGCCATCCTTTTATCATTCAGGATGCAAATGTTTTCGTGGTCTCACTGCTTGGTTGATTCATTTCTATATCAGTGTATGTGTTGTTTGTGTGACTGAGTGAGCTACTGGATTGAATTCCTTGTGTGTTCAGGCATACTCTGCAATTAAAAACTGATTCCGATTTTAGCTTTAGTTTGATCGTTTTTGTGAAGATCTAATTACGGGTTCTGCAGGACATGAACTAAAAATGTATTGACACACAATATAATTAACTGTAAACGATATGGTTCACCTGATATAGATGCACTGTAAATACCCTCATATCCTTCTAAACCCTGCTGTTAATCCCGGGTAGAGGAACGTTTCACAATTTAAAAGCAGGGTTAACCAGCCAAGGAATTATGAAACCCTGCTTCGAAGCAATTGTACCATCGCTATGACAACATTAACCCCGCATCGTGGTGCCAAACGTGTACTGTGTAAAACGTTGAAACAATGTGGCGTTAGAACGTTACAGCTAGATGCTTAGCAACAGCCTCGCATCATGTGAAAACAAGGATGTAGCAACACTGAACAAAAACGGTTTAATCCATTCAGTCGATTCTATGAATCGGTTTATAAGTTTAATGCTTTAACTGAAAGACAGTACCGTGCTGCACCACTGGTTCCTTGATAGGTTCTCCAGCGATCAGCACAAAGTGTGCGTCCTCGACGGCCTTGCAATTACATGAAAACGACAAAGAAATATAAACGGATCAATTGTAAAAAAAATAAATAAACAAATAAATAAATAAATAAAGTTATTCCATTATAACATTTTTGACATTCCAAAATGACATTTTATTTTATTTGTACCTTGTTTTCCACTTTGATACAATCCCCATCCTCAAAAACCACAGTGTGGTGAGGTTCAACTTTCTTCTGATCGTCTTCTGGCCCT
The DNA here is from genome assembly GCA_033459395.1 of Hemibagrus guttatus. Classification (NCBI taxonomy): domain Eukaryota; kingdom Metazoa; phylum Chordata; class Actinopteri; order Siluriformes; family Bagridae; genus Hemibagrus; species Hemibagrus guttatus. The sequence continues at coordinate 4,230,887 of JAUCMX010000026.1, read as the reverse complement.
TATAAACAGAAGAATAACACTGAAACTGTGGGTTTAAACAAACGATCGTGCATTGCATAACTCGTCGTCAATAACTGGCACCGATGACCAGCAATTCCTTAGGAAACATGTCTTCCGCGAAAAACACGGTGAATTAGAAGAACGTGTGGTCTGGAAAAATAGTTTGCCCTGTCCTCTCTTTGATTCATGCCTTTGTTCATTTTTAAGATGCTGAATGATTATGCTGGATGCCTTTATCGAACACAGCTGCTCGACTTGTTTGCTCTGAATGGGAATGTGGTGGTTTTTTGTAACAACTTCAATGTCAAAGCAGCTTTCATTTTTTTCGCCCTAGTCCAAATCATCTGCTAACAATTATGTCAATTGTACAGTCAACGATGTATACTCGAAGGACCAGGCATTTAATCTTTTTTTTTTTTTTTTTTTTTTTTTTTAAATCAGGCGAAGATGACAAGAGATTTGCTCAGATTTGTTAAAACACTCGAAATGTGATATTTGTTATCGGATAACATTTAACCGGAAGGCCTCCTGCGCTTGTCAGTGATCCAAGCAGAATGTTTTCATACACAAATACAAAATCTTTTTTCTTTTTTAAACCAGGGCTGATAAAAGAAGCATAAACACGGCTGTAGTCAAAACCGAGCTCAGGATACATTTAAACAAGATCCGTCTCAGTGACGAAAATAACAACAGTTTCATTCGGAGTTTTAGTCGAGGTTTACGCTTTTCATCTCTAGGGATTTCAGCAGTTATACAGAAACCAGTACAACCAGTTCTCTGATTAAAGCCTGAGCATGAGCGTGTCAGAATAAAATAGTTATTTTAAGTCTACAAAAAATAAGAAATTAAGATATTCATTATGCAATTTAGAAAAACGTGATACAAATCCTGGCCCCAGCTCAAGAGAACCGTTGTTTTCACGAAAGCCTCCACAAACTCACCAGGTTGGAAAATTCATCAACTAATGACCGAAAATCAGCCTGCAACCTGGAAATCATCAGAACCAACTCAATAAATCAACACTTCAAACAGCGCTATATTAACTGTTCCTCAGGCCAGGGGTGTGTGCTGTTGCTGTTGGAGTGAGATCACAGAGGCAACCTCATGGGTCCATGTCGCGTCCAAGACCGGGAGAGAAAGTGGAAATCGAGATGTACTCAAAACTCGCAGGGAAGACGAGAAGACCCTGATACCGGAATTGAGGGAGGAAAAAAAGCATAGACTCTGTATATTAAGGATTTTTACACAAAAGCTTTCTTGTGTCTGCACGCAAAAGGAAGTTTGTACTTACCAGCATGCACAACTCCCGAGATCGTGTAGATAAATGCGGTCCAGCCTAGTCAGCAGAACAGAATACACTCTCAGTAGATTTCATACATTTATATGAATGATACAAATAGAAAAAAAGGGAACCTGTGTGTGAAGGGTTTTAACGTGCCTGCAGCTTGCTCTGATAAAGAACTGAAGGATATGTGTGCATGTGAGTTATTCATTTGCCACAAACAGACATAACTTTACAAGGACATACGGTTGCTCTCAATAATGCGCAGCAGAATCCTTGGCAGAGCAATCGGCTGCTTTTTTTCTTCCTGTGTGCTTCTTCCCGGTTTAAGTACGTAGGTGTGGGCTTATCGTCAACGTGACATGAAAACTTATAAATGATATCATGAAAACATATGCTTGGAAGCTGTAATAGTTCTAGATCATTTCCAGCTCTGTGTCTAGTATCTGAGGAATTATCCTGTAGGTGTTTAGATAATAAGAGCAGTGAAAGCATTGCTTGTAAGTAAGAGTAACGTTTACGTTCCCGGAGCTTGCTCTGATAAATAAGTGATATATTAAGAAATAAGTCTTCTGAGGTCTTTCTCTAAAGACCGGGAGGCGTTTATTTCTGGCATGCTCTTGCAAATCGGTATAAAGTTCTTCTGAGGTCTCCTTGTGCAGACCAGCCAAATGTCTCTCAGAAGGTCAAAGCAATCCTATCAAGTGGATAAACCCTCCTGTCATTCATACACACACCGGCCACTTTATTAGGAACATTCATGCAGTTTTCCATTTAGCCAATCATGTGGCAGCAGCACAATGGATAAAACCATGCAGGTCAAGTGCTTCAGGTGACGTTCACACATCAGAATGGAGAATACGTATGATCTTTAGGCAGACGGGCTCCTGGGATTTTCACACAAACAGTCTCTAGAGTTTATATAGAATGATACAGGAGTAATGTGGGTGTTAACACCTTGTTAATAAGAGAGGTCCAGAGGAGAATGGCTAGAGTGGTTTGAGCTAACAGGAAGAACACAGCAACTCAAATAATCATTCTTTATAAATGTGGTGAGCTGAAAAGCATCTCAGCATGTACAGAACATCAAACCTTGAGATGGATGGGCTCCAATAGTAGTAGTCGAATACACTGGGTTCTAAAAAAAAAAAAACAGGAATCTGAGGCTATCGTGAGCACACGCTCATCCAAACTGGACAGTTCAAGATTAGGAAAAGAACTGTAGTTTCATTGTGTCTGTGACCCCTCATATTTCTCTTCTTAGATAACAGAAGTGGAACTTGATATGGGTTTCGGGCACCAACAACCTTCCTTCTTATGTTTGATATTTGATCATCTAAATCTCTGACCTGTATCTGCAAGATATTTTGCATTGTGGTGCTGCCACATGATTGGCTAAATAGCTAACTGCATGAATATGCCTTGTTTTCCTAATAAAATGGACAGCACGTGTGTGTTTTTGTGTTTGTGTTTCAGGGACCTGTGCACGAATCATTTCCCAGACTTTCATGAATGCTCCCTTTAGAAGGAGCTTCAGGATGGAGCGTGAGTACTCTGAAACTTCCAAAGAATAGAAACGAAACCACAACATAAGACGACCGCTCATTTCCCCTACAGCTGTTTTTCTCTAAATGTAGTCGTTGTCGTGCAGAACAGTAGTTTTTGGGAAGAAGCTCCATCCAGAGTTATCGTCGGTGAGCGTGCTCGACTGACCCGAACCCTGGAAAACAGTGGCGTCTGAGTCATAACTATGAGCTGCACTATGAACCAAAGTGACGTTTTTGAGGAAACACTGTTTTGACAGAGCTCGCGATACTGGACAGATGTTTATGTGGCTTATTCACAGAGAAAGTTTAAGTGTACGAGGCATGTTGGATGCCGGGGTTTATGTGGTTATGAGGATCGTTATATACACGAGAGCGAGTAAGGCTTTAAGGCATGTTCAGAGCTTCTTCATGTCTACATTTTCATCCCATTGCTCTGAATCTGTGAATAGAGAATAGCTGGACGCTTGGAGATCTGGATTTAGCACCGGGGCACGATGGGTATATTAACCTCACGGAATTCTCGAAATTCAGACGACGATTCTTACCCAAAGGTATCGGCTGCAGGTGTTTTGCACCCTCGCTGAGGCGGAAGTCGAGATACATCGTTGGAGTTCTGGTGTAGATTTTTGACTAACAAAAGAAAACAATAAGATGTAATTCGACTGTATTATAATTCTGAATAAATCATAGCCATGATCAGTCTCCAAGGTCTATATAACACACTTATTTATCATTCTAAGCTCATATGTGAACTTTTTCCTTTACCGTAATCATTTGTTTTTTTTCCCTGAAAGGACATCAACAAAAATAACCCATGATCTGAAATTAAACACCGACAGAAAACTTTGATTTCATTCCAATTTCTATTCATTTTGTTTTTTAACTAGCATCGACTAATTATACTTCGATATGTTCCTAATTTATCGTGGTCTAGTTTTCTATTTATTTTAAGATAAAATAATTTTAGACATATTTATTAAACTTTTCACATACAGTTAGATATCTTTTACAGTTTTTATTTTTATCAGGTTCTAGTTATAATAATAATAAAAATAATAATATTATTAACATAACACTGTATTAGATACAAGGCCATACGAATACTTTTCATCTTCTCCCAGACTGAAGATTTGAAACACTGTGCTTTTTTCTTAACAGATGTGATAACAGGGTATAAGACTAACAGCGAGTGTCTGGTTTCAGGCAACACTTGGCTGCTTGACTGACCTAATTTAGCTTGAGTCCTGGGTCACTTCCACTTGTTTCTGCCTTGGGGGACCCAGACGCAGCCACAATTTACATTTACAACATAAAAACCCTCTTTCCACCCCCCTTAAGTCTGTTCCTAATTTCCTGCTTTTGTTTGATAAAAGGGAGGGGCTGGCTGATGGCATCCTTACACCTTAAGCTAAACTTAAAGATTCGGAGTGTAAATGAGACGTTGTTGAGACGATGTTTATCCTGACCCCACATTTGGTCTAGTAAGTAGTCACATGATTCAAGGACCAATATGGGGTTTTTTCTTTGTCCTCACCTTCACCCCGAGTGCTTCTCCGGAAATGACGGTGACAATCACGCCGTCTTTGCTAGGCTTGGGAATCTGTGTGCTCTTCAGTTCCTGGTACTGAGGCTCCACCATTTTATCTGCTTTCCGCAGATTCACCCAAAGCTGAAGGCCCTGAATAGGTTCGTCTGACACAGGCATCTCTGCGTGAACCACACCTCGTCCTGCAGTCATCCACTGTCGCCCACACACACACACACACACACACACACACACACACACACACACACACACACACACACACACACTGTAACGTCTGGGCACCCCCGCCCTATGTGGGGTTCGAACCCGGACCTCCGTGGTTGCCGCGTGCACATGCCTGCACACCATGGATACAGACCCATACGTGGGATTCAAAGAAGCGCTGCTTTATTGACAAACATGAGACATGGGGAAAACTAACTAACACACTAGACATTACACTAATAAACAAAACTTAACATACAAAACCTGAAACATGAAACAATGACCAGCAAAGACAGGAACACAGGGATCCCTATTTATAGGGCAACACATCAAGGTTAATGGGGAACAGGTGACACAACAAGGAGAGAAAACAATAGGGAGGGCGTGGCACAAAATACACACAAACAAGCAGGCTTCATAGAGTCACCTGCCAGCACCCCCTCCAGGCCTGGCAGGGAACTGTCCAGCGGTTCCTGACACACACACCCACGCAATGATTTATCTTTCTGGTTTACTCCTGAATTGGTTTAAGATAAAATTGATTTCATTTAGTTTGAACAGGGTCCCAAAAAAAAAACAAGCCTTTTGTTATGGTGTACCACAAAGCTCTGTACTGCAGCCAGTTCTATTATGTTTAATGCTAGAGTCAAGCTTCATGGTGAGTGATATTTGTTTGATGATCACTCATAATTCAACAACAAAAAAAATTGTACTGAAAGGAAAAAAAACAGTGGCTGATTATGTTAATTCAGTGGCATATAATAAGCCTGTGACCTAAAGCACAATAAACTCGGTCAATATAGCACACAAAAGTACTATTACTCAAAGTTAGTTCCAATAAAAGGCTGTCTGCACTGACCTTTTTTGTTCCTACGAAGCAGAGAATGTAATCTTCACGCCAAACGAAGTGCGGGAAGTTCAATTCGTTGTAAAATGAACCGCTACATTTTTTACAAGCAGAGCTTAACACTCCCTTTGGGGGTCTGCTAGTCTGATTCTCTCTTATGTTTTCACTATGGAAATTTCCATCCGTGCTTTCAGACCTAAAGCTTTACTCCGTGGTTTGAGTTATGGAGTGAAACGCTGTCAGCAGCTTTTAGAACACTGGTTGTGCGGACGGCGTGAGTGCTGCTGCTAAGCTGATGAATACAGTAGAAAGAAAAAAAAACGCTCTGGGGGCTACAGATACATCACAAGTCTATTTCCTCACTGACCCCCCTGAAACAGAAAGACAGCTTTGCAACCCTGGAATTATGGGAAATGCCTTGCAGGGTCTGATCTCTGTGTGCGTGTCAGTGGCTTTACTGACAATATGTTGTAGAAATCAGACTTTAGTTTTATTAATATACAAGGGAATTTATTTCAATTTTACACAATAGAACTGTCATGACTAAGCTGTGCTTCAGATCCATTGATGACTGTGTAGATCTTAAATCAGGCCCCAGTGTGTGGACTACCTGCAGGTCTCCGGCCTCCAGTTTTCCAGTATGTCCACAAAAATCTTCATGAGCTGATGCACCGCTTAGAACGTATGTTACCTGTGGAGGAAACAAACACAAGTTTTGTTACGGCATATGTATACTATATGATGTATAACTATACTGACTCCGTAAACACAGAATCTAAATTACTCATAAGGAGAGAAAATGTTTTCTATTGCTGAGCTTCGAAAGAAAGGGACTTAAGCAATGAATACTGGAAGTTGAAAAAACAAATACTTAATTTCTTGCTTCCTGAGGAACGTGCCTATTTTGTTACAGTGGAACTGACCAAAAAGGGAAAATGTTTTACATAAAAAGTAGATTTTTTGTTTTTTTTTAATTTAAATTTTTTTTTTATATATTTATTATATATATTTTATATATATATATATATATATATATATATATATATATATATATATAAATATATATATATATATATAATCAGATCAATGTAGGATATCAGAAAAAAACGTCATGTGCCAGTGGTACCAGGCAAAAGAGATCAGACCCAATTGCAGAGATAGACATTGACATTGAACAATAAACAGACACTTACATGGGAACACTGGGGAGAAAACCAAACACAAAACCAAATCCAAAGAACAGAACAGACACACATTAAAGACGTGGACTAGCCAACAGGCTCAGGATCAGGCGGGACTAAAATGGCGGGGCTAAAACAAACACACATGACACAAACAAACAAAACCCATGCTGGAAGCCCTCTAGTGGCCCAACAGGGAACTTTGCTAACCATGACAGTACCCCCCCCCCCAAAGGCGTGGCTCCTGACGCGCCAACCCGTACCCATTCCCGAAAGTCTGGAAGGGCTGTGGGTCCGGTGAAAACCAGGAAGGAGCGAGGAGCACGGCAAGGCAAGTGGGGGGGGGCGAGGAGCACGGCGAGGCAAGTGGGGGGGCGAGGAGCACGGCCAGGCAAGTGGGGGGGGCGAGGAGCGAGGAGCACGGCGAGGCAAGTGGGGGGAGCGAGGAGCACGGCGAGGCAAGTGGGGGGAGCGAGGAGCACGGCGAGGCAAGTGGGGGGAGCGTGGGACACGGCCGCAAAGCCAAAGGGTCCCGAGCGACGTCCACCGCCGAGCGGAAGAGCCGAGCGACGTCCACCGCCGAGCGACGTCCACCGCCGAGCGACGTCCACCGCCGAGCGGAAAAGCCGAGCGACGTCCACCGCCGAGCGGAAGAGTCGAGCGACGTCCACCGCCGAGCGGAAGAGCCGAGCGACGTCCACCGCCGAGCGGAAGAGCCGAGCGACGTCCATTGCCGAGCGGAAGAGCCGAGCGACGTCCATTGCCGAGAGGAAGAGCCGAGCGACGACCTCAGCCCAGCTGGGGCAGAAAAAAACCCCGAAGGGAGGGAGGGAGGGAAACATCCTCCCACACGAGCCCGAAACCAGGCTGCATCCCCACAGGAGCAGGAAAAGGTCCATGGGAGACAAAAAAAAAATATCCCAAATATACAGGTGCAGCCGGTAACATCCTCCACCGACAAGTAGTGAGACGGCGTCCTCCACGGAAAACAGGAAGTGGAGCGACGTCCCCCAAAGGAACAGAAGCGGAGTGAGCACCGGCAAAACAAATCATTTAGGGAACATCCTCCACCGACGAGAAGTGAGGCAGCGCCCTCCACGGAAAACCAAAAAGTGGAGCGACATCCCCCACAGGAACAGAAGCGGAGCGATGTCCTCAGCAAACAAAAAAAAAGTCCAAAAATCTGTGGGTGCTCGGCTAGGCTATCCCGCTGGGTCTGTATAGTTGTGGCTAGTCCTTCTGTCATGTGCCGGTGGTACCAGGCAAAAGAGATCAGACCCAATTGCAGGGACAGACATAAAACAGGGGTTTATTAAACAATAAACAGACACTTACATGGGAACACTGGGGATAAAACCAAACACAAAACCAAATCCAAAGAACAGAACAGACACACATTAAAGACATTGACTAGCCAACAACACGAGCACAACAACCAATATAAATAGGGCCATTAATCAAGGAACACGAGGGACAGGCGTAGAGAGGTGGGAACAGGCTAAGGATCAGGTGGGGCTAAAATGGCGGGGCTAAAACAAACATACATGGCACAAACAAAACCCCTGCTGAAAGCCCCCTAGTGGCCCAACAGGGAACTTTGCCAACCATGACACTCAGGAGGAAATCAGTAAAACTTGTGGAAGGCAGGGACAAAGGTCAAGGTCTCTTCCCCAGGACTGCTGGCTGAGAGGATCAGCCTGTGATCTCTGAACACAGCTGTGAGTCAGTCTTCATGTGTCTGCTCTGTTCGTGAGAAAACACACCTGTTCTACTGAGGCATCATGGGAATGTTGCCAAAGCACTGGCTTATTGCGTCTCAAAGCCTTAAGCTTGTCCTCCTGAAATAATTTATGTAAAAGCCCTACATTCATTTACGAAACTAAAAACTATGTAAATCGTAGGGGTCCAAGCACCCTGTATTGTTATAGGTCCCTAAGCTGCCACCAAACATTAGTAGGTGCCAAAACTTCCTGCATCTTGCATCTGTTTCTCTTGATTTTATGTCCAACAAGACTAGATTCCACTCAACTAAAACTTTGTTCTTATTCAGATCACGTGAGCCGACCAACATGACAGCGTACGACGTGTACAAGCGAGATCTACTCAACACGAAACTGAGCATCTGGGCTTTATTAACTCTAGGAAAGTTAACTATAGTTCCTTTTCTATTTGTAATAAATGTGATTTATTATTTAGTAAGTTCTTCTTATGATATATATAGAACCTGTTAGGCCTGTAGAAAGTGTTGCTTTGATCTCTTTCTCTCCTCATACCTCTACAAGCTCCTTTGAATGCGACATCATTCAGAGATGATAACGTTATCGCTGAACTTAATGTACCCTGACACACTGACAGAATCTGTTCAGGTTTGAGGAACATGATAAAGAGTTCAAGGTGTTTGATTTGGCCTTTACATTCCCCAGATCTGTATCTGATTAACCGTCTGTGGGATGTGCTGGACTTACAAGTCTGATCTATGGAGACTCTACCTCAAAACTCCTAGGACTTAAAGGTTCTTGTGGAGTCCATGCCTTGACGGTTCAAAGCTGTTTTGATAGCACACTGAGGACCTACAAAATATCAGGCAGGTGCTTTTATTTTAACATTATGGCTAATCAGTGTATAATGAAGAGACCTGATTGAACCATTTTCCTTTCTCTTAGTGGTTTACTAAATGTCCGTACATCATCTCTAACGGATATTTAAATACTAGAATTAGACAGAAGGAGCATCCCAATGAGAAGCATTAAAACTGCTACCAAGAAAATCCTAGCAGGCACGGAGAAAAAAAAACAGCAACCGGAATTTCACCCAAGAAACATTAAAACAGTTCTGTGTATAAGCCTTCATTATACAGTTATTACAAGATGAAAATAACCGCATACCCGCTCTGCAGTCAGATGATGCACATGATTCCTGTTTGGTGTGACTTCAACCATTAAATACTGGCACCCATCATACCCACCATATTCTATAATAATTACAGCACAAGCCACAGTATTTAAACATTTGAACAGATGGAAGGCTTGCTCTGCTGGAAACATGTCTTCAGCATTCAGTCTCACCGGAAACCGTCCAAGGTGAGCGAGGCATAAAACATTTGCATAAAATGATACCAGTGCAGTCTGATGAAACTGAAATACAAAAAACATCCCCTTGCTACATTCCTTTCACTGCATCAGATTTAAAAGACAGATGCCTTATGAAGCCAGGCCCAGCGTCCCTCAGGAGGAAGACGTGATTTAAAACTCTTCAGGTGGTCTAACAAACTCCCCCTGGCTGTCTGAACAGCTGCGTCACCTAGAGATCTACCGCTTCACCAAGCACTTGAGCTTTAATTGATTTTAAAACCCTTCATTTTGTGTATTTGTCTTGTCATGCTGTACTAACCCCCAGCAGGGTTTTAGCCTGTGACCTAGCAAACTAACATGAGGATGTGTTTTGATAGTGACTACAAAGCACTTAGGTAAATCGCTCTGGATAAGAGCATCTGCTAAATGCTGTTCACGTAATTGTTTAAAAAAAGAAAAGATAACAAGGGTGAATGGAAATAATAGGGGGTTATATAAACCTTTGGAGAATTGGACACTTTGTTAGGGCAAGAAAAGGAAAAAAGAATGATTCATCTTTTTGGGGACACTGCGTCATACATCATTGGTTTTAGTGCTTAGACACTGCCGCTGCTGGTTAAAAAAAATGAAATTGTTTGAACAAATAATTCTGGCAAGCGATGAATGATGCTGCTGTTACACCTGTAGCAGTTACCATGCCGTTATCACGTGCGTGTTCTGTGGGGAGAATGAAGGGAAGCAATGGTCTTTGGTCGTTCCTGATGGACAGGATGAAAGGTGTACTCGTTATAGCAACAATATGATAGTTTTATACCTATAAATTGCACCACATTGTAGGTGTGCCTGAGAAAGTGGCCATTAAGGGCATTTTCACATGTAGAAAAGGAATTTGTGCAATTGACTCGGTGCTTCTGGTGTTAATAAAACAAGTAGACTCAAAAGGGGATTCTCTTTCTAGGAGCTTTTTTATCATTGATGAGATATTACACACTAATTATTGTTTGTCACTCAAACAGTGCTAACATTACTGCAGCCTAAAAACATAAGATCTGCGCCATAGCTGCTAATGCTCTATTTTGGCTCATTGGCACTATTAGCTTACTGTCGACCTTTATGTGAGATAAGATCTCACTGACAGCCATTTTAGTCGTCTTTCTGTTGAAAGAAAACTGAAACTCTGGAGTCTGAGGCGCACAAAAAAAAAATGTTGAGTCATGGATCTGAGACCACTCGGGAACGTGAATACACCCCATTAAAAACGTTGTATAAGAGCGCCCCCTGGTGGCAAAACAAAGACGCACACTCTGTGTCAATGCTGAGTCACGGTGAGAAATTAAAACTCCACCTTTTGGTTGTTCCGCTGGGGCAAACGACAAGAAAACAAATGCTAAAATAATATTTTAAAACGTTTCAAAATAAATATATCGACATTTGTCCTAAATAATTTCAATGAATGAATCGTTTATTCATTCAATATTAATGAATTAGTTATTAATATTTCTTGTAAATACTGTGATATGATACACTGAAATGTATGCCATTGTATTGTCTGACATTTGTTAGGCTTGAAGTTTATAGTTAGATGTCTTCTGAATGTGTGAATGATGCTTTAAATGTAAAAATAAATTAAACACTGATTATGTGACCTTATGACTGACCCCTACCTTCCCTGTGCGCACCTGCACCTGCACCTGGAGGATGCCAGGCATTAACATGACTATTTCCTTATAATGCAGGTGATTAAAATAAAGAAAACGTTTTTTTAACAGATGGCAATGCTAAATAGATCAATCAGTGATGGACAGAAAATGAGCATTACCGTCTCAAAGCCACGGTGAGGATGGTCAGGAAAACCCGCAGGCTTCCTCACGCAGAACTCATCCAACAACAGAAACGGATCCAGGTTTCTTAGCTAAAAAGAGCACACACACACACACACACATCATTTCCGTTTTACACACTAAATATCATCATGATTAGAAATGACGGCATATTTCACTGAAGTCTGAACAAACCTACTTCTTTTCGTCCGATGCTTCGACGGACTCTTGCTCCGACTCCCTCTGACTGCTCTACACTCAAAACCATTTTACTCACTTTTCTTGGTTTCGTCATGTTTAATTCGTTTTCTTTCTGAAATTAGTTCAGCAATCGTGTGTCCTAAACAGCTAACGCAATGCTACAATGTCTGTGCTTATCAGCTGAAACGGCACTAATATTTCGAGTGCTCCACCGGCGGAACCTGTTGGTACTCGACTCTTTGATTACAGTATGATGAGAAATGAGATTCGACTCTTAACGATTCAGAGTCGATTCCACATCGTGATATTGATTCGGTTCAAGTTCACGTCTAGTCAACTTGGAGAATGTGTGTCTGGGAAACGTTTCTCTGTACATTAATACAAGAAATGTGTACAACTTACAAAACTGATGTAGTCTTAAGGCTATATAACTGAACGAGCTATGGTAATAACCAGTGTTGGGGCTACAATATATAACTTTTTTTTAAATTACAATCCTAATTAATATAGCAGTAATGACTACTTTTTTTGGTCCGCGTTTTGGTTTTCATTTCTTGCGGAATCGACTTCATTAGTTCCGGAAATTTGACAGCACAATCAAAATCGACTGCAAAAGCTCTCATTTCTAGCAGCCAGCCATATTGTTTACATTCCGCAGGGGCGTCTCTGTTTTTACGCATGCGCACACCGGATAGGCTGCCGAAAGAGTCACGTGGGTGGGGATTCCTTAAAGGGATAAATCACAATTTACAAGCCTGAAAAAAAAAACATTAAAATTCACCCAAATCTTTTACCAATACAAGTATTAGACTGTAAACTTGCCTTAAAAGTAACCTACAAAATGGTTATATAAGAGATAAGACCAACCATTTTTTTTGCATTATTTAAAGCATGTTTGTGTTCTTTTGAGTTAATAATAATAATAATGATAATAATAATAATAATAATAATAATAATAATAATAATAATAATAATAATAATAATAATAATAATAATAATAATAATAATAATAATAGGGGGGCACAGTGGCTTAGTGGTTAGCACGTTTGCCTCACACCTCCAGGGTTGGGGGTTCGATTCCCACCTCCGCCGTGTGTGTCCTGCCTTGACGCCTGAGATAGGCACAGGCTCCCCGTGACCCGAGTATAGTTTGGATAAGCAGTAGACAATAACTGAATAATAATAATAATAAAACTCAATGTTCACAACAACTGGACAAAGTATTTTTGCTGCTCACTGTGTCTTTCTTTCTCCAGGAGATTCAATTCAATTTATTTGTACAGCGCCTTTTACAATGGACATTGTCTCAAAGCAGCTTTACAAAAATAGAGAAACAGAAAGGAGAGGGGGGAAAAGAATCATTAATTTATTAAACTATTTTATCCATATTTATCCCTAATGAGCAAGCCTGCAGTGACGGTGGCAAGGAAAAACTCCCTTTGATGATATAAGGAAGAAACCTTGAGAGGAACCAGACTCAGAAGGGAACCCATCCTCATTCGGGTGACACTGGACAGTAAATAATGTAAATGTAAATAGTGTCCTTTCTACAACAGCAATCAAGGGCCCATGAGGAACTACTAGGTCAATGTAGTTAATGAGTTCATTATAGACACTAATTCCTTGCTGTCAAAAGCTGACAGATGTAACAGCAGATCGGTGACGGTGTTATACTCCCCAAGTTTCTCTGTCCACGGCTGTCTCCTGGACACAGGCTGTCCACACAGATCCATCCACAGCATCAGTGAGCACCACCAAGCGACGAGACTCCGACCAGGGGTAGAGCCAGTGGTCACACTGGAAACTCAGAATACTGGGAGCTCGGGAGTGGGACGTATAGCTCAACAGAGACACACACACAGAGAGAGAGAGAGAGAGAGAGAGAGAGAGAGAGAGAGAGAGAGAGAGAGAGATATTAAGTATGCTTGTGATCATGTGATGTTTAAGGACAATGTAGATTATGTGTAAAGTGCAAGCAGGGACTCTGGCAAGACTAGCTATGACAGCATAACTGAAAGGGAGAGCCAGAAGGTCACAGACATGAAGGCTTCCCGTGACATAAAGCGTCCGGTCACTTCACAGTCAGCAAACCTGAGCGACTTGCGAGGGTGGTAAGGTGACAGCATCCAAACATCCCAGTACACCAAACACTCTATGCCTCTTGAACCTTCCTGTTCAGGAAGGACTTTGTGGGACTTTGTAAGAAAAAGCTCTGCCCCCTGCTGTAGCCTATGCTACTTGAGGTACTACCAAATAATCTGCACTCTTTGATCAGAGTAGGTGTGGCGGATCATAAATAATCAAAAGATCGCTCAGGTACTGTGGCGCGAGACCATTTAGTGCTTTAGAGGTTAGTAACAGTATTTTGTAATCAATGTGAAATTTGGCTGGGAGCCAGTTTAGTGTGGCTAAGATAGGAGTGATGTGTTCATATCTTCTGGGTCTAGTTAGGACTCTAGCTGCTGCGTTCTGGACTAACTGGAGCTTGTTTATGCTCCTACTGGAACATCCAGACAGTAAGGCATTACAATAATCTAACCTAGAGGTAACAAAAGCATGAACTAATTTTTCTGCATCATGAAGTGACATCATATTTCTTATCTTATCAATATTTCTAAAATGGAAGAAGGATACCATAGTGATATTATCTACATGAGCTTCAAATGAAAGACAAAAGTCAATAATCAGCGGGGGTTTGTTGGTTTGTTTGTTCGTCCGTTCGTTTGTTTGTTTTAAATCCTTAAACCAGCCAACAACCATGGCATGGCTGTCATTAAGATCACATTTTCTCCCAGTTCTAATTTTTCTGATGTAACTTAAATCTAGTGATGCGCTGCCTCAAAACGTTGTATCGACACTTGATTCAATTTGCCAAAAACATGACCCCGTGACCAAAAGTTTGACTTCCAAAGCTTAATTTCCGCACACGACCATGTTACTGCTGTAGAATTTAATTCAAAAGAATCTCAAACTCTTGACAAAATGTGGTTTTGTGGTAGTTAAACAATTAGTGATACAGATATACTTTTGTAGCTATGAATCCAACAATAAAACAGAGCTCTCTGAAGCTGGGAAAACTTATCATATATTTGTTTATGAATTTCTTATTAATCATGTGTAAGATTTGCGTATACCAAGATAGAAAATATACACAGGGATTTCTTTTGGTTTATTAAGTAAAACACAGCATTACTTGTTATCATGCATTCAGTAGTACAATAACCAGTACTGACCACCAGGTGCCACTAGTGCACAATGTGTTTGATTGAACGTCTTTTGGGAGGAGAGCTTCATTTTGTCATCATTATAAATAGCTCTTGGCATGTATCTGCATGACTTTATGCACTGTGCTACTGCGATATGACTGGCTGATAGTCTAATTGCATAACGATTTTTCTAATTTCCTAAAACTTAATCTCAATACCTGTTAAACTAGTACACTACATCTTTCTGGAAGGCGAGTCAAGGCAGGATGCTACAATCAGACAAAAACTAAACACCCTTCTCAAATACATGTAAACATCATAGAAATGTCAATATAGGAACAGTGTCCAAACATTGGCATGATAGTTTCATCCTGTACAGTGTGAACTGTTCTTCCACAATGAAATGTCAGCATGTTTTCTGGGGCAAAAACATGTGAAAGACCCATCATAACCACATTAGGCCATGCATGTCGTAAACGTACTCCCCGGTTCGTGTCTTTTCCGCTTTGGTGCTTACTGTGGTCTGTTTTTCACTGCTGTGCTCATCTATGATATCCCTGGCAATGCGTAAAGCTGCTGCCTGACCTCCTGCAAGGTTCACAGCATGGGGACCAACCTGGCCAAATAAAATAATGAAGTGCATATACACAAAAAGCATAAATATTTTCTTCCAGATCTGCTAACAAGTTTTCAAAGAGGAAATATCGTCACACTATCTATTACCTGAAGCGCTGCATACTGTCCCATCAGGTAAACTGGACATCCAGGAGCCCACTGGAGAGTCTCTGATATGCACGGCCATCCTTCAAGCACCTGCAAAACAAACAGGATCATTTTGTTCAGTAGGACATAGTCAGAATATATTACTACTCAAAAGCTTTCGGTTACAGGAGACAGTTAGGTTCGGCTCAATTTTATTTGTATAAAACTATTAATACTAATCTTTTTAAAAACGTTTTTACAGAAACCCAGATGTAGCAAGGTTTCTTTCAATTTTCCAAAATGTAGCTTTTTTCACACTTAGATGAAAACCTCTAAATTTCTTCTCAAAGCTCTCTAGCCATGCAAGGTATTTGTTCATTTCCACCACCACCAAGAGTTTTAGCTAATTTATCGGTGTATTAAATGGTAACAAATACATTTATACAAAAACAAGCACAAATACTGATTAAGAATATGGGCAAATGTAAGCAAATGTAAATGTAAGAAAATGTAAGCAAAGACCACAAAACTGAAGACCGTGCAGTCAAATTCTTGCTCTACTGCCACGCCAGTGCTTCAACTGTGACATATCTAAAAGACTCTAAAATTGAAGCAGAATATCACAAACTGGGGTACATTAAAGACCACAACACACATAGGCAATTTTATCAAAAGAGCTGATGAGAAAGAATATAAATTTCCATTTGCCAGTAAACATGAATTATGGAAGTGAATCTGCTGTAGCATATGAGAGTACATTTCAACCAACAATATAGCAGGAAAAACAATGGAAAATGAATTTAGAGGAATAGAAACAAATTTTGATTAATCATGCAGTCTAGATTAAAGTTCATGCTGTACTGGAAAACTGACAGGTATTAACTGTAATCATGTCTTAACCACATTAAGGTGGCATGAAGGGTTTTCTTTTTTCAAGTAAACTACAAAATTAGTGACTATAAGCTTTAGATACATGTTAGTTATGCAGCTAACATGTAGTAATGTTATTATTTTAGCTCTAGCAGAAAGATTATAAAGCAAACTTCTAAAGTCTAAAGTGTAATTGAATTAAAATAAGCAAATATACTCTTTTACTAGCCTAAGTTAAAATATGGTTAACCTGAATTGGGAATTGCTTCTTGATGTCTGAGAGTAAAGGGTCTTGATTAACATCTAGCTTGCAGCCAGTTGCAAGCCAGATCCTGTCACCAGTCCATTTTTCACCATCACCATCCAGGAAGACCTTCCACTTCTGAGTTTCATAGCACCAAATGGCTTCAGTCACCTACACACAGAAATACAAAAATGCATTGCTGATAAAAAATAATAATAAAGCTCAACAGTATTGCTTGTATTCGGCGAAAACATGAAAATAGGTTTCTACCTATCTATTCATACCACTTATCCTACACATGGGTTGCAAGGAACCTGGGGCCTATCCCAGGATACCTGGTGTACAAAGCAGAAATAGGGTCCCAACCAATTGCAGAGTACAATCACACGCATCCATCTAAACAATTCAGGGATGCCAGTTGTAGGACAATTTAGAGATTCTACATCCTGCTACACATCCTCCACTCTTTGGACTGGGGGTGCAAACCAGAGTACCCAAAGTATCCCCAAACCAAGAGGTGCAAGGCAAATCATGAAAAAAAAGTTATGTTTTGTCATTTATTGCCATGTAATAGGGAGGGGGACCAGTCAGATACTTCATTGATCTAAGTAAATGAAACAATAAGCATTATAAACAGCTAAGTAAATGGGGATACCTGGCAGTACGCCTTAACAAGCAGCTGCCCTGACTGAATGAAAGGCTGCAGTTGTGCATAAGCCTCTGGAGTCACGGCTCCTCCTTTACGCGCCTGTTTAATCATTGCTAGCCTCCTATGTAGGCTCCTCTCTCCATAGAACTGCCGCAGGTACGCCAGGCCATCCAGCTTGATGCCATGCTCAATGTGTGAGTAGCGGCCAATCAAACTCTCCACATCTCCAACATCAAACTGCTTGAGCTGCACAGACAAATAACAGTGTATTATCAGTACGTTTTCGTAAGCATTGGAAGTACACTAACAAGCTTCTGTTATAGGAACACATGTACCCGTGCAGTTTAACAAAATTACTCAATCATGGGGCAGTAGCACAGACAATACAGATACCTGTCAAGGGCTTGTTAACAGTCTTTAGAGCAGGGGTGTCCAATCTTATTTGCAAAGGCCCGGTGTGGGTGCAGGTTTTTATTCCAATCAAGCAGGACCCACACCTGATTCCACCTGTTTAATCAGCTGATCTTGGCTTTCAATAGACTCAGATGGGGTTTCTGTGAGGTTGAAATTAAAAACTGCACCCACTCCAGGCCTTTCCGAATAAGATTGAACACCTCTGCTCTAGAGTTTACACAGAGTTGTGCAAAAAACAGAGCTAGTTCTGCAGTGGCTTGTTGAGTAAGGTCAGAGGAGAAAGGTTAGAGACTGCATTGAGCTATAGTAACGCTTCGCATCCCAGATGACCAGAAAAGCATCTCAGAAGGCACAACATGTTACAGAAGCAGATGGCTTCTACAACAGCAGAAAACCACATTAATTTCTACTCGTCTCAGCCAGGAAGAGGAATCTGAGACAATGCTGGGGATAGGCTCACTAAAACTGGACAGTTGAAGATTCACCTTGTCTTTTGTCAAGTCTTATTTACTTATCATAGATCCAAATTAGCTGTGCATTACATGCATCTGAGGTTGCATGATTTTTGTTCAGTATGGTCTATCCCATTACCTTTAAGGAAACTATTCTGCTTAACACACACACACACCCTTATTCCCTCCTGAAAAAACTATGCAACATAAAATGGGAAATGATGAAGTATATTACATTTTGTCTTTGCTGACAGAACACTTCACCATTTGACTGTTTATGCATAGCACGTTCTGAGAGTACACATGTGAATATAACTTACTGGCATTCACATGTGCATCAAGACACTGCATTTGAAACTGAACCATGACAAATTCAGAAATCATTTACATTCCAGGAAGCTAGGAAGTTCCCCTGCCTGTACAGCATTTCTGGCATTTGTAACTACTTTGTGTAGCAAAAACATTGAGAATAGCCAGCTAAGCAAAAATATCTAGATAGGAGCAGTCCTGGGGTCGGAATATGATTCCAGAATTAGGTCTACATGTTAACACAAAACTAACACCAAACTTACAAATCTCACTATCAAGGCGAATGTGTCTACAGGTGTCTTTTATAATTACAACACTTACTAACATTGAAGCAACTGGGCATTAGTGACTCAGTGGTAGGTTTCTTGCCTACCATGTGAAAGGCCTGGGTTCAATTCCCAGCCAATGCCCAAAACCCAGCCACTGGATGCAGTGCTGGTCCCAAGCCCAGAAAAAAATTGGGATGGTTGTGTCAGGAAGGATATCCGGCGTAAAAGTTGTTGTGCGGACCAGTTGGTCTGCTGTGTCGACCCTGAACAGGGAGCAGCTGAAAACAACTTCTAACTAACATTAAAGCAAAAAAAATTGCTAGTGTACTGTGAAAGATTCACCATCCCAATATTGCCTGTGGTGCTCTTTTATTACTAATGGACAGTTTAATGTCCATAGTGTCCTTACAACCTAACCTTTTTAGACCATGAAGGTCTGGAAGACAGCACAAAAAGAACCTGTGGTCACAATTCTCCACATTTACTCCATCTACTAATGAAGGTCTTCTCCAGCTCCATTAGCAGATGGTAGTAATAATAGTGGTGAATATTTGCATGTTGCTCTATGACGAAATTTCTGAGGTCTGTGGTTGGTGAATGGAATATATCATGGAAATTAGTTTGTCCTTTTATATTAAATGTCCTGTCAGATTACCTGTACATGTTTCCGCAAGACCCAGGTCACTTGACTTGCACCTTGCTGCAGGGCCATGGAGATGATGTGGGCGCTGGTCAGACCTCCACCAATCACCATGACCCTCTGGTTCCTATGGCATACAGCAGGTGGGCCTGGGATAGTACAGAATTCAATCCCAAATTGAATGGAATGGTACTTTAAACAGAAAAAATTATAAGTTAATGAAGGAATGTTGAAACCAGGCTTACTCATGAAGTGACTGCCGTTAGATTTATGTTGAGAGAGAAGGTGCATCAGTTCCACTGTATGCTGCAACGTGTCTTCAGGGTAACTCTCTGTGATTGCTCTCACCCATGGAGGGATATTTGCCATCTGTTCTCTAGTGGGTCCTGTGGCCAGCACCACTCTTTTGGCCTCAATAGTGTCCCCGGTGTCTAGAATCACTTGAAAGAATTCAACTTCCTTTTCTTTTCCAGAGAGAAATGGAGTAATTCTGTCCACAGTGCCTTTGATAAGGACACGGTCCAGGTTGTAACAGCGCACCTGTTTGAGGCAGTGCTGTTGTTTTACTGGATAACCTGAAAGTGCTAAACGCTGCCATGCACAGAATCTATAGCAGTATCTTAATACAAGCTTAGCCATATAAAAGTGTCAAGTGATGCCATAGCAACTTTTTTCCAGGTGCAGTGGTACTTCCAAGCAATGGTTTCTTAAACATTTAGATATTATGGTTTAATTCCATGCTTTATGTGCACTTTTATTAGTCCTTAGTCATTCAGAAAATTAGTGAATCCATATATCTTCACATGCCAAACACATCTGTTCAGTATTCATAAGTACATCCATGGTTTTTGTCCATGCTACAGTACACTGACCCCAGACCTGTTCCTTGAAGAAGTCCACACTGAGCTGAGTCCCTGGCAAGCTAAAATATAAGTTTTTCTGCAGGCCTTGAGCAGCACTGAGAAGCTTCCTGTTTTGCTTGCCAAGGCGTCCGTCATTAAAGAAGGCGTTCTTATCCTGAATGTAGACCTTCTCAGGGAGAGAGTGAAGCTCAGCTAGACGATCCTCTGCCAGCACAAACTCTTGCAAGGCTTTCTGAGATTGCACCCAAAAATAATATTGTTAGGATTTTTAATTTTGAGGCAAGACCAGAACCTCACATTACAGCTGTTTGATGAATGACATTAGAGACATAGTTTTGATTGCATTTAACCAGTCAGATGATTCAGTTTGCTCTTTACCTTATTGAGAGGGTTAGTGTGCACCAGCATGTGTGAGCGGAGGTGAGGGATATTGAGTGCAGTGAACTGGCTCTCCCACAGGGAAGCCCATTCTCCATAAGAATCCACCACCTTGAAGTTCAAAGGAGGACATGGTGGACATTTTGGGTCTTTGTGTAGTTCAGACAGGGTATCTGTGAAAACACAATGTTTTATGAAAACAGAAATATCACTCTCTCATATAGTGGAGTTTTCAGGAATCTATTTGAAGTATACACTGATCAGCCACTACATTACATTAAAACCACCTGCATAATATTGGTAGGTCCTCCTTGTGCTACCAAAACATCTCTGATACACTATAAGCTGTGAGTCACTGTGTGCTCTGCCACAACAATTTATGCTACAGTAGCTCTTCCCTTGGATTAGACCTTTACTTCACTTGCCATTTGTCATCAGATTGACCAACTGCATCACAGTCTGGTATGGGAACTGCTCAGTTGCCGACCGCAAGGCAAGGTAAAAACCGCCCACTTCCTGCAATTGAGGACATCCAGAAGAAGCACTGTCTATGTCGGGCTCACAGAATTCTTAAAGACTCTTCCCACCCTGCCCATAGCCTTTTCAAACTTCTACACTCTGGAAGGCGATTCGGGAGCCTCCGGACCAAAACCAGCAGACTAAGGAACAGTTTTTTTTCCCACTGCTGTCTCCTTACTGAATTCTGTCCCCTGTTGAACCCCTATGCCCTTCCCTCACCTCAACACACTCCTCATCCCTCCTTATGGTTGACAGTATTTACTTCATCTAGCCATGTCACTTTTACGTAGGCAATGCATCTAGCACACATTCACATATTTTATATAATTGTTCATAGCCTCAGCCTATACATCGTTTGCACAATCCGATCTGTATTGTATGCACATGGCACTTAATCTCCTGTATATATGCTCATAGCACATATTCATACTGTCCAAATTACTCTGTATATTACGTCCATAGCACACACATCTACATATCATGTTGATAATACTGTATATATCCACCTGTAATTATCTCCATAATACTGCTCCTATCTGGACATCTGCCCTTATCTGTACATATTGTATTATCTATACATAATCCATAGTTTTCTGTATATCATGTCCATAGCACATACATCTCTATATCATGTTGATAATGCTGTATATACCCAACTCTAATTATCTCCATAGTACTGCCCCTATTTTACATAATTGTCCTTATCTGTACATATTAGATTATCTACATTACTGTATATAAAGCACTTGCTGCTCATCGTACTTCTGGTTAGATGCTAAACTGCATTTCGTTGCCTTATACTTGTACATGTGTAATGACAATAAAGTTGAATCTAATCTAATCTAATCTAATCTAATCTAATCTAATCTAATCTAATCAGTAGGCCTTGAAGGCCCATGACCCTGTTGCCAGTTCACATTTTTCCTTCCCTGTCAGTTTTCCTTCCCTGAACCACTTTTGTTAGATACCAACCACTGCATACTGGAAATATCTCACAAGACCCGCTGTTTTGAAGATCCTCTGACCTAGTCATCACAATTTGGCCAATGATCAATGTTGCTCAGATTCCCACACTATTGTTCCAGTCAGCTTTGAGAACTGTCTGTTCACTTGTTGCCTAATATATTCCACCCATTAACAGGTGCCACAGTAAAAAGATAATCAGTGTTATTCACTTCAACTCTTAGTGCTTTTAATGTTATGGTTGATCCTTGTATAATCTAATGCTTATATCGAGATAAAAGTGTTTAGGTTTAAACTTGCCAACAGATCTCTTCTTGCTCCTGATCCGTCCATTCTTGAGATTTGTCTTGCTCAGCTGTACCCCCTGGAGGATTTCTGCACTGGAGGAGTTGACATGTTGCTGGGGGTTCAAAAGCAGGGTAGCCAGAATGAGAGCATGAGGTCCTGCTCCGACTATTAACAAATCCAACATCTCAGAAAGACAGACAGACAGACAGACAGAAAGACAGACAGAGACATACCTGGAATATAAGGCAATTCTTTATCAGAAAATAACACTGTCATAACCTGTAGAGTTATTATATCGCTAAATATTCCAACCACTGTATTTTAAATAAGGAATCCAATACAATAGAGCATCTCCCGTTCAATTTCATGTGAATGAGCTGTTACTGCTAGCCGACTGCGCTGTAGAAAATGCATTTACACCTTCTGTCCAATCAGATCAGAGAATTCAACAGCACATTGGTATTAAATGGTATAAACCGACCCATCATGTTTGAAATGATTTAGTAAGAGGATTCTACCTGATAAAGGTTTTCAAGGCCGAAAATAGATGAAAAACAGAGAGAGCTGCTGTACAAAGTGAAGCTTGCAGTCTGTGTGAGACTCTTGTAACCCTAGCTGTTGTTTCTTTAGATACACTGCACTCTGATTGGCTCTAAGTGTTGAGTGTCAGTAGTAAAAATAACTGTGCCATACAACAGAGAGTCAAAATTTGGCACACACAATTTTCTTTGAACTCTTAACTAACCAGAAGGCCAAGCCTATTTTAATTGCCTTGTTTATATGCAAAAATATGTACTTAAAGGTACTTTTATGTATTACATAATGAAGATACTAATGGTCATGGAAGTCACTAACGTAAAGAATGTTAATTCCACCTAATATCTATTCAGCTGGACAGAAGACTAATCTAGGAAAGCAAAATAAAGCACCAAATTTTACACCCTAATGTTCATTGAAGCGTGTAATGTGTTTTATACCACAGCTGTTTGCCAACCCCAAATTTATTATCTTGACACATCATCCATTTATCCATTTATAGTTCATTTTAGTGTTGTAAAACAAGTCAGAGCCTGTTATCACATTATACGTTACCCACATGAAAATATCTTGATATCTTGTATTCAACTCTATCTAGTGTTTCTTACAATAAGATTTTTTAAAAACATATTATTTTTTTTAAACATTTTTACTTACTTGAAATAACTTGAGATTTATGCATTTATTTTTAGAAAGAATGAAAAGAGAATAAGAAAGTCCTGAAATGTGTTAAAGCATCTAACACAAGCTGAATAATATTATGTTCAAACTGGAATAATCTCATTATTAAAAGTATTAGATACATTTTCCCATATTAAAAACCACAGAGACCTCTACTTCCCAGACTGCACTGTGACAGCTGCCATGTACAGCTGCCATGGACCCACCGGTATGTTCAGACTTGCCGGAATACTGGTGAGACTCATCTGTTCCCAATCACACACACACACACACACACACACACACACACACACACACACACACACCCTACATAAACAAAGGACTCTTTTTATGAGGGAATTAATGATCAGCGTATTTTTTCAAATGCAGTGATATTCTGGTTTTTGATCTCACTTTGCTTCGTGGTAATTTGCCTGTGATTCACTGCTATCTCCTCCTCCTGTGATTCACTCTTGTCTGCCGATTGTCTCACTTTCTTCCAGTCCCTGTTAACAATATTGCATCATGTTTTGGCAAAGTTGCATTGAAGCTTTCAACGGCTTTTGCATCAGTTTCCAATTTTTTTCCTCCTCCAGCATGAAACAGTTGTAACCTTAAATAACTTTCTCTCGCTCTTTTTTTTTAAAGTATACAAAACAATACAAAAAAAGTACTGCTGCTTGTCCTATTGCCAAAAAAAACTTGGCCTCGGCCATTGAAAAACTTCCAGAAATTATGAATAAATGGTTTGTTGGAGAAACTTTTATGCTTTGTTTTAAAATAGTAATATTTTGCTTAAAAGTAGGGTTTATCTATCAAAATCATTTAACTGTTGATTAGTAGCAGGCTTTGCCTAATGCACAACTATTAATAATAATGGCCTAGTGTAATAACCACACGGAGATTGGGAAAAGGAAAGAGAGATTTATTATTTACAGATAAATTTAACAAATACACACAACTTTTACAGTTGACGTTAAACAGAGCGCCTTATCACCCTGAAGTAGATTATTATCTTTCATTCATTAATGAATGACATTTAGTTTTTTTGGAATGTCCATGATACAAGTTAGTTCCTGTCATGTTTTAAGTTTATTATTATTTGTTCTCTCACCAGCTTCTTCATAAAGTACTCTGTCCTGAAGACGTTCCCAAACTGGGAATATTTACAAAGCATCATGACTGTTACAAAGCACTGACACAAGAGACTCCTACGGGAAATGTTACATAAGACTTCACCTGATTAATGACTATAAGTTCTCCTTCGTTAACACAAAGTTTATTATTAGTCTTAGATTAATGTGGAACATCTGTGTTTGAGAGAAACAATAATGTATTGGAACGAATCTATTTTTTTTGTTGTTGTCTGTGAAAGTCTCATCTTAATGATTTACCCAAACCTGCACTAGTGTGCCGTTAAAGTTGTCGGCGCAGGTGAAACAGGTAGGTATGAGCTTTAGACAAAGGCCCGTCTGTGTTTCCTTTGAATGGTGTCAGGGTCATGCAAATAGGTTAGGCAAACACTAGCCTCAAGCCACACTGAAGCCTTTGTGATCCTGCACCTTCTCTGAGCAGTTATCAGAAAAACTGTTCCATCAGACACATTGAATTTGCAGCTGAGAAGCCAGACGGATCATTCTTCTGCATGTAAAGGTAGCTATATATCTATTTTTTAATGAATAATAAATGTAATGATATTAAAGTGGCAGGATTTAAAGTGTAACTTACCACAAGATCTTACAAGTTATAAAGCATAATAAACAAACCCAGGGTGTGGTGGTGGGGGGGATGTTCTAGGTTAATATTATTACCACTGAATATTAGAATATTATTGCACTTCATGCACCATCTAGTCAATTGTTCAGCACCACAAAAAAATAAAATAATAAAAAGATATGTAAATATAGTCCAGTTTTTCTGTCCGGTCTACAAGGTTATGATAAACAAATAATGTGAGTATTTCTGGATTTTTTTTTTTTTTTAATTTTTTTAGAATACACTGTAGAAAAGGTCTATAAATAGGTTTAATAATCTTACACAGAAAAATCTAGCCATGGGGGTCACAGTCCCAAGCCCGGATAAATAGAGAGGGTTGCATCAGGAAGGGCATCCGGCGTAAAACATGGCCGAATTTAATCATCCGAATCGTCAATACTCTGAATTTCATACCGGATCGGTCGAGGCCCGGGTTAACAACGACCGCCATTGGCGCCGTTGACCTACAGGGCTGCGGTGGAAATTGGGCTACTGTTGGTCGAAGAAGTAGAGGAGGGAGGAGAGTGCATAGACAGAGAGAGAAGAGGAAAGGTAAGAGTGTAGGACTGAGAGTAGGAGAATGTTGGACATGGAGCTGCCAGGCAGGAGGCAAAGAGGAAGGCCAAAGAGGAGGTATATGGATGGAATAAATGAGGATATGAAGCTAGTGGGTGCAAGTGTTGAGGATGCATGTGGCGACCCCTGAAGGGAAAAGCCGAAAGAAGAAGAAGAAACTTATACAGAAAATGTGTATTTTTATATTCAACATATTTTATATTGTAAACTAATTTTTTTTAGGTTTTGGCTAGCAGTGATGAAAAATGCAGAAATGTAAAGAATATAGTGCAGTTGATATGATGTGTTTGTGTGTTCATTGGTGATTGTGTAGTACCAAAGTGGCTCAGATGAGTGAAGCCAAAATCATTAAGGAAGGCGTCCTGCTGAAGATGTCCCAGCAGAAAAAGAAAATATTTCCTAGGAACTATAAAGAGCGCCTTTTCATCCTGACCAGCCAGACCCTGATTTACTATGAACAGGAAAAAGGGGTAGGCTTTTTCCCATCCAGGTTTACATACAAGATACTAATTTACATTTACTGATTCCTGACATATGATATCGTCTATAGATTATTCTGTGTAAAGAATTTGCATGGTAGCAGAAAGCTTAAAAATATACAACTTTGTTGACATGTTGTTGTTGTTTTGTATGTGTTCTAATTTTATTTTTCTCAGAATAAAAAGAGAAAAAAAGGGTCAATTCTGACAGAAAGAATCTACTGGGTGGAAAAAGTCGAGCCAGAGAAGAACGCGCCAGTAGAAAGAAAGTTCCCCTTTCAGGTTCCAGTACACACACACACACACACACACACACACACACACACACACACACACACACACACACACACACACACACACACACACACACACACACACACACACACACACACATGCACATACACACAGTGAATGTGAGTGAAATGAAATGAAAGGAGGTAGTTTACTTGAAAGTCTATTTTCACTAGTGTTCTTAAAATTGACCGTAAGTGACTGTCATTGTGACGTCTTTCACACATGTTCCGAGTTTTCACTTCTTTTTATTATCATCTTAGGTCACATACTACACATACACATGTCAGTCTGGCAAAACCATTAGGATACCACTGTGGCTAAATTGCCAAAATAGAAAGGATGTTTCATTCTGTAACGTTACTTTAAGAAACCCTAAATATATGCAGTACTTACAAGTATATACAATATCTCCAAAGCAAGTTTATCACACTTTAATTTGATCTAGGACAAATACTTTAATGTACGGTGGTTATCAGGGTAGTGGTGGCTCCAGTGGTTAAGGTTTTGTGTTGTTGATCAGAACGTCATGGTACAAACCCCAGCATTGCCAAGCTGCCACTGTTGGGCAATTGAGCAAGGCCTTTAACCCTCTCCGCTCCAGGAGAATGTGTGTCATAACTGTTCCTGCCGTCTGACCCCAACGTCCTCAGCTGGGATATGCGAAGAAAATATTTCCACTGTGCTGTAATGTATGTGTGGCAATAATAAAGGCTTTTTCTTAAAGGGAACACTAATTAATCCTTTCCCATTAGATTGCGTATGATGAAAGCATCCTGTACATGTTCGCAAAGGATGATACAGATAGGACGGACTGGTTAGAGGCGGTGATGCAAGGCAAGATGTTCTCTTATTTTTGCTGATGTAAAGTGTGACTAAGAACACACTCAGATCTCTCTTTATGTATTCATTATATATTATATTATACGTTATAAAATGTGTGTGTGTTTGTATACAGTGATACAGGGAAACGATAAGCTCTCTGCAAAGTACCACAAAGGATTTTGGGTAGACGGCGTATTCCTGTGCTGTGGCCAGGCCGTAAAAAATGCTCCAGGCTGCAGTGACTGGCACAAAGGTGTGGGTTTTTTTTTGACCATTAGGTGTTTATCTTTTGTATTTAGGTGTGGCAGTTCATAGCATTGCTGTAAATGAGGCTCAGTGACCTCAGCTTTCAGGTGTTTCTCTAGGAAGGTAAAACTCAAAATGGTCTGTTTAAAAAAAAATCGGTGTTGTAGAGTTTGTAAAAAGGTGTTCACTGAATAAAAAGCAATGTAGCTGACGCTGAATTGCTGAATCGCAGAATCGTTGAAGCTCAGAGCATCTTCTCGAAATATTGTGTTACCTCCTGTGCCATCTGCAAAGGTGAGAAAAAATTTATACCCTTCATTAATGATAATGTTGATGATGGGTTTGGATCAGCATAACGGTGCTTCTTTACAGCTCAGAGGGAGAACTCATCTTCCTCCCATCCCAGAAGATGAAGGCAGTGCCGGTGTGGAGGTTGTGGCTCTGTATGACTACACTGCCAAGAAGCCTGGAGAGCTAAGTGTAGTAAAGGGAAACCAATATATCTCTCTGGAAAAGATGTCGGGTGACTGGTGGAAAATCAGAGACACGACTGGGTAAAAGATTATAATTCTCTCAACTGGTAATAAGAAAGGGCAGCACGGTGGCTTAGTGGTTAGCATGTTTGCCTCACACCGCCAGTGTCCCGGGTTCAAGTCTTGCTCCCGCTCACTGGGTGTGTTTCCTCCCACAGTTCAAAGACATGCTTCAAGGCTAATTGGAGTCTCTAAATTGCCCATTTTGTGTGCGCGTGTGTGCCCCGCGATGGGTTGGCACTCCGTCCAGGGTGTATCCTGCATTGATGCCTGAGGCACAGGCTCCTTGTAACCCGATGATAGATCAGATAAGTGGTACAGACAATGGAATGGTAATAAGAAGAGTCTCATATTTCAGGTTGAATGAACACAAACACCATACACCGTTATTCACTCAGCATATAAAAACATGCTGGGACAGAATTTGTTAGAGAAACGATTCTACACACTGTCTTTCAGCTAGCTATTAGTCCCAAAGAACACAGTATATGTTGCTAAAAACTGCCGAAAGCTTAAAATCTGTAAAAAGAGCTTGATTTTAAGTTAGCTAGTTAGCAAATGTTAGCCAACTATCTTGCTAGCACTAATCTTTCACAGTAAAGGCAGTAATTCTCATCATGTTTGTGCTTCTTTTGACCTGTGATTAATAAGATAAATAGAAGTGGGTTTTAAAAATAAAATATCTTTTTAAACACCACATACACTCTATAGCTGTAAAATCCCCCTCAAAAAAATTAAAAAAAACTTTTGCACAGTTTAATGTTGCCTCTTTTGTGCTTTGTAAATAACCTTTAATATGGCAAATTTGTAGGAAACAGTTTTGAGAGAAAAGCTTGGTCAAACTTTTTTTTTTTCTTTTTTTGTCTTGTCTAGTACGGAAGGACTCGTCCCTTCTAATTACATAGAAGAAGTTAATACAGATGACAGGTAAATCAGTTACTTTTCCTGTCTTTAATAAATGCCTCGCAAAATACCTAAATGCCTCGTAAAAATGCAGTCTATTGCTGCTAATGCAAGAAACTATATATATTATATTATATTATAATATAATATATATCTTCTTCTAATTTCGGCTTTTCCCTTCAGGGGTCGCCACAGCGAATCATCTCTCTCCACCTATCCCTATCTTCTGCATCCTCAACACTTGCACCCACTAGCTTCACATCCTTATTAATTCCATCCATATACCTCCTCTTTGGCCTTCCTCTTTGCCTCCTGCCTGGCAGCTCCATGTCCAACATTCTCCTACCAATATACTCACTCTCCCTCCTCTGAACATGTCCAAACCATCTTAATCTGGCCTCCCTAACTTTGTCCCCCAAAAAATCCAACATAAGCTGTCCCTCTGATGTACTTGTTCCTAAATAATATATATATATATATATATATATATATATATATATATATATATATATATATATATATATATATATACAGTTTAAACAAAAATGAAACACAGCATGAGCATAATATATATATATATATATATATATATATATATATATATATATATATATATACATATATTATGCTCATGCTGTGTTTCATTTTTGTTTAAACTGTATGGATTCTATAAACCATGTTATTGTTGTTATTGCTATCAAAACCTTTACATGTTGTTATCTTTCCCCATCACTCTGCTGTGATAATGTAACAGTAGAATAACTGAGTAAATTATAGCATCCTGTTATCATTTATTCATGCTATTAAACGTTAAATAAAACCAATCATAGTATATGCTCCAAATGACCAAACATGCTATTTACAAAGCAGTCAGGTTTTGACAACCTCTTTTTTTTCAAAATGTGTTTCCTTATACAAGGTGTGAAATTAAAAATATGTGCTTTATTCTGTGAAATATTATACATGGATAAAATATTACAGAGAGAAGGGGGAAACGTCAAGGGCATCCAAGAAGGAGAGAACCAGCACATTAAAATCACAGTGAGTCTTTGATTTTTTTTTTTCCATGTTGTTGTCTTCTTGTCCAACAGAGGGCGATGGATTTCATTTGCCTTTATTTTATTATAAATTTTTATTTTACTTTATTTTATACACCAGTCAGGCATAACATTATGAGCATTGACAACTTAAGTGAATAACACTGATTATCTCCTCATTATGGCACCTGTTAGTGGGTGGGATATATTAGGCAGCAAGTAAACATTTTGTCCTCAAAGTTGGTGTGTTAAAAGGGGCAAGTGTAGGGATTTAAGCGATTTTGACAAGGGCCAGATTGTAATGGAGAGACGACTGGATCAGAGCATCTCCAAAACTGCAGCTCTTGTGGGGTGTTCCCGGTCTGAAGTGGTCAGTAGCTATCAAAAGTATCCTTTAAGTCATTCATTGTGTACCACTTATCCAATCTATTTTGTCACGGGGAGCCCGTGCCTATCTCAGGCATCAAGGCAGGATACACCCTGGATGGAGTGCCAACCCGTCACAGGGCACACACACGATTTAGAGATGCCAATCAACCTACAATGCTTGTCTTTGGACAGGGGGAGTACTTTAAGAAAAAAGTATTAATGGTTATAGTAGTGCAGTGTGAGAGTAACATTCTCTATGACAACAAATCTTTTGGAGAATGAGCTCCACTGACTCTGTAGTGTATTGTAGAGTGGGTGAAAGATTGTCCATGATTGAGAGCAGTTTGTTCAGTGACCTCACTGACTCAAACGTCTCCAGTTTGTGTCCAATGATAGATCCAGACTTGCGAATTAGCTTGTTAATCCTGCTGGCATTCCTGGCACTGATGCTGTCACCCCAGCAGCCCACAACACAGTAAATGGCACTCACCACCATGGACTGGTAGAAGATCTCCAGCATTTTGTTACAAACATTGAAAGATCTGAGCTTCCTCAGAGGTCTGCTCATTCTCTTGTTGTATACAGCATCAGTGTGGGTCCTCCAATCCAGTCTGTCATATAAGTGTACACCCAAATACTTGTCGTTGTCAACAATTCCAACCTCCTATCACATGATGATTATGGGCTCAAAGTTTTAGTCCTCCTAAAGTCCATCACCATCTCCTTAGCATTCATCACATTTAGGAGCATGTAATTCCCAGTGCACCAGTCCACAAAGTTATTCAGACTTCTGTCCATCCCTAATACACCCCACCACTGCAGTGTTGTCAGAAAACCTCTGCAGGTGGCATGATTCAGTGTTGTACTGAAAGTCTGAGATGCATAGAGTGAACAAAAACGGAGACAGGACAGTGCCCTGAGGTGCTCCTCTGTTACTGACCACTGTGTCAGACAGGGAGGCCACCAATCGCACAAAATGGGGCCTATCTGACAGGTAGTCAGCAATCCAGCAGATGGTGGATGAGCTGACACCCATTCTAAGCAGCTTCTCACTCAGAAGGAATGGTTTGATTGTATTGAAGGCACTAGAAAAATAAAATTAAAAACATCCAACTAAGAGTGAGCATGCTGCAGCAGATAGATGACAGCATCGTCGACACCCACATGAGGCTGGTAAGCAAACTGGAGTGGGTCCAGTGCAGGTTTCACCTGTGGTACCATGTAGGATAATACTATTCTCTCCAACATCTTCATGACATGTGTCATCAAAGCAACCGGTCAAAGATGTGTTCCATAACACCAGTACCCTTTCCTACATCAGACTTGTAAATATACTTCAGGATACCAGACAGCTGAGTAGCGCAGGGCTTAAGAGCCCTGGACTAATACCATCAGGGCTTGCAGCCTTGCTTTGATCAAGTCTCTCCAGCTGTCTTCTCACCTGGTTGGCCATCACAGTCAAGTAAGAGGATGTGATCAGCCACATAAGACAATGGTTTGATGCTAATTTATGCTACATAGGCATTGAGAGATAAAGGTTTCAGTAGGACTTTTTTAAAGCATTACATAAAGAAAGCTAAAGTAAACAAGAAAGAAAAACGCTTTTTTGTTTTTACATTTCTAGCTTGAGACGTTCTGTTGAAGACGACATAGAGAACTATCCGTGAGTTTCATTAACTGTTTTATTCACTCAACTGATATTTATATTAAAAAAAACTAACTAAAAAAATAACTTCTAGTACAAATATCTCCAAGTGTTACCATTCTGCACTCCGAAACAGGAGAAAAAAGCATTAGGTTAATGTGCTTTCAGCTAATTTGCCTTTAACTTGGTTTATTGACTCAAACTCATCCAGCTGGTATGTGGGTAACATGTCCCGAGTGAAGACTGAGCAGCTGCTACGTGAGAAGGTGAGAGTTCACATCTTTTCCTACTTTTATCAGTTGACTCTCATGTACCCTTATCAGCCACTTTAATAGGAACACCTCTACCCCCTGCTCATCCATGCTATCAGCCAATCACAATACATGCAGGTAATATTCAGAGCAAATATCAGAACTGGTGGGGGGGTCAGTGACTGTGGCACATGACGAACAAGCTGGTTTGAGGATTTTAGATAATGCTAGAGAGGCCACAGAAGACTAGACAGGTTCGAGGTGACAGAGTGGTAACTTTAGCACTTTTTGCCACCATGGTGTGCAGAAAAGCATCTCAGAATACACAACAGTACAACAGCAGAAGACCACTTTATTATCCACTCTTTCAGTATGAAATCATACCCATTCTATGGTAAAAGTCACTGCGATCAGTTTTTTTTTCGCCATTCTGACATTTCATGTGAACATGAACCGAAACTCGTGTATCTGCATGATTTTATGCCTTGCTTCCAAATCACTGCATTGACAGACCAGTGGTGCGTACAGTATTTTCCTATTAAAGTGGCCAGGAAGTAAGTGTACACCGATTTCATGATCTTTTCACTGCTTATTTTTATCTCATGTTCGTTTTTTCCTTCTTAGGGTAAAGAAGGATCCTTTGTAGTCAGAGATTCCAGTCAAAAAGGAGTATACACAGTGTCTCTGTTTAGTCGGGCACTAGAGTGAGTACAAATGAAACTTTTTTAATTTATCTCTTGCTTACTGGAGATCTAAAAATCCCCACATGTAGACATGAAACTTTGACCACTTCCTGTAGTCATCGCTTTTTCTAAGATGACACCTGCAAATGTTTCCAGTGAGGTGAATGGAACTGTACGGCATTACCTCATTAACGTCAGCGCAGACGGGCTGTATTATTTGGCAGAAAACCACCTTTTTGAGTCCATTCCCCAGATGATAGGATATCATCAACACAATGGAGCAGGTGTGGGACAGTTCTTGAATTATTTACACAGACACCCACATTGGAAATCATGTACATAATTAGGTACACAAGAGATTTCACTCCTTAATATTAATAATTATAGAATGAATCCCATTAGATGAGAACTTCTTCAGAGTTATTCAGAGTTCTGTTGTATTTGGCCTGGAAACTGTTACATAATTGATATTACATTTGTCACTCCCTCACTGTGTGAATTTGAGTTTGTGTGTGTGATTTTTTTAAGGCCTGCTTACAAGACTGCGACTTCCTGCTAGAGAAACTAGTCCCACACCACAGACCGCACAGGGTGAGACAAGCACATAACACACGTATACACAAGTGGACAAAATTGTTGTTACCCTTCCATTAAAGAAAGAAAAACCCTCAATGGTCACTGAAATCATTTGAAACTGAAAAAAGTAATAAATAAAAATTTACTGAAAATTGAATCATTGCTTTTGAATTGTGGTTCAACAGAAGCATTTAAACAAACAAACTAATGAAACTGGCATGGACAAAAATGATGGTACCCTTAACTTAATTTTGAGGCAATCACTGCAATCAAGCGATTTCTGTAACTCTCAGAGGGACTTGAGACACCTGTCGACAGGTATTTTGGCCCAA
This sequence comes from Hemibagrus guttatus, assembly GCA_033459395.1. Classification (NCBI taxonomy): domain Eukaryota; kingdom Metazoa; phylum Chordata; class Actinopteri; order Siluriformes; family Bagridae; genus Hemibagrus; species Hemibagrus guttatus. Next base: position 4,196,724 of record JAUCMX010000026.1, on the reverse strand, counting down.
TGCTCATGAGCAAACTGCTCCAGCTGGTTTGAATGGAGCCTTCTCCAGACTGCATGTTTCAGCTCTTTCTACAGATGTTCAATAGGATTTAGATCAGGGCTTATAGAAGGCCACTTCAGAATAGTCCAATATCTTGTCATTCTTGGGTGTTTTGAGCTGTGTGTTTTGGGTCATTATCCTGTCGGAGGACCCATGCCCTGCGACTGAGACTAAGCGTTCTGACACTGGGCAGCACATTTTACTCCAGAATGCCTTGATAGTCTTGAGATATCATTGTACCCTGCACAGATTCAAGACACCCTGTGCCACAAAGAACATAACCAGAACATAACCAAGCCTGCTCCATGTTGGTAAACAGTTGGTACAGTGTTTTGTTCTTTGTATGCTTCATTTTTGCATCTGTGAACATAGAGCTGATGTGACTTGCCAAAAAGCTCCAGTTTTCTCTCATCTGTCCAAAGGACATTCTCCCAGAAGCTTTGTGGCTTGTCAATATGCACTTTGGCAAATTCCAGTCTCATTTTTTTATGATTTGCTTTCAACAGTAGAATCCTCCTCAGTCATCTTCCATTAAGTCCACTTTGGCTCAAACAGTGACGGATGGTGACCTGGCACTGATGTACCTTGACCTTGGAGTTCACCTCTAATCTCTTTGGAAGTTCTTCTGGGCTCTTTAAGTTACCATTCATATTATCTGTCTCTTCAGTTTTCCTTTTGGGGCCACATGCAGGGAGGTTGGCTACAGTCCTGTGGACCTTAAACTTCTGAATAATATGTGCAACTGTAGTAACCGGAACATCAAGCTGTTTGGAGATGGCCTTATAGCATTTACCTTTAACATGTTTGTCTATAATTTTCCTTCCAATCTCCTGAGACACCTCTCTCCTTAGTTTTCTGTGGTCCATGTTCAGTGTGATGCACACCATGATACCAAACAGCACAGTGACTACTTTTCATCCTTTAATAGGCAGACTGACTGACTACAAGTTTGAAGACACCTGTGATGCTAATTACAGGAAACACTTTAGTTTCACATGTCCCTATGGTCAAAACATTTTCAATCTTTTCCCACGAGAACCATCATTTTTGTCCAGGCCTGTTTCATTAGTTTGTTTGTTTTGTTTTTTTCTACAAACGTAGAGCTGATTCTGAAAAATTTGTGAAATATATATACCCAAATTCTCTCTCATCACTGGATAACATCACCTGCATGCTATAGATTTGAGCTGTTGCTGTAAACATAAAGACTGTTCAGTGCTTATCTCAGGATCAGTGAGAGCCGGCAACATGAGCAAAGTTTAGAAAACTTGAAGAAATATGAGCGACTCGGTGCAGCCAATAGGGAGTGAAGACAGTAGAGGGTATGTGTCTCCTTCACCCCTATATGATGCAGATAGACACTGTTGAATTTTACACACAAGTGCCAAATCTCCCTCCAGAAAGTTTCATTTTAGCAGCAAGAAAACGTCAAGTTGAATGGCAACTGCACCACCAGTGGGAACCATTATTACTATGGAAAGCAGTAGTAGGAACACCTACTGATGACTTCTTAGTATATCAAGTAACAATGAACTGAATTAAAAGAAGCTGCACTTGGATTTTTTTTTCTGATAATTACCAGAGTTTTACATTTTTGGCATTTGGCAGATGCTCTTATCCGTAGTGACATACAAGAGTGCTTTAAGACTGGTTCAATAGGTCACAGACTTGGGATATCATCAGCCTAAAAACTGTGTTGGGAGCAGTGGGGTGGTGTGGGAGAACTTAGGCAGGTTCGAAACAAGTCACGCAGCTGCATTTTGGATCATTTGCAGTGGACGAATTGCATTCAGAGGTAGACCTGCCAGGAGAGAGTTTTAGTAGTCCAGTCTCGAAAAGAGACTGAACAAGCACCTGAGCAGCCTGTGTGGATAAAAATGATAAAAATCCTTCTGATGTTGTACAGATGAAACCGACATGAGCGTGTCACATTAGTAACATGGGAGGAAAAGGACAGCTGATTGTTCATGGTTACCCCGAGGTTGTGAGCAGTGGCTTAAAGGGAGATCAGTGAGTTGTTCAAATATATCGCAAGATCCTGGGCTGGGGATGAATCACCTGGGATTACCAGCAGTTCAGTTTGCCTGGATTGAGTTTCAGCTGATGAATGTCCGCCAGACACGCTGAGACCCGAGCAGAAGCCGTGGTATCTGAGGAAGGGAACGAGAGGATTAACAATAACAATATTGCATGCATACTGCATGGTATAATGCTGCTTTTACAATATCTGTTCAGCATGAGTTTAATTTCTCTGTCTGTGTGTGTGTGTGTGTGTGTGTGTGTGTGTGTGTGTGTGTGTGTGTGTGTGTGTGTGTGTGTGTTTTGATTGCATTCAGGCATGTGGGAGCTGAGTCGGAAAGATGTGCGTGTGGTGAAAGAGCTCGGCAGCGGCCAGTTCGGCGTGGTCCAGCTCGGCATGTGGAAGGGTGAACACCAGGTGGCCATTAAGATGGTGAAAGAGGGCTGCATGTCTTCTGATGAATTTATTGAGGAAGCCCAGGTCATGATGTAGGTTTCTCTCATGCTCGTGCTACCTCTTCCGCTTCCCTTTTTAAATGCTGACTGGTTGTAAAAGTGGTAAAAATCCAGGCCAGTTCAGTTAGTATTTGTGATTGTGGTTTGGGAAATTTGTTCCTGTTCTCCTTCATTATTCAATATTGATATTTGAAAATTTCATTATCAAATATTAAAAAAATAAAAATCTTTTCCTCAAACATTATAGCACTTGTTTTACAGTGGTTACTGTGTCAACTCAGATGCCAGTCAGGTTTCATTAGCAGGTGCAAGTGTTTGTGCTCACAGTTCAAAAGTAATATAAAAGTCATAGATTTATAAAAAATTAGGCACAGGAAGAAAAGGAACAGGGAAGGATTCTTAGAATAACCCCTACATTTGATTTCCTGCGTGGCTTGTTTGCTTATGTTCACTAGAGTCATCATTAATTCCAGGAAAATTTACGCAGATGTCACTTATGGTGCGATTTAGGGCTTTTTTTTTTTCTCAACCACCAGCCCACATGTGAGAAACAGATGCAAGCAGGCAGAACACAACCGCTTTAATAAAGCTCTGAAAAAAAGGTTAAGCAAACGTCAAAGAATTTTTTTTACCTTTAAACCAGATCACATGTCGTGTGAGAAAAAGAAACGTTGGTTGATTTCTCTTGTGAGTAAAGTAAAAAAAACAAAAACAAGAGATTTACGACATGTTGAAAATATTTCACTGCAAGTATTCCAATATTGCAATATAACCTAAAAACCCAACCTGACCTTTGTTGGGACATTTGCTTGTACATGACGCTACGTGCGTAACGTAGCTGCAACCTGCCTAGTCATGTAAACAACTTCTTTCTCTTTATTTCATTTTTCTATAACTGAAAATAATGTAGTAAGTGACAAGCATAGATTAGTAGCATTAAAGGTCAAAATGTGAAAGCTTGAGTCATGCTAATAATCTGGCATTCCTTCTGAGTATTATAATAATAACGCATATTGTGTGTGTGTGTGTGTGTGTGTGTGTGTGTGTGTGTGTGTGTGTGTGTTGTTTGAGAATGATAGAGAGAGAGAGAGAGAGAGGTGACAGTATATTCCAATCCAATACAAACCCCTGGCCTGTTGTTTTTTTTAACATAATATAAATGTAACACTTTGACCACCGGTATTGAACACAGTCTGTATCTGTAATACAGTGTCTGTGTGTCACTCTTCTCTGAAAGGAAACTCAGGCATCCTAAGCTTGTGAGGCTCTACGGTGTGTGTACCGAGTGCTTTCCCATCTACATTGTGACGGAGTTCATGAGTAACGGCTGCCTGCTGGAGTACCTGAGGCATCATGGGAAAGAGCTGCAGCCTCAGCGTCTCCTCATCATGTGCCTGGATGTGTGTGAGGCCATGGCTTATCTCGAGGATCAGCAGTTCATTCACAGAGATCTAGTAAGAGCACAAATGCATTTTGTGTTCCTACTGTCATTTTACATTTACAGCTACAGATATTTCTCTCTTTTCAACACAAAAGAAAACAGCTGCTTGTAGTAATAAAAGGGAACTAACTTGAACAAGTTCCACAACAGTAAATGTAACCATAAACACAACATTACATTAGGTACATAATGATAGGCCGAATCACACCACCCTGTTATTGTGACTGATTATTTCCCTGCTGTATGATAGCACACCCGTCCTTCATACACCTACCCATCCATCCATCCATCCATCCATCCATCCAATCCATCCACTCACCCATCCAATTACCCACCCATCCACCCACCCATCCAATTACCCACCCACCCACCCATCCACCCACCCATCCAATTACCCACCCACCCACCCACCCATCCACCCACCCATCCAATTACCCACCCATCCACCCACCCATTCATCCACCCATCCCTGGAGACCCAGGGGACTCATGGGACACCCTAGACAGAATGTTAGTCCATCACATGGCACATACACACACTGCAGACAATTTATTGATGCCTGCGGAGGAAACGAGAAACTTCAGAAGCACAGGAACCCCCATTCTCGGAGGCTGTGACACAACCCTGCTAACCTCTAAGCCACCACACCCCCTCTTTAATTAATATTAATATATTTTATAACTTTGCAGCTAAAGCTGTGTTATTAAAAAAAATACAACCAAAACTTTTCATTTTTCATGCAGTTTCACAGTTTTTTCCTTCATTTTCATTACAGGCTGCAAGGAACTGTTTGGTTGACAAAGACCTATCTGTCAAAGTGTCTGACTTTGGAATGGCAAGGTGATGCCCTCATACAGTACACACACTACACAAACTCAGTTTTGCATGTTTATGTGTTTGCTTTGATTTATTGTATGGGTTTTCTTCCTCCATGTGTGCTGTAGATATGTCCTGGATGACCAGTACACCAGTTCTGTAGGTACAAAATTTCCTGTGAAGTGGTCCGCCCCTGAGGTTTTGAACTACACCAGATTTAGCAGCAAGTCTGATGTGTGGGCGTTTGGTTTGTTTTTCACTTACTTACAATTTTCCATTATGCTGACCATACTTTTTTACTACACAAAAAATTGTTTGTTTGATTCTCACCGTGGAATTTACCACAGGGTTACAAGTCTACAGAAAAGTGTAAAGTTTGACGAAAGGCTTTAGCCATCAAATATTACTGTGTGCAATATCTTTCCAAACTGTAAATGATCATCCATTTAAACCACAAATGTCACTCTTAATATATTTATGGTTATCTAAACTGCAATAATATTGATAGAATTGGAGATAAAAGTGTAATAGTTTGAGCCAGGACTGTTTTTGAGGCTTAAAAGGTGATTTTTTTATTGTATGGCAGCTTAAGAAAAAACTTTCACTTGGCCTAATTTTGCTATGTACTTTTAGATACAGTGTTTAGAAATGCTTCTCTTTTGTCTTAGAAGAAAACTATAGGGCCCCTTTTATAACATTCTTTTAATGGGTTCATTCATTCAAAATTTATCGGGTATTTTTTTTACAATATAAAATATTACAATATACAGAATGCAAAAATATTTTTTGCGCCAATTGCATTATTTTTATTTTAACAGTTACATATGTTTATTACTTTTTTTTTTTTTTTGTTATCAATTACAGAATCCAGCATATAATAATGCAACTACATGCATAGATATCTTTGAGCCAAAAAGCTTCTTTGGTGTCACTATTGAATTTTTGGCATTAAGCATTCATTGGAGCTAATTAAAGAAGCCTAGTGTTCTATACAGTGAACTTTTTTGGCTCAGAATATATCACAACCCCAATACAGTTTCAATTCTGGTTCCCACAAAACTGAAAAAATGTAAGTAATGGAAAGATGTAAAGAAAAATGGGAAATTACTTCCATCGGTCGCTAACCTATTTAACAGCAAGTGTTAAATACGTTAACATACCCAAACAAAGCAACACCTCAACATCTATCCCAGGATGCTTGAAAAAAAAAGAGAGCGTGAGACTGACAAACAGGCCGCAGTGCTTCAGTCACTCTTTTTCATCAGGATCTGGTGATCAGGATCAGGATCTGATTGTGGACGAAACTCTTTGTTTAACAGTCAAACTATATCCCTCCTAACTGCCAGCACCAACCTTACCAGGAGAAACTAAAAGAAGAATAGTCATTGACAATGTGTGACTGTTTTGCTAGTGCACTTTTGGTATGTTAATCAGTCCCTCAACGCAAAATCCTCAAACTGCCCAAATATTTAGATGAGCTTGCAATTATTTCTGAATTACTACCGATTTTCCACAGATTTGGGCCAAGATTTTAGGCCCAGCTGAAAACTCTCTGAGAGCTCATTACAAAGAAACACAGGGGAGCAAAGTCACTCGCCTAATAAATCAGTATCAGATGAAGTTTGTGTTTTAATTATTAAGTTTCAAGCAGCTGAAAGGCCTAGCTTGCTGTGTGTTCAGTCCTACTGGGAAGTTCGTATTTAAGAAATTTTAATTGCTACATCAGGTGCATTCAAGACATTTTGGTCAGATCAAGATTGATGGTTCTGTTAATTAACTACAAAATATTATTTTATTATTTAAAAAAATAAAGTAAATAAAGGGTGTAAAAATAGTGGGGGGTTTTCTAGAAAATGAAGAACAAACAATACACATCGGATGTGTTTTGCTTTTTTATACTAATTAAACCATTTCTCTGCTTTAGATTTTTGTATTTCAGTAACATGCCTCATAAACCAAACACATAATACCTGAAAATAACTGAAATCAGCTTCCCAGACGAGTAAACATTCATTTTCCAGAAATTTACCATCAGCCACAGACATTCCATCGATTCCTTCATGTTTCCTAACTCAGAAACTTGGAGCTCCAGTTGTAAATGCTGTATGAGGTTGTGGTGTCGTTCATGTGCCTTGTAAATACAATTTGTTCGACAGTAGCTGACGTCTACACTACTCTACTCTATCGGCTTTGTGAACATGCAATGAGGAACATTCCTTATGTTCTAATCATTAAAGGCTAATCTTTCAAATTTTGACCAATTTTTCCTTTTTTTTAAAAGAAAATTGTGACAATCACTGCTAGCTACTTTTTAATCCGGTTTGTTAATCCGTCTTCTTACCCACTGGGGTTAACCCGAGTTAGAATGTAACCTAAATCGTGTATATTTATGTCTTCATGGCTTAATGATGTAATAAATTGTTCACTTGGTATCGCTTACGTGAATCTTTATATCTATATCGCTTAGAGTTAGAAACACCTTTTGTTTTCATCTCAGCAATAAAGATGCTAAAAATATATATAGGTTTTCTGCACTGCATTGATTGATGATGATGATGATAATAATGAGTATGATAACGAAGCTGATTTTGTCGTGTAGGAGTGCTGATGTGGGAGGTGTACAGTCTGGGTAAGCAGCCCTATGAGCACTATGATAACGCACGTGTAACTGAGAGAGTGATGCAGGGTCATCGCCTGTATAGACCCCAACTGGCTACAGATCAGATCTACCAAGTAATGAAATCATGCTGGCATGAGGTACATCTTCCTCTTTACATATCACTTCATATCACTTCATCTATCTCTTTCTCTCTCTTTCTTTCTTTCTCTCTCTCTCTCTCTCTCTCTCTCTCTTTCTTTCTCTCTCTCTCTCTCTCTCTCTCTCTCTCTCACACACACACACACACACACACACACATCTTAGCGCCATATCTGAATTCTGAAAAACCAAAGACATTTCTCAAGTGTGTGACTTTTACATGTAGTGACCGTCTTATCTACTTTCAACTTCCTAATTCCTTTTTTGCCTCAGTACACAATATTTTTCTCTGAGCTTGTATGGCTCTCTCTCTCTCTCTCTCTCTCTCTCTCTCTCTCTCTTTCCAAATACAAATGATCTTTAACAGAAAATATCATGCAAACCTAAATGCTAAAAGACATGTCATTCTCTCCTTCTCTGTTCACAGCTTCCGGAGGAGAGGCCCAACTTTCATCAGCTTTTTAATGATATCAGTGCTCTTTTAGATAACAAACAATAACATGACTAAATCAATTCTGCTCTGCTGACACTGCCCACATTGCTGTGATATAACTTGTATTTGTATATTTTTCTATCCTCTTCAGACAAATCACATCTTTAAGCAAAGAGTAGCACTTATTTTTAGAGCCCACCGACATGTAAGTGGTTTAGTGAGAGTGACATATCCTTTCCTGTTTACACAGAACAACTTAACCTCTCTGTTCACCAGAATTTCACACTTAAATTAGCTTGTGGTTGAACTTCATCAACTTATGGATACGTTATTCTCTGATAAAAGTGACGATAGTGTTTCCACACAAACTTATGTAAATAACTTGCTTATTTAATTATGTGATCTAATTCTTTTTTTCTTTTTTCAAAAAAGGAACTGTGAATCTGAATAAAATCTGAATAAATCCTCTAAGTGACCACACACAAACTCTTAATACTTACATCCTTATTTTGTGTGCCTCACCTTTTATTCAAGGGTTTAACACTTTCCTCCCCCTGAGCTTGGCTTCTTCCTTTTCATTGAGTAAACATATTGTTTTATGGCTGCTTCTTCCGTATGCGGCTTCAGTTCACTTCCTTCTTTTGTTTTTGAGTGTAATCTCAGTCCAGTGAGATCATATGTGACATTACTGATGCCCATCCCACTATCCACGCTTTATAGCACAACAAATTACCTTGCTTGCTGTCAGAGTCATTACTGTCTGCCTAGATAACAACATGGAACAGGTACATCTCTCTCTCTCTCTCTCTCTCTCTCTCTCTCTCTCTCTCTCTCTCTCGCTCTCTCTCTCTCTCTCTCTCGCTCTCTCTCTCTCTCTCTCTCTCTCTCTCTCTCTCTTTCTCTCTCTCTCTCTCTCTCTCTCTCTCTATCTCTCTCTCTCTCTCTGTCTATCTCTCCCTCTCTCTCTCTCTCTCTCTCTCTCTCTCTCTCTCTCTCTCTCTCTCTCTCTCATTAAAGATAAAGGTTATTCCTTTGAAGCAAGACTTTGAAATTATGTCAGTAATTTAACAAAGACATTTCTATTTCTGTCTGATTAATCTGATAAAGGTTATTTCAATGGTTTATTTGAAAAAAGAAAAAAAATACTTTGTCTAACTGAATTTGTTTTTCTAGGAGACTTTTCTCTCTGGTGGTGTTTCCTTGCTTCACACCATGGTCGATGGCAAACACTATTATGAAGTGGGAAACGTTTTGACCAGTAAGCCAAGCAATTTTGGCAGGTAATAAAGGTCATTTTATTGTTTTTTAATGCGATTATGACATTATGTCAAGCAAACAAAGTGTATCTTTTACTTATTAATGATTAACAGATCAGCAGATACAGTGTTTTCTGCCTCTTTCATTCTGTAGGAAAGGAGACAAGCTGCTGAAGATAAACGAAGTCGAAACTCAGTGTTTGCCTCCGAAGATGTTTGCTAAGATGCTAAGCTCAGGGTCATCAATCCTGGTGAGTAGTTTCTCTCTTTCAAACACACACACACACACACACACACATACTGTTTCACACAGATCACACCGGCTCACCGGTCACCCAGTCGCACCTACTCACACACCCACACACACCTAATGATCTCATTCGTTAAATTATCTTACAACATCGGAAAAAAAAGTAGTGATTCAAGTCAACTTTATGAATCAGCTTCCTTTCCAGTAATCCATATTTACACATCATTTAATTCATCGACAGTCTACAGCAAGTATATATAAATAAAAAAATAATAATTAATGTAGTCCAGTTATTTATGGTCAAATGTAGGTAGGATTCTAACTTATAACATAGGTTTTTTTGGAAGTGAGTCATGAACAAAAGAAAACTACATGGCCCTGTGTGAAAAAGTGTTTGCCCCCCTGTTAAAAAATAACTGTGGTTTATCACACCTGAGTTCAATTTCTCTAGCCACACCCAGGCCTGATAACTGCCATACCTGTTCACAATCAACAACTCACTTAACCTGTCTGACAAAGTGAAGTAGACCAAAAGATCCTCAAAAGCTAGACATCATGCCGAGATCCAAAGAAATTCAAAAACAAATGAGAAAGAAAGTAATTGAGTTTTAAATCAGTCTGGAAAAGGTTATAAAGCCATTTCTAAAGTTTTGGGACTGCCGCGAACCACAGTGAGAGCCATTATCTACAAATGGCGAAAACATGGAACAGTGGAGAACCTTTCCAGGAGGGGTCCGGCCTGACCAAAATTACCCCAAGAGCGCAGTGACAACTCATCCAGGAGGTCACAAAAGACCCCACAACAACATCCAAAGAACTGCAGGCCTCACTTGCCTCAGTTAAGGTAAAGTGTTCATGACTCCACCATAAGAAAGAGACTGGGCAAAAAATGGTTTGCATGGCAGAGTTCCAAGACGAAAACCGCTGCTGAACAAAAAGAACATAAAGACTCGTCTCAGTTTTGCCAGAAAACATCTTGATGATCTCCAAGACTTTTGGGAAAATACTCTGTGGACTGACGAGACAAAAATTGAACTTTTTTGGAAGGGGTTCTTTGTGTCCCAAAATTAAAAAAACGTTTTCTGGGCCGTTTAAAAGGTAACCCCCCCCGGGGGCCCATTTTTCCCAAGTAAAAGGGAAAAAATTAAAAAAAATCCCCCCAACAAGTAAAATTATGGTTTGGTTTTTTTTTTTTGGAGGGGAGGTTGGGCTAATTTCCTCCTTCAGGCCTGAAAAGACTTTGCAATTTAAAAATGGAAAACATTGAATTTTTGCTGCTAAGGGTAAACCAGAAGGAGGGGAAAAATCTTTTGTGACCCAAGGCCTGTAGTTGGATTTGGGTTTTCCCCTTAGCAGGACAATGATCCAAAAAACCAGCAAGTCTTCCCTTTTTTTTCTGAAAAAGTTTTAACAAACTTTAAATTCACACCACTAAAAAATAATAAATAGGAAGGACAACATTTTTATACCATATATATATATATATATAATATATATATATATATATATATAATTACAAATAAATTGTTAAAACTACCTCATTTCCTGTACAAAGTTCTCATCCTTGCATTTGTCATTATTAATACACCCAAATTTTTTTTTCATGTCTCTTGAGTCAATGAATGAAGTAGTCAAGAAAGTTACTCTATAAAAACATCTGGTCTAAAACTTAACTTACTAGTTAAATGAGTAATTTAATCTGGATTAAATTAGGTTTTTTCAGTCGAATAACAGTACATGTACACTGAACCATGCACCTAAATACTGTAATCTAAATACAATATCTACTCTATTACTTTCATCCACTGATTATTTTATTGGATTTATAATACCTTCTATAAAGACTGACGATATGAACATGATTATATAAGTGCAATCAAGAATTTTTTCAATGTTCCCATCTTTGGCCAGCCTCTATGGGAAAGGACAGAGGAAATGAAAGATGCCTTTGTTTATGGTAGTGGTAGCAATAGGTGGATTTTGACAGTTTAAAAACAAGAAGTGGGCCTGACTGATGAGATTTGTATCCTCTAACATTTCCCCATACATCTCCCTGTTTGTTTTCTTTGATGATGATTTGGTCCCGTTTCACTATTTGGAGTATATTGATTGATATCACTATGATTGATAGTTCACAATCACCATGATTGATAGTTCTTTTGAATGGCTTTTTTATGTCTAATGACTGTAATTTGAACATGATTCATTTCCAAGTAAGCTTTGATTTATGATTCCATACGAATCTTTATGTTCATGAATACAGTACAAACGTTTCATGCTCATTTTTACCCATAAAAAGTCAAACAATATGAATGTAAATTTGAAGTGAATTTATGCACTCCTGGATGTATGTTAAATAACAAAAAGTGTCTGAATATTTATTTTCCCTCACTGTATTGTAACCACTTGTTGAGATCAAGCCTGTTGAGGATATCATTGGGTTTCGTGTTTGCAGATGACGCACCGGGCAAGTATTGATGATGATAAAGAGAAGAAACGCCCAGTGTCTGGTGACATGAGACCCTACCACAAGGAAGACATTAGTTTATACTTCAGTCTGGACATGGTTCAAGAAACATGTCTGAATGAAAATGACAAAAATCCACAGGTGCCAGAAGACTCTGAATGGGAGAGGTGGGGGAAGAAAGGTGATTCTTTCACCGATGAGGAAGTGCTGCTTGTTTCTATGACTAACACAAGTGTAGCAGTTATACAAGCAAGAGGATGCAGTGAACAAAACCCATGCAGCAGTTGTGGTGGAAAAGGGTGCACCTTCAATGACTTGGTTGTGGCCAGTGAGCAGGGCACAATCTCAGCAGGTGAGGTCTAAAGAAAAGACACTAGCAGTTTTTGTTGTTGGTTTTGTTGTTCTTGTTGTAGTAAAATGATAAGAATGCTCAGATTCATTTAGTTCTGTTTGGAATGTGTATTACACCGCTGACCTAACCATGACTACTGTAACAAGAACAACCAATCACAGCAAGACTAGACTGCACCACATAGCCAGAGTCATTCCACACTTCTGTAAAAAAAAAAAAAAATTCTTTAAAACATTCACACTTCAACAAAACATTCACACTTTAACACATTTTGAATCTTTTTGAAACATTTCTGCAACCGTATGGTGTACTAATACGGTTTATATCCCAGTGTACGTATGTATAGTTCTCTTTTAACTTCTGTTTCTTCAGTTTGCACAGAATATGTTCAAAAGAATTTTGAAAGAGATCAAGTGTTGATCCAGAGTTTACTGCAGAAAAACATCTGTCCCGAAAATATTCGTCCGAGAAAAGCAGTCCCTCACAAAAATAATTCCACCACAGGTGAGTGCAGGATCAAATTACAAATAACATTACTGCCTGGTTAATAAGTATGAAAAATACACCATATTGCCAAAAGTGTGACTCACACACATATGTGGAATGTAAGGTCAGGCAAGAAATCTTGGTTTGCAGACTTAGTCTAAGTTTCAAAGTCATCCCAAAGGTATTCAGTGAGGTTACGATCATACAGTGGTGTGAAAAAGTGTTGGCCACCTTTTTAAGGTCAAGCTGAAGCGAACTTGGGTTCTGCAGCAGGACAATGATCCAAAACACACCAGCAAGTCCACCTCTGAATGGCTGAAGAAAAACAAAATGAAGACTTTGGAGTGGCCTAGTCAAAGTCCTGACCTCAATCCCATTGAGATGCTGTGGCATGACCTTAAAAAGGTGGTTCATGCTCCAAAACCCTCCAATGTGGCTGAATTACAACAATTCTGCAAAGATGAGTGGGCCAAAATTCCTCCACAGCGCTGTAACAGACTCATTGCAAGTTATGGAAAATGCTTGATTGCAGTTGTTGCTGCTAAGGGTGGCCCAACCAGTTATTAGGCTTAGGGGGCAAACACTTTTTCACACAGGGCCATGTAGTTTTGGATTTTGCTTTCCCTTAATAATAAAAACTTTCATTTAAAAACTGCATGATGTGTTTTTCACTTTTTCACACCACTGTATATGTATGGTCAACATATTTTTTCTTAGCGGAGCTCACTTTGTATACAAAAGCATTGTCATACCCAGAACACATTTCCAATAAAGATTGTAGCGACTCTTAATGCTACAACATGCAAAGACTTTCTTGTATGCTTCAAACCTTTTGGCAACGCTTTGGCAAAGGCCCACAAATGGGTCTAACGGTCGAGTGTCCATATATTTTTGGTCATATTTATGAAAAGCTTTAGTTCAGGGCTTCACTGTAGAAAAGGAACTGCCAGGAGTAAACATAATATTTTAACAAATCATTCTATGCCAGTGAGAAAGTATTCTTAGTAATTAGATATTGGTTATACTTTCTTTAGTGTATGATATCAAATTTAAAGAATGCATATTTCTTGTCTTACAGCGAAGATCACAATCTACTACTATTTGTCAAATGCACAAGATGATTTCGATAAAGGTGTTCCTGTTGTTTTGAACTTCAGTGGCTCAACCACCTATCTTAAATGCATTTGCATGGGCAACAGACCAGCTTTGACTTTGGAGGTAAGAAAGAATCCAGTCAGTAATCCAAAAATGTAGTGAAACATTAAAATGAAACATTTCCAAGTTGTTTAAGATTTGAACTACTTCTTGTAAGGTCATGAGTGGTCAAGAGTGTCTGTGAGAATGGGAGAGATTGCTTAAGGGAGTCTGAGAAATGTTGTGAGTTTGGTCAAGAGTGTCTGCAAGAGTGGGAAGGATTGGTCAGCATTGTCTTCAGCATTATGCAGAATTGGTCGTGTGCAGTCAGCATATAGACACCTAGGAGATTACTATAGTTGATCAAGAGTGTCTAGGGAGGGGAGGGGTTAGTCAAGAGTTTCTGTGAGAGCAGGTAGAATTGGTCACAAGTGCCTGAAAGAATGGGTGAGATCGATCAAGAGTGACTGCTGGGGTGATGGGATTGGTCAAGGTCAGCAATAGGCAGATAGCATATGGAAATCAATTGATCAAGAGTGTCTACAAAGGGAGCAGGATTAGTTAAAAGTCTCTTTGAGAATCGGCAGGACCGGTCAAGAGTATCCACAGAGGGAGTAGGATTGGTCAAGAGTGCCTGCAATCAAGCAAGATTAATCAAGAGTGTATACTGTGATGGGTGAGATTGGTCATGAGAGTCATCCACACACTGCTAGATTTCATGATAGCGTCTAAACATTTCACATCATGCTAACTGTTAAGTAGTCTTGCAGACATATTCTAATTCATCTGAGGGCTTTCTTTAGTTTATTAGTTATGTCTCCTGAAAGAAGACATAAGTACTGAAGAATCATGGAATTTGCCAACAGATTAACCAAAGTGCAGATTGTTCTATATTAACACAAGATTGAGATTTGTTATCTACATAAGAACTACAATAAGAACTACAAATTTCACTTCTTTTGGTTTTCTGTTTCAGTGCTGTGACCAACGCATGCTGCAGTCTATCTATAAGAATGACCCCAATGCATGGCCTTTTGTCTTCTACCTGAAAACTACAAAGGACGACCATCGTCGCTTCGAGTCTGCCGCGTACAGCGGATGGTTCATCCACACAAAACCTTCTGGCATGGTGTGCATGGACACAGGAGCAAATTACAGTGAGAGTAACTTCTATGTCATCATCCACTTAGGAAATGAATAAAAACATTTAAAAAAAAAAAACATTTGAACCCATAAACTTATGGGAATTCAATATCATCAGCATAAGCATAGGTACCTCTGACGTTAATCTATTTTAATTTTCTCTCATTACAGTCACATAAAATGATACTCGTGCTAATAAAAGTTATCCTTGCTTGTAATTATTAGTCGTACGAGGCATTTTTGATCAACAATAAATGGTCATTTTTACCTAGAGCTGATGTGCAAATTTTAACTGCCATTGCAGTATTAAGTAAATATGCATCATATCACAATTTACTGATTTTTACACTTTCACATTATTTTTTAGATAGTACGTGAGATTCTTTGCTACATCGTCTGCAACAAATGTATTCGGTACAAATATATATTAAGTTTTAGTGTTTGCCGTTCCAAGAATGTTTCCTATAAAGTTTAGAAATGTTGCTTTTGTCTTGTTGCGCTTAAATGAAATGTTTTTACACCATTATGTATACTGGCATTGAATGTATACATCTGTTCACATTGTTGTTAATGACTTTCACAATAAAAATGCATAGGTTTGTTTACCATTTTGTTTGCTTATTATTTCTTAGCACATTTTTCTCGTTTTTTGTTGGATTTGCAGTGTTTTTTCACTGAATTCAAATTTAGTTTACTTTTCTCCTTAAGAACTGAAGCGCTACTACTTTAATGGCACCTAACTGGAGCAGCATTTGTTGTGGTAGACTCACTGTGTATGACCTCATACCGAAGATCAAAAAGGGGTTAGTGGGGAATTTCATGCAAATAAAGGCACAAAAAACAAAAAATCTGCCACGTAAAACTGTAATGCTTTCAATGTTCCATTTAACTTTCACTTCCCTTGTTTCCCTTTACATTCCTCATTGAGATGTGTGCTACTCTAGACACGTTGTGACTGTAGTATCACACGTTTCTAGTTTCTGTAAAAGTTTCGGTGAAAATGTGATGCTTATTGAACCACAATATAATTTAAGCACTGAATAAAAAACATTGTAATGGGCTGTATTGAGAGCACAGAAGAATAAAAAATACAGCAACTCTTCATTGAAGTAATCCACTATAATCTGTGGTTGACCGTTAAATGCTTACATAATTGACCCTGAACTTTCCTTTAACTAGGCATTTTACTTTCGGGCTTCTTGAAGGACTTCCTCTTTTCTACAAACACCACAAGTCAGTGGAATCAAATCATATCACATGATATCACACTATAAAACCAGAACACGCTGCACTGTTGCCAAAACTGTTACAATTGGCATGAAGAACAACATGGAGCAGGTAGAGTGCTGTCTGTCTATCTTTCTGTCTGTCTGTCTGTCTGTCAAGGTTACTCAAATGGTTTAAAGAAATATTGCCATGAATCAATTTATTCTCTATCTGTGTAACTGAACACAATCAGCAAGCTTGTTATTGATTATTCGATTTTTGCTATTCGTTTTTGAAAGTTGGGAAAAGTTCTGTAATTCTGTAGGATGATAGAAAAGCACCTGATAATAAATCACGCTGAAACACAAATGTGTTGAACGCTAAAATGTGTCTGGATGCTAAGATTAGAATCTTTAATGTTGTTTGCATTTAGATTCATTTACCCTTTGGCTCTCTAAAACAGCTGGTTTGAGTATAATCCTTCCCCCCTTTTATCTACTTATATGAAAATGATCTGCAAATACACAAACTTCCTTTCATCTCTTTACCTGTACGTCACTGTCGACTTTCTAAATCAGTGTAAAGAAATGAATCATTTAATCACCCAAGTGTGAAATAAAATGAGCCAGGGCTGTATTGGCTTTCAGTATGAGACCTTTGTTTTCCCTCTCTCACCATAACCTTTTACAGAATTTCACTGGTTGAAGAAAACACCTTCACTTTTAAGAACTGAGATGAACAAGCACTTGAGTTTGATAGCACAATTTACTTTTCAAAACAGAAGTATTTGTGTGATTTTTCTATGAATATATTTTCCCTAGTAGGCTGGGAAGTAGTGAAATAGAAATAGTGTGAGTGTCTACTTTTATATGAGCCATTAATCTCCACTGTGGATATTCCACCAGTGTTGAACATGGACACATGAAAACAGCTGCAAATTACATTTTTTTTGGCCTCTGGTAAAAAAGAGTTACGTTGAAATGATATACAAATATACAGAATTACTTTAAGGTACAGAACCTTGCATCCTTTGGTAGATGGCAGGCCGTGGCATCACTGAGTAAGCTCTGTGCATTATTGTAGATAGAAACAATATTCCACATTCCTGTCTCTCTTTCTCATTTTTTTTTCAAACACACCGTATAGACAAAGCTCCTTTTCTTTGCTGGTAGATTTACACATAAATCATAAATGATATGTAATTTTTATTTAACTCTGTAACTCTGTATCAGCCTAAATCAGTACATTTCTTTTTCATGTTTGCAGATTATGCAACAACTGAGTATGGTTGAGAAAAATAATGAATGTCTGGAGTCTGCCAGCAAAAAGGAGAACATCTTCTTACACTTCCCCTTGGCCATGGTTAAAGACATGTATCTAGATGAAAAAGAAGAATATCTGCAGAAACCAAAAGAGTCTGAAATTAGTACAGAAGGCAGTCCTACAGAAGGCGAATATTCTGTGGATAAAGTGTGGTGTAAAAGCGAGAGCTATAGCATGACTTGGTGCACTTACACCAAACAGTGTGGGATTGCATATGGTGAGGCATACAGCTAAGAATCACATACATTTTTTGTTTGTTTGCTTAACATGTGGTACTGTGTTAACTGTAATGATGGGTGTGTGGGATCCATATGTGGACAATAGCACAAACAGTAAATCCGAAACCCACTCCGATAACATAGTCAAGGTAGCAGTTAAGAAAGTCCGTAAACCAAAGAAAACAAAGGCAAACAAATCTGAAACACTAGGCAAATAAACAAGTGAGTCAAAAACACAAACAAAAGGTCGTGAAAACGGCTTGGTAATGCAAATGAATACAATGCTATGCCCCAGTGGTTGCATGCTGCAAAGCAGCCTGAGCTGCGTGAGCATGGTTTTTATGCACAGGAAGCAAGGAAGTAAACCAGAAGTGGTTTCAGAACTTGTGAAATGGTTCTCTCCGGCAGCCCGGTTGGAAGGAGGTTTGTCTAATAGTTAACATCCTCATTAAAAAGTACCATCAATAACATGATAAAGGTTAGTTTCAGTAAGGCTTAGTATTTTTGTTTGAAATGTGTGTGTGCTCTCAAAGAACTGCCAGGGTGATTTCCCCTCAGAATTCCTGGAAATTCTCATGTCACATTGTGAAGGTATTCTATACTGTGATCTGGACATTATCATCAATCCATGTGACCAAAGACTTTTTTATCTACTTCCTCAAAACAAAAATTAGAAATAGTATGATTGTGACATAGCATAATCATACACTTGGTTATGATCACAAGGTTACTTCTTTAAGTTCTGTGAGGATAACGAGGGAATGAGAACCACTCAGATGCGACATTGTTCTCTATTCTTGTGAATTCTATATAGTTCAACATAACTGTCACTAAAACTCACCACCATCTATAAAATCTGGCATCTATAAAAGGACATAATGTCCTTTTAGTGCTGCCCAGGAGATAGCTATAGTACACGATGAATAGCATTTAATAGAATAAAAGTAGCATTCAACTATTAAACAATATTTACAGTGTTTTTATATTCTGATGCACTGCTTCTTGAATCGCTAGATCTCCATCAGCTCTCCTGTACCACCAGTATTTCTACTGGGTTATTCCTTCACTCAGTTTCCCTAACGCAGCTTTAAAACCACCCTGCAACATGTCCGCTACTGCTGCTGAGCCGCACTCCTGCATGATCCTGAAAACGCTCTCAGGTTCACATCAGGCTCTCTGCACTTAAAAACCTATGCTTATATGGCACTTGTCTTACTCAGCTTAATCTGCGTTCCAGCATAAGAAAGGGCCTCGAGCTTCCTCTTTCAGGCTTTCTGCTGCGACATTTACTTTCCTTTTAGGACATTCAGCAACTTCAGCTTCTGCAACTATACAGTGTCAGAGAAAGGGTATTGAATAGACTAGCACTAGCCTTATAGTTAGCAAGATTCACTTATACAGTATGCTATAGTCACCAATGCAATTTTTGGCACGCATTACTGTCCATCATCCTGCATCCAAGACTAAATATAAATCCTGCATGGAAATTCACAATAAATGACAGATTTAACTGATCAAGAATTTGATTCATTCATGACCACTTCCTGTGACAACTTTCTGTGAACTTCTGAAACATCACATGGGGAACTATATTTAATATTTATTTAAGACACTTCCTCAACAACAAAAAAAAAACAATAATGGGAAATGGTACTAATTTGATCCTTTTATAAGCTTCTCACTAGGGTTAGGATCATATGATTAAGCCGCTACTACACGATTAGGAAAGAGCATGCAGAAATTCCCTAAATGTCCACACTAAAAAATATGTTAATCACTTTATCTTAGTCAGATATTGTAGACCTCATACTGAATATATCAAACAAATTTGTGTATGAAAAATATGTACAAACATTTCATTTAGGTCTTCTGAGGTTCTGAGCAGGTTGAAAACAATACAGTTTTATATAGTTGATCAAGAAAACTACGATACTTTGATATCTGTACTGTTACCATACAATAACACATTTTGTTTTTGATAAATATCTGTGCTTTAAACAGTACTCATGTTGTTTTACAAAAAAGTTTTCAGTGCAAGTGAATATGTGTGGAGTGACATGTTTTGATGGATAACATGGGACTTTTTTCCCCTTCCAGTTGATAAACATCAGGTTCGGATCCAGAGTTTAGGCCAGACAATCATCTGTCCTGATTTTTTCCCAAGAAGAAGAAGGGCTTGCATAAATAATTCCAATAATTCCAAACCTGGTTAGTAGTGAATCATATTCAAAATGTAAAAGATATATGGCCAGAAGTACTATGCTGTTAGTATGTTAATTGTACAACTTAAGTGCAGTGCATGTGACAAGACATAAAAGTCTCTGTGTAAGTGCTATGTCACTATGACACCAATAATTATAAAAGCCACAGCTGACAACAGGAAAAATGTTTCTTGAGTTTTGTCTTCATAGTGACACAAAATGATCTGGTAGATTTTCTTTTTGACCAAAAAGATAATGTACACACACACACACACACACACACACACACACACACACACACACACACACACACACACACATATATTGTCCTTTGTTACTATTCTTTTTCTGTTTAAATAACACAATTTAAATTTTGCATGTTGTCTGTTTCAGAAAGGATGACAATATCTTTCTACAACACTGACATAGAAGGTCTGAACGGTCAGCCTGTCGTGTTAAATTTTAGCGCCTCAAATCAGTTTCTGAAGTGCACAGACAAGAACGGCAAAGTAGTTCTCACTCTCGAGGTAAGGCTTAAGCCATTGGTTAGCATGTTTGCCTCACACTTCTGTGTTTGGGGGTTCGGGGGTTTCCTCTGGGTACTCTGGTTTCCGTAACTGTTTACAAATATCATTAGCTGCATGCCAACCGAACTCACCTATTGTGTTGAATATTATGTTGCAGAGCTTGGAGAATGACAAACTAAAGACTATCTGTAAGAATGACAAGACCACATGGCCTTTTGTCTTTTTGCTCTCAACTACGAAGGAAAACTTGCGTCGCTTTGAGTCCGCCGCCTGTAGTGGTTGGTTCATCCATACAGGGTCTGACTCTGTGTATGCAGGTTCTGGATTAGAGAAAACAATTGAAGAGAGTACTTTTCATATTATCAACTTCTGTGAAGGCATCAACCCCAATAAATAGGCCCTACTATTTAAAGTTCATCTGTAGGGCCATGCTGAAAACTGTATGAGAACAGTATTCTTTTAAAGTGTGTATAACTCAGTTTATTAGTTCTATATTTATATAATTCTGTAAAGACATATTGTCTCTTGAACCTAATTAGGCCTTGCCAAGATTTCTGTATGGCCTATTTTAAAGCCTACGAACACAAATGTTTAATAATGATATATAAATATAATAATGTTTAATGAATAATGCAATCACGGTGTCGCTAGTGTTGATGTTGCTAGTGCTATATGTACATGATCATGAAAAGAAAATGAAGATCTGCTTCACAGTTGTAGCTGATTGAATTCAGTATACCTGATAATCCAGAAATAAAGATTTTCTTTAATAAAGACTATTATATATGGAATAAAATCAAGTAAAATTAAAGGAACATACACTATAAGGAATGTTTTATATAAATCATATAGGATTATACTAGTAGACTGTGAATATGCAGGTATTATCCTGGAAAATTAGTTGTGAGTTTGTTTGTTTGTTTGTTTTGAATAAGCAACTAAATGAATGGTTCTATCTCCAGTTTGCTATTTCTTTAGATATTCATCATATGAATATGTGATGTCACTGTAATTGTGTTATGTACAACATAACAATTACACAGCCAACTTTATATAATAAAATGTGTATATCTTGTAATTAACCGTGTATGAATTGCAGTTGCCTGATCATAGCACTGAAACACGTAATACACGTGGATATGTTTTCAGACAGGCGGATGACCTACTCTGTGGTTCCAATAAAGATCAACCAATTTTACTGTGAATTTTTCTTAATAATTCCTCTTCAAACTCAACATATCTGGCAATATAAGTGTGCCAGGAGGCACTTTCTAAGTCAGAATCCCACCTAAGCGTAACGATACCACAGTGCTGCAGATCTTTGCTTGGTCTGGCGAGCAGAGCCGTTCTATAACGGGCCGGGATGTGGCCTTCCTCCCCGGCGGGGTGAAAACGAAAAAATGACAAAGTCCCACTTCCCCGGGCAGGTTATACCAGTGGCCCGGTGAAAATAAAAGGGGAGCAAAGAAAAATGACAAAGTCCCACACCTGGCAGTTATACCAGGGGCCAAGCGTTAAAAAGATAGAGCGTCATACCAGGGGTCCATAGAAAACCAATGGACGGTTATCCCAGGGGTTGCTAGAAAAATAACACTTGGTTATACCAGGGCTCCACTGAAAATGAATGGGCGGTTATCCCAGGGGTCACTAGAAAAATAACACTTGTTTATACCAGGGGTCCAATGAAAATAAATGGGTGGTTATCCCAGGGGCCAAGGTTGTTTTTCAGCGCCCTATTGGGTCTTTAACTGTAGTGGCAGTAGGGGTGGGCATGTGGGTGCCCAAGCACTGCTGGTGCACTGGGTTAACAAGCATGTCTGTGTAGGCTCCAGGGGTCCGTAGGTGAGTATCTCAGTCCCAAGAAGGGCTTGAGGGTAGAGCCAGGTATCGTAGGACTCGCCTCGGACTCGGAGCCTAGGTGCAAAAGCTAGCGAGGATGGAAGGCTGTGGGCGGATGTTTTCGGCGCCCGTTTCTCGGTCCCCTAAAGAGCTAGAGGGTTGATCTGGATATCATCAGACTCGTCACATTCGGACTGGTGGTTCTCGAGCCACAGGCCTCCGAAGACGTGATGGGAGCTCCAGAGCCAGGAGAACAGGAGCGTGGGTGAGGCAGCAAATTCCGAGGGGCTCCAAGGGTCTATGGCCGGCCGCTTTCAGGCTGAATTTCGGAGCCCATATCTTGGTCCCCCAAAGGAATATAGGGACGAGACAGGGCTCATCTGACTTTTCTCCGCCTCCTCTACAAGCCTTTAATATCAGAAGCAGATGGGACACTGTGGGCAGAAGTGACACGGCTTCGAACAGTGTTCGGCGGTCAGATTCAGGCCCCTGTTTCTCATGGCCACAATAATTTTGAATAAAAGTCCCAAGTGTTAGTTTATCTAACCATTTCAGATAATTTCCGGATGACCTACTCTATAGTCCCAATAAAGAGCAACCAATTTTACTGTGAATTTTTTTAATAATTCTTCAAAAAAAATATAACTTATAAAAAAATAACTCTTCAAACTCATCATATCTGGCAATATAATTGTGCCAGAATGAGAGAGTTGCTTTCGGCTGCTCCCTGTTTGGGGTCGCCACAGCGGGCCAACTGGTCCGTAAAACAATTTGGCACAGGTTTCACACCGGATGCCCTTCCTGACGCAACCCTCCCATTTTTCCGGGCTTGGGACCGGCACTGCATCCAGTGGCTGGGGTTTGGGCATTGGCTAGGAATCAAATCCGGGCCTTCCACATGATCGGCTGAGCCACCAATGCCCTTCAATAATTGTGCCAGAATTGTGCTATAGAGAGAGGTGAGGCCGACCTTTCTCCACCCTCCCAGGCACCGCGGGAGGGGCTCTGAGGGGGACCAAGTACCAAGCCAGCTGCCAGTCTCCAGAGGAGACTGAAGGGGATCGAGGGGACTCTTCTTCGGCACAAGGCAGATGGCTCCATGCCGGGCAGCTTGGCAGGCCCTGCCCCCGCATTGTGGATGGATGGATGGACGTAAGGGCTAAATGGCAAAGTACAAATTTTTCAACAAGGTAGCAGAACCGGAGAAAGCCCCAGGGCAGTTCAGGGACCCCCTTGAGATGGGTGGTAGCCAGCGGTGTGCCGTCGGGCTTGTAGGGTAGAGTTGAGCCTCCAGAGCTCTGAGGGGGCTCTTCTTCTGGCTAAGGCAGATGGCTCAAGAGTAGAGGCTAGTCTCTAAAACTCCCTGGAGGCCCAAGGGGGCTCTCCTTTGGCCTGTGGAAGGTGGCTTGATTCTCCTTGATTCTCCTCTAATAAGTCCATCTCAGATCAGTTCAACCTGATCTAATCTATGATCATGATAAAGATTAACCTTTATTTTGTGCATAGAGTAGGTCATTTTGAAGTGATCTGAGTCAGTTTTATCAACTTACATCTTGAAATATCCATTTTATAATGGATTAAAAAGTGCCCCGGTACAATTATATTGTCAGATATGGTGAGTTTGAAGAGGAATTATTTATAAAATTCACAGTAAAATTGGTTGATCTTTATTGGGACCATAGAGTAGGTCATCCTGAAATGATCTGAAAAGGTTAGATCAACTAACAATAAGGACTTTTATTAAAAATTATCATTTTGTATTAATTTACTGTTCTGTGTCTCCTGGTGGTCCAGCGGCAGGATCCCGCCCTCACACTGGGGCCCATGTTCAATTCCCGGGCCTTGTGTTCAATAACCCAGCCTCTGAAGAGTTAACTGTCAGAGTCAGTCCCAAGCTGTTACGGTGGGCAAGATCCCATGTAGGACCACTAGGGGGCTTTCAGCAGGGGATATCTTGTCATGTTTGTTTTTGTTTATGTCTGCCATGTGTCTGTTCTAGCCCCGTCTTATCCTAATGTGTTCCTGCCTCTGTTCACCTGATCCCAATGTTCCCTGTGATTACTTCCCCTATTTATAGTGGTGTCTGTACCCTTATGATTTGCTAGTCCTCGTTTGAAGTGGCGTGAGTAGTGTCGTGCGTTTGTTCTATGTTAAATGTTTTTCAGTTAATAAACCCCTGTCGATGTCTACACTCGCGTTGAGTCTGTTCCATCTCGCCGGACACTACCGGCCGTAACACAAACCCGGATTAAATGGGAGGGTTGCATCAGGAAGGGCATCCTACATAAAACCTGTGCCAAATCGAAGCAAGAGGACTAAATGATCCTCTGTGGTGACCCCAAACAGGGAGCGGCCGAAAGAAGAGCAACAACATTAATTTATTGTTCTGTGGTGTAGAAGCTCGGGGTGCTCGCCTTACGCTTTTAGCGCTATTACCGAAAACTATACAAAAGCTGCACCCCTACAAAACACGTGCGGCTAGTTTAACCGTGCTTTCACAAAGAGCAGCTGGCTTAACCGCAGTCTCCATGCTGAGAATGCAGGTCATAGTGGTGGTTTGGTAGTTCGCTTCCGTGCGTTTTTAGCGAATTTGGGTAACGGGCCCTGCTCGGTACCATTCTACATCCTGTCCTGGGAACAGAAACAGCACTGGTTAAAGTAGTAAATGACCTACTTCTGGCCACACTAGTGATAATAATATTCTCTTTGATAGGCCAAATGTTGTTGGAGTTAACAAAACATCCCTCTTCTGGCTCAAGTTATATTTTATTGATGATCAGTTTGGTGCAAATAGTGACTTTTCTATGTGTACTAACTGAAACTTGATGTTTCACAAGGTTCTGCTTTTAGCTCACTGTTTTTTTTTCTTTATATATGCTACATCTGGGTAAAATTATTCATAAACATTGTATTAGCTTCTAGTGTTATGCTGATGGTAGAGCAGATCCAGATGAGAAGCACCAGCTTTATAAAGAAATAATAGCGGAATGTGTAAAGAGAGCAGACACTGTTTTTCTGGGTGGCATTTCAGCATCATGTTTTTATAGCATCTCATGATTTAACTTGATTGATTTGGTCCATTTATTTAAACAGTAAAAGCTCTTCATTTGTAATGCTTTTTTATTCACGTATAAATTGTTCTATGCAAGCATTTTCAGGAATAGCAGCTGACTGCTGAAAACAGTTTGATGAGTAGCTAAAAAGAGGGTCGATGCTAAGCTAGTGGTGTTGAGTCTCTTTTTGGAACTATATTTATTTTCATATTCAGACACAAATATTGTAAAACTACATGTTTTGAATGTAGACACAACTGTACTCATTTTTAAAAAAAAAAATCAGAAAACTCAAGGAAAACAAAACTCTCTCACAAGTATCACTGAATCATTAAGGAGGCATTAAAATGAGGGGGGGAATAGTTTGCGTAGTTTGACAGTAGCCAAATAGTTACTGCCCACAAAGGCTAAGTAGCTGGAAAAAGTTGGAAATAATTAGAACAATGACATGAAAATAGGTCGTGCCTTCAACAACACTTACTAGCATGTGTTTTTGGCATTTTGAGTTAACAAAATGAGCTTAACTACTGCATGAAAACAGCATCATAAACTCTATAAAATAAACATGGACAGTTGAAATGATTTTATATTATTCAGAATGGTCATACCATCAGGGACATAAATGTTTGGACATTGATAAAATTATTGTAGTTCTTATTTTATCTCCTTTGCTGTCAATTACTGCCTGAAGTCTATAACCTATAGGCTTTTTTCACTGGTAATACTCTGTCAGGCTCTTGCTGTAGCTGTCTTCAGTTCCTGCTTGCTCTTGGGTGTTTTCCCTTAACTTTAGCCTTCAGCAAGTGAAATGCAGCTCAAGTCAGGTGTCTTGTTGCTTTTGGCTAAATCTCAGCAAATTATAAGTTTATTATAAGCCTACAAATTTCCAAATTCTTCCTATCCCCAGGGTGTAAACAGCTAAATACAAGTTATAACTAATGAATACAAGGGATTTGTATTACTCTAAAGTTGTTCTTCCTGTTTTTCAGGTTTTCTATTGGTTTGGCATATTGTGGATTTTCTTTTCTTGATTGTTGACTGACAAATATACACATCATATAAATATACAGAGGGAAATATACTTATATCGAGGGAAAGAATTCTTCTTTAATACATTACCAGTGTTTTCTGTGGTCTGCCAGGCTTTATGGTGCTCCTTAGCCTGACAGTGCTTATCTCTTTAAGAATTCGTCAAATAGCATTGTAGATTTGGCCACACCTAGTGGTTTTGCTATTTTTCCGATGGTCTTTATCAGCCTAATGATAGCTTACTACACTGACAATAATATTTCTTTGGACTTCATTTAGAGAGTTAACAGCAACAGGTTTCGAATATAATTGGAACACTTGAAATTAACTCTAGAACATTTTTCTGCTTACTTGTAAGTAAATTAATGAAGGGATAACACACACATGGCCATAGAACAACTGAGCAGCCTATTGTTCAGTTACTTTTGGTCCCATAAAAACAGAGGGGAACATATAAAACAATTTGGATGTAAATAACCTCAAATAAACCTGCTAATGAAATAGAAGTTGCTTTCGGCTGCTCCCTGTTCGGGGTCGCCACAGCGGACCAACTGGTCCGCACAACAACTTGGCAAATGTTTTTTCACCGGACGCCCTTCCTGACGCAACCCTCCCATTTTTCCGGTCTTGGGACCGGCACTGCAACCAGTGGCTGGGGTTTGGGCATTGGTTGGGAATCGAACTCGGGCCTTCTGCATGATAGGCAAGAAACCTACCACTGAGCCACCAATGCCCATTAAACCTGCTAATGAAATGAAATAATGAAATCTGATACAGGCATTTTTCATTTAATGGTGTAATGTAATGGTGTGTGCTTGAGCAACTGCATGTGTTGGCTCATGTGCAGACCATGCAGGCTGGTGAGTCATAGCATAATAAGCCTCTCGTTCCTGCCAAAAGTTCTAACTAAACCTTGTCCAAGACTTTTTTCACTTTTGTTAACCGTTTTATTCTTGAGCTTCACCTCAAGAATAAAACTGCATTAGAATTGGTACAGCTTTTACTTTCCTGCAGAGATAAAAATCAATGTGAAGCTTATGAGAAAGTTTGACTGGTTTCAGTGTTTCAGCTGTACAGCAATGCAATGAAAATCTGAAACTAGTCCAAAGTTGTTTTTATTGTTTGTTTGTTTTTTTTTTGTTTTTTTATTGGCTGTGGCATCTTTTACTCTGAGCAACATGGTCAGAATTTCAGAGTTTTGTACAGTGTTTTCATTGTGGTCTGCACTTATACTTTCCCTTCATTTGCCATAGCCTATGCTTACAGATAATGGATTATTATTAATGATAGTAATAATATTAATCGTATTTATTTGTTTGTTTTACTTCCTTACTCCGCAGCTAGATGAAACTCCATGACTGGAGTCTCCAACTCTAAAACAATTAACATCAACTTTATTGCATGGTGGGGGGCACGGTGGCTTAGTGGTCAAAATGTTTGCCTCATACCTCCAGGGTTGGGGGTTTGATTCCCGCCTTCGCCATGTGTGTGGAGTTTGCATGTTCTCCCCATGCCTCGGGGGTTTCCTCTGGGTGCTTTGGTTTCCTCCCCCAGTCCAAAGACATGCATGGTAGGTTGATTGGCATCTCTAAAAAATTGTCCGTAGTGTGTGAGTGAATGAGAGTGTGTGTGTGCGCCCTGCGATGGGTTGGCACTCCGTCCAGGGTGTATCCTGCCTTGATGCCCTATGACGCCTGAGATAGGCACAGGCTCCCCGTGACCCGAGTGTAGTTCGGATAAGCAGCAGACAATGAATGAGGATTATTGCATGGTGTGTTTTTCATCATGCTTCAATGAACATCAAAAGCAAATCCTCCTGCAAGAAAAGCATGTGAAAATTTGATCAAATATTATTTGATGGCTATTGCTTTCTGATATTGGAGGGTGTGTGTGTGTGTGGGAGAGGAGGGGTTGTTGTTTTGAAATACTGTCAGCTTATTTAGTCACATTAAGTTAACAAAAAACAAAACTGTGGTTTTGGATCAGACCAGCTTCTGCTTTGAATGTGAATCAGAATATTAGACACAATAAATCGAGTAAATAAATACAGTAGACAATGGCTTTGCATTGTATTTACATCGCTAGAATACACAATGATGAAACACGTCATTGTTCCGCAAGTGTGAGTGAGCAGCAATCTGCCTGAACCGCATAATATACTGAGATCATAAAAGTAAACAAGATGATCACTGCTTATTCTTAAAACACTGAAAATGATTTGATCATCACTCATGCAAGCTAAAAGGCTTTCAAGCTTATAGTGGATTAATATCTTGTAAAATATTAAAGATAGAGAATAGGGTGTGCATAGATAGAGAAAAGCAGTAATGAATGGGGGAGTGGAACATGTCAAAGGGGATGTCCCTAAATGGTGTGGCAGAACTCTTTCCGTGGCTGAGATTTCCCTTTTGATGGCACTTCTTGTTTTTTTTTTATGCTTTACCATGACCTCATAGTCCAACCCTTCAAAACTCCAAACCCCACGATGCTGCCACTACTTGTGCGGCGACTGTCACTGCTGTCACTGCCTGCTACCACGCATGAGAGCAACATGGAACAGGTATCATCTTTTTTTCATGCTTTTTTCTTACTTAAAAATGTCTTTTTCTACAATATCAGGCACTATGTTTGCAAGCACGTGTGTGTGTGTTATTTGAATGGATTCAGTTAACTTAGTTGTTGGACTTGTACATGTGCCTTTCGGATCACAGCACGTGCTTAAAAATTGTTTTATACATACATATATAATTACGATAGTTCCAGCAAAGAAAATATCTTGATGTTGAAATAGAGGAGAATCTCAGGCTTTGACTCCGGACACGTTTGTATTTAGCCTAAGGACTGTAGAAGTTTTCATTCCAACACACACACACACACACACACACACACATACATTAGTTTAGTGGCTAGCTGACTGTGCAGTAGTTTCACAGACTCTAGCTGAACTCGTTTCCTGTTATTAATTTATATGCTTTCTATGCTCGAAAAATGCTGCATGTATTAGAATCTAGTAGAATGTAGTAAAAGTAATTATTGCAAGTTCCACTGTAAAAACCTGATAGCTTCCACACAGATCACTTTGTAATCTTCTGTATTTAACACAAACGTATATAGTATATAATAGGCTTTAAGATGATGTGTTTCTTATAACATGAATGAATGAAACACTATGGACACGGTTAACTAGTAGAGCCTGAATTTCATTGAGTTATTTTCTCTCTTTCATACACTAATCTATGTCTTCACATTTGTACACCCCAACTCATCCTTCCTCTTTCAGTAAATAAGCAAGGATGAGTCAAATGAAATTTTTCGATCTTTTATGCAAATAGGTGTCACCGAATGAGTCTCTTTTTCTACAGAATCTTTCTATTTCGTTCAGTGCAAATGTTCCGGCACTACAACTTCAGCTGTCCGTATTCCTCCAAATTAGAAAGATTCATCTTCCCTAGATTCATCCAGGATGTCTTTCCACCCTAAAGCTTCCTTCGGTAGTCCTAAAACCATCTGTGCAGGATGTTGTGCAAGTCATAAACTATTTGACCGAGGAGACGTACTTTGTAGCTGCATCTGTTTTACACATAGAATTTCCTGAAGGTTTACTATACTCTGTGTTCTGTGGTCTAACACACGTCCTACTTCTGAATGCTGTATGAAGGTGTTTTGGGGAAATTAAATGGGTCACTGCCGAAAGGTCGGGAGAACCCCATGACTTTCTAAAACCGCAGCTACACTTGTAACAAGCTTTACCAACAAACACCTACTGCTTTTGATTCATCCTTTTTAAATGCTTTTTGTTAAAACCATGGAAAAAGCAGTTTAACAGAAATACTTCAATTTTGTATTTAAATGTAATGCGCTATCTTTATTTAGCTTAGACATTATACCTTCGCTTATTTCTGGCTTTAATCCCTTTTTTTTTTTTTGTTTGTTTGTTTGTTTGTTTGTTTGTTTATTTGTTTGTTTTTGCATTGTGTTGCTAGTAGACTATGACAGTTTAATCTCTCTACAATATGAGAGTGTACCATGAAAGTTTCTGAGGTGACAAAACAGAACTGAAAAATGTAGGAAAGTCTGAGGAAATGTGAAAATGACAGAACAGAAAACAGAGCAAAGATTTGGAGCTGGAAATATGGTCCGACATAAAAATAGATAAAACATTGCAGATTTGCCTTTTTATCAGCCTAAACAGATATATTTTGTTTGTTGTCAGACCATCGACACCCAATATGCGCTGATGCGCCACAACAAAATTGAGAACATCAGCTTATGCATACTGGGAATGATTGAAAAGAATAGTGCGATTGAGTCGGAAGTTTCGGACTGCAAGAGCATCTGTAAACTGGGAGAAAGTGTCATCGATGGAGCACATCATGAGCTCAGAGGTGAGGTCAATAAATACACTGTGGCCATAAATATCTCAGTGAGCAAAGCTATGAAATCGTGCTGAAAAACAACCTAGTGGGGATGTGGTAGCTTAGTGGTTAAAGCATTGGACTACTGCTCGGAAGATTGTGTGTTCGAATACCAGGTCCACCCAGCTGCAACTACTGAAACCCCTGAGCAAGGCCCCCAAAAAAAAATGCTCAGTTGTGTGAAAAATGTAAGTCGCTCTGGATAAGAGCGTCTGCTAAATGCCAGAAACGTAAATGTAGTGCAGTTAGTGGGTCATTTTAGTGCGATCTTCCTTTATGGTTTATCGTTATGTTCAATTTTTGGAAAAAAAAGAAGAAAAAAAAGGATGATGCAGGAAAATAAGGAAAATAGCAGCCAAAAAATAGATTCATCCATAAATGATGTTCTCATCTTGCCTCATTTTTCTTCAATAATATGAACTGCTCTTGTTCTAATCACAAACTTAGATGCTTTTTCCTAAAAATAATGACTCTTAGTAGTTCTTAAGAGTTTAGTAAAGAATTCAAACTGAAATGATGGAAAGATTTGGATAAGGAGGAGTTTTGCTTTTATTAATACTGTATACAGTATACAGTATTTTGATTTTATATATATTTTGATAACACAGTGTTGTTGAAATATATTTGTAATGTGTTTTAAATTACTGCATTTTCTTGTCTATATTTATTATTATTGTTGTTGTTATTCAGAGCCCCTACACCATCCTAAATCAGTTCTTTTGGGACTCAAACAACCCCACTGGATTCTTTTCAGTGAATAATTTTGGGGTTCCAATTGATGGAACGATTTTAGGTTTTAAATAAATGAGCAAAACCTTTAGCCCTCAACTGATCAGCTGTATAAGTCAGACCAATGGACGTTGCTCTTCATAAGTGTAAAAATGTGAGAATGGCATAAATGTAAATGCATAATGCAACAGAAAGCATTGTTAGATACCACAGACTTCTACAGCTGGGAGTCCAGTAGAGCAAATATGGCCGCACTCTCTGTGGCTGGGCCACACGATGTCATTATATAAGACTGCCATTACCCAGCTAGTGCTCTGGATCTCTGCTAGTAAATGTTTGTGTATTTCCCTTAGGCATAGGAGCATTTAAAAAAGACAAAGAATGTCAGGTGCTGATCCAGAGTTTACAGAACACAACCATCAGCCCTGAAAACATCAGACCGAAAAGAAGAGGAGCTTGCATGCATAATTCTACCTCAGGTCAGTATGGGAATAAAAATAAAGTACAATTTTCCGTTGCCAGATTCCATGGGAAAGTTTCATTTTTTTTTATTGTTGATGAGAATTCTTTGTGGGTTCATGTTTCCTGTCTCTTTTTTTTTAGACATCACTATCTACTACTACCAAACAAACATGATGGAAGATCTGGGAAGAGGCGTTCCTGTTGTACTGAACATCAGTGGCACAGAAAAGTTTCTGAAATGCACGCTCATCTCGGAGAAGGCGGTTCTGAGTATTGAGGTAAGCACAACTGTTTCAGTGTGTTGAGGTCTGCGAACAGACTTTAAACACACGTGTCTACACACGTTTTTTTGTGCAAACTGGTTATAAATAATCCAAAGTGATATGTGTATTTGTTTTAGTATTTTTGTGTAATACAGCTGAACCGTACACTATGAAGACTCAAAAATATACAATTTATGAAACTTATACATAACTCATCCGAGTGGCTTCATTAGTTCTGAATGATGAATAATAAATGGGAAACTTAATAAATAGACAAATCCAATCCACATCAATCATCATTCAGTTATTTGGTTAGACTTAACACGTTGATCAATATATTTACCTACAGACCAACCGATGTCAAATATTAATATTTATATGCTTTATTTTTTTTCAGTGCTCGGAAAAGGAAAGACTGGCTTTTATCACTAAGAATGACCCGGACACGTGGCCTTATGTTTTCTACCTCTCAGGCACGAAGGACGACTGCCGTCGCTTCGAATCGGCCGAATGCAGAGGCTGGTTCATCCACACCGAGTCTGACTCCGTGTGCATGGCTGAGCAAAAAGATAAAGATAAAGATTCTGAGAAATATTCCTTCCTCATCATGCGCTCATCAAATGCAACAAAGTCAAAGTGAAGTGATTTTTTTTTTAAATACTTGACTACAAAACTGAGTTTAACACTTTGTGATTAAGCTTCTAAAATATTTTATATATTTATGTACATATGATTATGCTAGTTATGTTAATAATGTGCATCGCTGCTATTATAATATCACTATAAATAAAAAAATTTTAGTTATTTTAGTCTAAATATCATTCTATTTGCTCTCTGTTCAGAGGTGTATGGATGTTGTTGTGTAACCTTTAACTGCCATTGCAGTAGTAAGTAATATGCATCATATCACAATTTATTGATTTTCTTTTAAATATGTGTGTGAATTTTTTTGCTGTTTGCACAGTTATATTGCCTTTTTTTAAATGATTTTTCCCACACCTTTTAGAAAGAAATCAATTTAAGAATTTAAGAAAAAAAAGGTAAATGTGAGTCATTCTGTGACATTGATTTGGTGGACTTGGACTATCAATATCACAGCCTTTTCTGACAGATCACTTTTATTCTATGATGAAATATTTCTATTCTGGCAGGAGTGGTCTATTCCAGGATGGCCACGCCCCCTACAATTCAATTACATTTGTTGTTGTTTTACTGTTTTTTAAAATATATGTTTAAAAAGAAAAAACATTCGTTTTGTATTTTATTTTCTTTAAATACCTTTAATAGTTTGAAATATGTACATATCAGCAACTTTTCTATCATCTCATATACAGCAGTGCATTGCGAATACGCTTACATTTCAATAAAACGTTTGAGTATATTATCAAAATTCATTGCTCCGTCTCGTCATGTGTCCAAAAATATCTCTCGCGGTTGATTGTCTTCATTGTGGCTAATCACTTATTATGATCATTTTTGTCTGCTTTTGTCTCTAAGGGGATTGCAGATTAAAATCCCGTTTGTTCGCCCTCGCTGTCGTAAGCTATGTTCACAGTCCCATTAGGTTCCTCATATGGGTTCTCAGGCTTTTCCATATTCTTGGCTTTCCTACAAATCAAAACAGATGAATTGAACATACAGGATTTCAATGAAATGTGCTGAATTTAAAATGTAACTATTACGACGGAGGGAGGGACAAAAATCAGGCCGAAATGTCACCCCAAGATGTTGTCATTGTGATGAAACTTAGGAAAACTTTGTGTTATGCTGAAAAAATGGAAATAAAAGATTCCCAAAAGTCGACTTAGAAAAGCAGATTTGTCAGTTCTAAATTCGTGTAAACGTTTGTGATTAAGCCTTTGTTTTCAGTTCATCTGGTTTGGACTATGCAAGCCACTAGTTTGTGACTTTTCCCTTACTCATTAGCATGCTTGGCATGTTCCATGGTGCTGGTGGGTGTTTTCTCTGATGCACTTACCTCTTCCTGTTCATGGCCCCTGTGATGATGATGTAAAGGCCGATACAAACTACCAACCCCATCACCACTCCGAAAACAATCAGCCACGTTTGAACCTGTGGCTCTGTGTTAGGAGCCAGTGTAGCACGCAGGCCTTCAAACTCCAGAGTGTCATCAGTCAGCTGAAAAACCCCATTGATGCGGCCTCTGGACAGCCTAACGTAAGGTGGAGAAAGGGGAATTTCACACTCTCTAAGTCAGACCAAAACTTCTTTCTTTCATGCAGTAGTCAACCCTCCTTCACATTTTGGGGAGTACCTACAATTTCACAACACATCCCCTACAGATTCATATACACACTGAGAGCCTTAAATCACTTTGATCTATTCATATATTATAGTCACATGCACAAGCTTGATGAGGGAGAACGGTTCTACAAAGGCAGCTCGAGCTATGACAGTACAGTCTGCTACAAAGTGCTTGTTCTAAGACATTAAACAGAGGTATGAAAATGTGAGTAATCTGTGAAGAGAAGTTTTACGTAATCAGATGTTTAGTTGCAATGACTGGAAGGAGACTGCTGTGTCAGCTCTGTTACAGGCAGCGCTAAAGCTGCAGCTGTAACTTAACAGTATTTATGACCGTGATGAGCGGGGCTGTGTTGAGGCATTAGTGGTGACAGTTGCTCTATTTTTTGTTTTGTTTTTTTAATTGAAGCTTGTTTGAGAAATACACTGGTACACTGGTATTAACATCATTAGCATCATTTGTGTTTGCACCTGTTTGCACACTTTGCACTTTATGTAGCTAGAACAAACGTCTGTCCTAGATCTGTGTTGTTGTTTCGGTTTTGTAATTACATGTTGTGTGTTGTTTTTAATGTAGCACCAGGGTCCTGGAGAAACGTTGTCTCATTTCACTATGTACTGCGTCAGCTATATGTGGTTGGAATGACAATAAAAGCTTCTTGACTTGACTTGACTTGATCTATCACATACATTCAACAACATTAAAGATATTCTGTAATACTTAATACTTAAAAAGCTGTCGCTGTAAATTGCTCTGCAATGAGGAATAAAATGATTTAGAAAATAATCACCCCACCCTGTTTTTGATTATTTCCCCATAACATGTAAGCAATGCTCTTACAAGATAGCAGCCTCCACTTCTGCTTTGGGAATAATCCTTGTTGCATTAGTAGGATCAGTCACCAGCAAGTGAAAAGAGATTCTTGGCGTTTCTTTGTAGGTGTAGATATTATCTATCCTGGAGATAGAGATTGAAACATTTGTTCTGAATTGAACTTTGTTCTGAACACATCTGCACAAAAGATTGATAAAAAATTGTTTGATACTGACGTGACATCGACAATTTCACCCTTGGTTTCTAAATAGTATTGTCGCATGGCAAAGGCCATGGAGGCCTTAAAGAGGTACATCTCATTGTCATTCCACTGGTACTGAAAAAAAATGAAAGTCTTCAGTATGTGTGGTGAATATGTTTATCTAAAATATACAGAAATATAAAGAACAAAAGAACTGGGGAGGGTTGATATAGGTCCTCACCCTGGTCTTTAATTAACTTCTAAAATCCCTGAGCCATCTCCACCCCATCCCATAGTGATTCATAGTGAACCACACCAGATTCCACCAGTTTAGGCATCTGATCTTTCAATAGACTCGGGTGTGGCTTCCGCTTGGTTGGAATGAATACATGCGTCCACACCAGGCCTTTCCGCATAACACGACATCGCAGCCTAAGTCTGTGCATGGCTTTTCAGAATGTCTATTAGTCTATTTCAGCATAAAATCTATTACAGCTAGCTAAAAGAAAGAAAATGATTCAAATGAAATTGAGATTAATGAAAAGGATCCAAAGCAGCATATCGTTGAGTTTTACAGGTCCCTCAAAAAAACAACAACAACAATAACAAAAAAAACCTGAGAACGTGACTACAGGAGCGACGTTTGTTAAAATGGAGTGGAAATCCCAGGGTGAAGGAAACTCCCATTCTGACTTAAAGATTGTGATGAACAATCCAGGATTATGGTTCAACATCTCACCGGTGTCTTGCGGTGACTACGGTTGAGAACTGCACTGAGCCACGACGCTTTACACCACAGATGGGTCACTTCAATGTTCAGCTTGCACTGACATTCAAGAGTTAGGTCCATATACTCAAGAAAGGCTCCATATTGACTCATTAAGGCAAATCAATAATAATAATAATAATAATAATAATAATAATAATAATAATAATAATAATAATAATACATAAATAAATAAATTTTGTTTTGTTTTTTTATCCTAGCGTTTGTCCTGCACATGTCTGCTGTTTTTAGCAGATCATTCTGTTCCACATGATTTGGCACAGGTTTTATGCCGGATGCCCTTCCTGTTGCAACCCTCCTATTTTTATCCGGGCTTGGGACCAGCACTGAGAGTTAACTCTTCAGTGGCTGGGTTGATGCCCTTCCCAGGAATCAAACCCGGGCCGTGGCAATGAGAGCGCGGGATCATGCTGCTGGACCAGCAGGAGGCCAAATAAATAAATAAACAAATAAACAAACAAACAAACAAATAAATAAATAAATAAATATCTACAGTGGTGAAAAAGTGTTGGTCCCCTTCCTGATTTCTTATATTTTTGAATGTTTGTCACACTTTAATGTTTCAGATAATCAAACACATTTAAATATTAGTCAAAGATAACACAAGTAAACACATCATGCAGTTTTTAAATGAAGGTTTTTATTATTAAGGGAAAACAAAATCCAAAACTACATGGCCCTGTGTGAAAAAGTGTTTGCCCCCTAAGCCTAATAACTGGTTGGTCCACCCTTAGCAGCAACAACTGCAATCAAGCGTTTTCCATAACTTGCAATGAGTCTGTTACAGCGCTGTGGAGGAATTTTGGCCCACTCATCTTTCCAGAATTGTTGTGTTTCAGCCACAGTGGGGGTTTTCGAGCATGAACCACCTTTTTAAGGTCATGCCACAGCATCTAAATCGGATTGAGGTCAGGACTTTGACTAGGCCACTCCAAAGTCTTCATTTTGTTTTTCTTCAGCCATTCAGAGGTGGACTTGCTGGTGTATTTTGGATCATTGTCCTGCTGCAGAACCCAAGTTCGCTTCAGCTTGAGGTCACAAACCTACCGATCTATCAGTCTGGAAAAGGTTATAAAGCCATTTCTAAAGCTTGGGGACTGCCGCGAACCACAGTGAGAGCCATTATCTACAAATAATGGCGAAAACATGGAACAAAATTACCCCAAGAGCGCAGCGACAACTCATCCAGGAGGTCACAGAAGACCCCACAACAACATCCAAAGAACTGCAGGCCTCACTTGCCTCAGTTAAGGTGAGTGTTCACAGCGCTGTAACAGACTCATTGCAAGTTATGGAAAACGCTTGATTGCAGTTGTTGCTGCTAAGGGTGGCCCAACCAGTTATTAGGCTTAGGGGGCAAACACTTTTTCACACAGGGCCATGTAGTTTTGGATTTTGCTTTCCCTTAATAATAAAAACCTTCATTAAAAACTGCATGATGTGTTTACTTGTGTTATCTTTGACTAATATTTAAATGTGTTTGATTATCTGAAACATTAAAGTGTGACAAACATGCAAAAAAAATAAGAAATCAGGAAGGGGGCCAACACTTTTTCACACCACTGTACATATCTATCTATCAGTAATAATAATTCAGATGGGAACAAATCACACCCTGAATATAAATATATAAAAAACAATACATACTGCATTATCTCCCAGGGCAGACTTTAGACTCACTGTCACTTTAATAGCATTTTCAGAATCTGTGTACAAGCAAAGTTTTTATTAATGACCTAAAATTTCATATCCAGTAAAATGTGACCATGTATTTATTATTAACACCTTAACAGTGAGGAGTCTTATTATTTTCTTGGCACTTACATGGATCTATAGCAGCATTCCAGCCTGGCTGTCTGTTGTTGTTCTGGTTTTCGGCCTTAAGCCATTCGTACAATGTACTGAAGTAGCTCAGCAGAGGTTGGGAGTCCATCCTGGTGTCACCTGAGATATCCTCCAAAGCCCGTGTCCAAGATTTTGATCGTCCCAACTCAAGCATCTGCCTGTCAGTAGACATGTGATACAATTCAGTGTCATTCCTCCCATTTACTATTTTGTTTTTAAACAATTCAGTGGAATTTGGTCCTAAACTTCTGCTCAAAATCTTCTGAAACATCTTCTTCTTCTTCTTTCGGCTTTTCCCTTCAGGGGTCGCCACAGCGAATCATCTCTCTCCACCTATCCCTATCTTCTGCATCCTCAACACTTGCACCCACTAGCTTCATATCCTCATTTATTACATCCATATACCTCCTCTTTGGCCTTCCTCTTTGCCTCCTGCCTGGCAGCCCCATGTCCAACATTCTCCTACCAATATACTCACTCTCCCTCCTCTGAACATGTCCAAACCATCTTAATCTGGCCTCCCTAACTTTGTCCCCCAAACGTCCAACATGAGTTGTCCCTCTGATGTACTCATTCCTAATCCTGTCCAATCTTGTCACTCCCAAAGAGAACCTCAACATCTTCAGCTCTGCTACCTCTAGCTCTGACTCCTGTCTCTTCCTCAGTGACACTGTCTCTAAACCATACAGCATGGCCGGTCTCACCACTGTCCTGTACACCTTCCCCTTGATTCTCGCTGATATTTTCTGATCACACAGAACTCCCGACACCTTTCTCCACCCATTCCAACCTGCCTGCACTCGCTTCTTTACCTCTTTCCCACACTCTCCATTACTCTGGACTGTTGATCCCAAGTACTTAAACTCCTGTACCTTCTTCACCTCTTCACTCTGTAACCTTACTGTTCCACTTCCCTCCCTTTCATTCACACACATGTACTCAGTCTTACTATGACTGACCTTCATTCCTCTTCTCTCCAGCGCAAACCTCCACCTCTCCAGGTTTTCCTCCACCTGCTCCCTGCTCTCACTACAGATCAC
The DNA here is from genome assembly GCA_033459395.1 of Hemibagrus guttatus. Lineage (NCBI taxonomy): Eukaryota > Metazoa > Chordata > Actinopteri > Siluriformes > Bagridae > Hemibagrus > Hemibagrus guttatus. The sequence goes on along the minus strand of JAUCMX010000026.1, from coordinate 4,157,456 downwards.
AATGTCATCTGCAAATATTATTGTCCAAGGAGACTCCTGTCTGACCTCCTCTGACAACTGGTCCATCACTATAGCAAACAGGAAGGGGCTCAGAGCCGATCCCTGATGCAGTCCCACCTCCACATTGAACTCCTCTGTCTGACCTACAGCACACCTCACCACTGTCCTGCTCCTCTCATATATGTCCTGCACCACTCTGACATACTTCTCCGCTACTCCTGACTTCCTCATACAGTACCACAGCTCTTCTCTTGGCACCCTGTCATACGCTTTCTCCAAGTCTACAAACACACAGTGCAACTCCTTCTGACCATCCCTATACTTCTCCATCAAAATCCTCAGAGCAAAAATTGCATCTGTTGTGCTCTTTCTGGGCATGAAGCCATACTGCTGCTCACAAATTTCCACTACCTTCCTTAACCTAGCTTCCACTACTCTTTCCCAAAGCTTCATTGTATGGCTCATCAACTTTATCCCCCTATAGTTACTGCAACTCTGCACGTCACCCTTATTCTTAAAGATCGGCACTAACACACTTCTTCTCCATTCCTCAGGCATCCTCTCACTCTCTAAAACCCTGTTGAACAAACTAGCTAAAAATTCCACTGCTGCCTCTCCCAGACACTTCCAGACCTCCACCGGAATGTCATCAGGACCAACTGCCTTCCCACTTTTCATCCTCTTCAAAGCCTTCCTGACTTCATCCTTTCTAATCTTATCTACTTTCTGTTCCACAGAGTTCACCCCTTCTACTCTTTTTTCCCTCTCATTTTCCTCATTCATCAGCTCCTCAAAGTATTCCTTCCATCTCCTCTGTACACTCTCCTCACTTGTGAGCACCCTTCCATCTCTATCCTTAATAACTCTAACTTGCTGCACATCCTTCCCATCTCGATCCCTCTGCCTAGCTAACCTGTACAAGTCCTTCTCTCCTTCTCTAGTGTCTAACCTAGTGTACAACTCTTCATATGCCTTCTGCTTGGCCTTAGACACCTCCCTCTTCACTCTGCGCTGTAACTCCTTGTATTCCTGTCTATTCTCTTCAGTCCTGTCCATGTCCCACTTCTTCTTGGCTAACCTCTTCCTCTTTATACTATCCTGAACTTCCTCATTCCACCACCAAGTCTCCTTATCTTCTTTCCTCCTTCCAGATGACACACCCAGCACCTTTCTCCCTGTCTCCCTGATCACTTCTGCTGTAGTTTCCCAGTCATCTGGCAGCACTACCTGACCACCCAGAGCCTGCCTCAACTTCTGTCTAAATTCCTCACAACATTCCTCCTTTTTCAGCTTCCACCACTTGGTTTTCTTCTCTATCTCTATCTTTGACCTCTTCGTCTTACAGACCATCAAAGTCATCTTACACACCACCATCCTATGCTGTCTGGCTACACTCTCTCCCACTACCACTTTACAGTCACTAATCTCTTTCAGATTGCCTCTTCTACATAGGATGTAGTCTACCTGTGTTCTCCTACCTCCACTCTTGTAAGTCACTCTATGCTCCTCCCTCTTCTGAAAATAAGTGTTAACCACACCCATGTCCATCCTCTTAGCAAAGTCCACTACCATCTGTCCTTCAAGGTTCCTTTCCTTAACTCCAAACTTGCCCATCACCTCCTCATCACCTGTGTTCCCCTCGCCAACATGTCCATTAAAATCCGCTCCTATCACCACTCTCTCACCCGTGGGAATACTCTCCATCACCTCATCTAATTCACTCCAGAATCTCTCTTTCTCCTCTAACTCACAACCTACCTGTGGGGCATAACCACTAACAACATTCAACATCGCCCCTTCAAACTCTAACTTCAGACTCATCACCCTGTCTGACACTCTCTTCACCTCCAGGACATTCCTCACAAACTCCTCCTTCAGGACCACACCTACCCCATTTCTCTTACTATCCACACCATAATAAAACAGCTTGAATCCTGCTCCTATACTACGAGCCTTGCTACCCTTCCACCTGGTCTCCTGTACACACAGTATATCCACCTTCCTTCTCTCCATCACATCAGCCAGCTCTCTACCTTTCCCTGTCATAGTACCAACATTCAGAGTTCCTATTCTCAGTCCTACACTCTTACCTTTCCTCTTCTCTCTCTGTCTGCGCACTCTCCTCCCTCCTCTACTTCTTCGACCAACAGTAGCCCAATTTCCACCGGCGCCCTGTAGGTCAATGGCGCCGATGGCGGTCGTTGTTAACCCGGGCCTCGACCGATCCGGTATGAAATTCGTACTGACGATTCGCATGGTTAAATTTGGCAATGTTTTACGCCGGATGCCCTTCCTGACGCAACCCTCTCTATTTATCCGGGCTTGGGACCGGCACAGAAGTCACTGGACTGTGACCCCCATGGCTAGATTAAAATCTTCTGAAACATGAAGCAACTAAATAAGATGACCAGTGTCACAACTAAGTAGTTGACAAGTGACTTTTGACAAGCGACAAGTGACATTTGACAAGTATTCAGTTGATATTTATTTTTATTGTATTTAACATAAACACTTGATTATGATCTAGCATTTTATTTAAAAAATTGCATGTGATGTTTTATCCAATATAACTATAGTTCTATTTACATTTAGTTACACTTAAAACTGTGGAAACCTCTTAACAGCCTCGTCAGCCTCTCTTTATATCTCCCTTTTAAATTTACATTTTTTAAAATACAGCTTGATATCTTAAGATATCATAAAGAGAAACCATAAAGCCCTCAATCTCTCCGGCTATCCTATATTGGTGAAACAATAACATGTCTCACAGAATGAGTGTGTTCATATAAACCTGTCATTTGTCTCACTGGCCTGCTATTATAGGAAATGCAAACAAAGTGTTTTTGGTGTACCTAAGTTTGTTGCCGGCTTTGGTGGAGTTGGTGATGTCACATTTGTAAAGGGCCCCACTGTGGCCGGCTTCCTTGCAAAGCGCAGCCTGAAACTGGAACTGGTAGATGGTTCTTGTAAAGTAGCTGCATAAGAGACAAACAGGAAATGGCTGTCAGTTTCATCAGAAGGGCTGCTACTATGAACCAAAATATAGAACGAAAGGCGTTCTATTTTTAGACTACATGACTACTGATATTTTGCTGTGTTTTATAAGGTCTCATATATAATTAACTTAAAATCCCGAAGGTGTTTCACGAAAACGTTTATTAATTAACTGAGTGATTACCGGATAAATGAATAATCCCCAGACACATGGAAAAGAGCAGGTGGGTCACAATATGTCTCATCTCTAGGTAAAGGTTCTACCACACCAACCAGCTCTCGCCTGTAATAGACAGAACAATAAGAAGTATTAGTCCTAGTGCACTCTGTAATTAAGTAAGGAAAATAAGAAACTAGTGTTTGAAATCTTTGTAATTTAGGATTGTTCAGTCCAGTCTTAGAATGGACATGACTGTATATTGTATACCAATAGATGGATGGAAGGTTAGACAGACAGACAGATAGATAGATAGATAGATAGATAGATAGATAGATAGATAGATAGATAGATAGATAGATAGATAGATAGATAGATAGACAGACAGACAGACAGACAGACAGACAGACAGATGGACAAATTAAACAAAATAACTTTTGAAGTCAAATTTCTGCATTCTGCAGGCTGTCCAAAACATTACATCAAACATGTATTTCTAGCAAGTGACATGTTTGCAATGTGCCTGTGACAGCATGACTAACTGAGTGTGTTGCATCATAAAGGAATTCCAAGTCAAATTGCACCATAACAATCTCAGTAAACCCTTACTTCATCTCCCACCAGCGGCGCATCCACTGCTCTTTGGGGATCGTTTCCTGAAACACTTGCCAACGCCATTCCTCCAGCATGTAAGTGAATGGCAAAGTTGCCACAATGGTAAGGGCCTGTTTCAGCAGGAAGTTAATTTCTGTCTCTTGAAAAGCAAAGAGAGGATGCAAGTCATTTCGGTTTAGCCACAAGCAGTTTTGCATTATGGATTAACACCAAAAAAATTGAAATTTCCTATGTTGGGCATGTTCAGCATGTTCCATGTTCCATGTTCAGCATTGAATATCTTTGTCATGTCACACTCCACAGTGGTGGTTAATATGAAGCTCCTAAGAAAATAGATTTGGCAGGATTTGGCAGTGTGTACTATTTTTGTTTTTCCCTAGCCTAGGGGAAATATATTCATAGAAAAAAAGGTTAGGTTTTTTTTTTTACACAAATGTTTCTATGTTCAAAGTAAATGTTGATATCAAACTCATTTCTCTGTGATGCCCCAAGTGCTTGTTGATAAGCAGCTAAAATTAGAAAGCGTTTTCTTCAAAGCACTAAAATTCTGTGTAAGGCTGTCCAACAGAGGGAAAAACACCCATCTCACACAAAAAGCCTGACTCATTTCATAGCAGACTTGAGACAAAATAATTCATTTGCTTATACTTATTGATACTGTCCGATAAGTTGATAAGTACTGGTAAAAAGGGTTAAGAGACCACGCGTAGCCCAGGACAGAGGAGAATGCAGCAAAAACTCAATACATTTGGCCCACAAATCACTTAAATAGAAACTGTTCAGCAATTTACAGTAAACAAATTGGCGTAGGAATGTTGTTGAGGTGGGAAGGTGAACTACTGCTTCCTCATCATTACTGTAAACCCTTTTGTTTAAATGAAGCGGTGACAATCATAACAGCAAGCAGTGTTTTCAATCACTTTATAAATATCATGAAGTCATATATTGATTTGAAACATTCAATTGTATTCTGTTTTCCTTCTCTTTTTTCTGATGTTTTTGAAATGGTGGAAGTATTCAGTTCAATTTTGATTGTATAGTGCTTTTAACAAAGCAGCTTTCCAGAAATATAATAAATACAGGATATAAATTATACATTACTTTGCCTTCTGTAACTGTGTGCACTTGCATGTGGTTGAAAAGTGCATTTGCATAACCAGAAAATTTGTTCTAGTTTATATTTTGTTGAAGTTATCAACAATCTACTCTTCTACTCGTGTTGTACACTGATAGAAAGAACGTTAATAAACTCAAAGCATTCTTTCACACGGAAAAATAAATAGGAGATTATTGCTTAAGGTTAGAGAACACCTACATGAGGGTCAAGCATTCCTGATTCTCATGTCAACTCACTCAGTACTTTTTGAGCGGACATTTTTTCTGGACATGATCCAGGAACACACCGGATAACAGTCTAACCCCAGACGTAGATTCTTCACACTTGACTTTAAATTGCTGAAATTTCTTAATTAGTTTTGGATAATCCTACTTTCCTAATTAGTTCGCACCACTTGGAATGTATTCAATAGCCAAGAAATGCCCCAGATTAAAACAAAAGATTTCTGTATATGGAAAAATAGATTGTCCCTGTCACATGACCTCCCAGAAATCACTAAGACTAGAAACCTATGAATGAATGACAATGTGCTTATAAAAGGTGCTAGATATTAAATTACTCGTCCACTCATTGTTAAAAGTGTCAGACATTTAATGTATCTCCTGTGCAGTCTTCAAACCTGCGTCTTCTATAAAGTCTGAGGGCAGGAGCCCAAGGGACTGCAGGTGAGACGGGGTTGCGGCCGACAGGCTCATGATCTCGCCCACAGCTTCGTGAAAGCCCTCGTTGGCTCCATCTCGGAGAAGGTAAGGCAGGTTTCGGTAAGCCATCTGGTACTGGTTATGTCCCATCTCATGATGAGCGGTTAGAAAATGGTCCATGCTCACTGTAGTGCACATCTTGATCCTGGAGATGTGACCACATAGATGTGAATATAAGGATAGCAGTGCTTACTGTAACTGAATAGTATTCTGGTAAAAATCTCAATTATACTTAAATTTGTGTTTGTTTATAAGTCATTTTCTACAAACATACAGTAAAAGCTCATTCTTGTGAAGTTATAGAAATAAGTGGGTTATTACAGGGATGTAGATTTTCTTTTAAGACATAAACAGGTGTGTGTGTGGTGGCCTGTAGTGTACCTGTAGTCCTCTCGGTTGCCCATGTCCCATGCTGTGGGATGACACACGACTTTCCTGCCATCAACCGGCTTTACAAACATTGAGTTTGTCCAGAAGTTAGGAAACATGGCTGACATGTTCACAGATACAAAGAACTTTTCTGCTTCCTGGAACAGCCGCAGTTCTTTCCAGCCCTGAAATCAGACATAAAATATATCCTAATCTTCATTTTACTGCAAAACATTGATAAAGGATCACGTGCCAGAAATCAGACAGCACATGAAATCTCATTTGAAATGAACCTTTGCACGGAGATAAAAATCAGCTGCTGATTGTTGATTACGTAGGCAACCATTAAAAGCGTTACCTGTTCTATCATCGCTGAGGTCACATCAATATCAGGTTTGTCTTGATAAGGGACGCAGAGTGGGTAAAGGTTGGTCCAAAACCTTCCCCACATATCACCTGTAGAAAAACGACAAAGACGAGAGGAAACATCATCAGACTCAATAACTAAAAATCTCCAATACTGCTCTGTACTCATGCATTTGCTTTGTAACACATTCATTCTGGTTTTAATCATTCTACAGTAGATTATGTGACTGTGATGTGGACGATGTACAACTACTACTTATACTTCATGTTATTTACTGCATCAGCTTATACCGGCGAATGAGACGGCTAGACGAAAATCTGTAGGGTTAACATTAGCTTGCTAGGGTTTTTTTTTAACTATTCAGATGTTGAGGAACTGGGATGGGGAGGGGTTTACATAGAATCATACAAATTAATAAAACAATTTTGTGATGTTTGTGATAATTAACTGTATAAGTTAATTAATGCAACTGATTGATGGGTTCCAATATTTACTGAAAGAGTTTATGCTCTTTGTCCATTGGATTTGATTTATGCTAATTTGTCTAAAAATTTTATAATATTCATTAATCATCTACATTAATAAGATTAGCTAAAGGAACCATAAAGTGATGAAGTAAAGTGATATCTTACTTGTCCTGTTATTAATCATCCAAATGTGCAGCCAATGCATTATAAAAGCCACGGCGCAATTTAAGGCTACATAAAAATGTCCAATGTCCAAATCATTTATATAAGCAGGATCAGGTGCATTGAACTCCCTCTGGGAAGTTCGTATTTACAAGTTGGGAAGTCGTTATTATGACGTATGATGCATTCAAGTCACTTTGGTTGGAGCAAAATGTAGGTGAAGCTTCTATTAATTAAGGGAAAAAAAATAAAGCAAGCTTTCACTTTAAACTGAAATCAGCTGCTGAGACGAGTAAGCATTTAATTTCAATGAAGAAACTCAGAACTTTCTAGTTTGCCACTCGTAATTTCGACTTTTGTGGCAGCTTTCATGTTCGTTAAACAAGTAAATGCGATCTTTTCAACATGTCTTGAATGCACAAATATCTCTGCTATTCTGCTTAATTTGTGGACTACAAAATATGAGCTATATAGTATGGTGTAATGTATAGAATTTGGATTTATACATGCTTTTTTTATTTATTTATTTATTTCATTTTAGCCTTACCAAGCAAATGGGCTGGAAGTCCTCCGTTAGAAGCGATGTGGCCAGGATATGTGTTCTGCAACTTGGCCCTCACATATGCATGAAGCTCTTTGTACAAAGGCAGAATCTAAACATAAGTACAATATCATTGAGAAATACATCGTCCATCGTTCCAATGAATTTCATGTATATAGTGTTTTAACAATATAAAGTTATAACTAACTAATGTTATAGTGTCGAAACCCAGATTTTGATTCAATCCCTAATAATAAATCTAGCCTCCTGAGAATTAGCTTCTAGTTCAGCTAGCTCATTAACCGATATGGTGTTATAAAATATAAAAAAGTCATACCTCATTATATATGCGTCTCACATCTGTCATCAGTTCATCTCCGGTGTAGCTGTATTTTGGCTCATCAATTGTTTCATAATTAGCCCTCCAGTAGTCTCCATGGTCTTTATAATCTTGAATTTAAAAAAGCACAAAGAATCAGCACAAGCTATGCAAAATCTACGCTCAAATATATTTTGTCAAGTCATAGTTTTCTCTTTAGCTAATTATGAGACCAATAACTAGCAAACGAATAAATGAAAGCTTGCAATGGTTCGAGTTTATTATTAGTTCAGATTTGTCATACTGTTCAGCCTGGCAGCTTCGTTCTTCAAGTCCACATAATCTTCATAGAGTCTCCTCATCTTCTTGCCCACCTGAACCCTCCATTCTTCCCACACGTGCAGCCGCTCATAATAGTCCCTGCTGTCAGCCATGATTGCTTCCAGGCCTGAGAAGTCAAAAAACATGCCAGACTTATCAATATCAATAAAAATGGAACATAATATGCCTCAATGAATGTGTTTTATCCACATCAATGACTTCTCAAAGCTTTGTTGAGGTGAATTGTATAGACCAGTGCAGAGAAAACTAAAAAAAAAAAGAGAATAAACTAAATGTTTGCTTATGCTGTCTGTTTGATGTTAGTCTCTACTTGTGTACATCTCAGTCAAGACAATGGATTACATTCAACTTCATTGTTAAAAACTTATTAACTTAAGAAATATGTTCACATAACTTAATCGGGATATTCTGTTACAGGGTAAAGTTAGTGTGAAAAGACTGGAATAGTAATAGTAAACAATGTAGGAAAATTGAAATTTGATTATTTTCCTGCAACATCTTCATCTCCCTCCATAAGGGTTGTATAAATGTATCCTTACTAAAACACCATATCACCAATTATACGTTCTTTTTTGTTAAAAAAAGAAGCTTTTACCTTATAAGGCTTAGATTAAAGTCTATGTCTGATAATGTATTAGAACTGCTGTGATGACAGAGATGTTGTAGAAATTTAATCAACACCTTCTGACCAATCAGATTTGAGAATTCGACAGCACTGTGGATTAAATTTACAAATTGAAAAAAAAAAAAAAACACTGGGTTATGACTCGTGTTATCGATCCAATATCTGTACCTGGTTCCAAAGTTTCACAGTCAAAGGGGTCATTGATTTTACACACCGTCCCTGTGCCATAAATTGTACTCATCTCATTCATGACTTTACCAAGCTGCAATACAAACAGACAGTTTCTAAGAAAGACAGTACAGGGATTTTTTTTTTCGATATTAGCTATTAAACTAACGTTAGCCTGAAGGACTCACAAGCATTACTGCTAACATTTATTAAAAGATATTTAAATCAAACATTTTTGAATCATGCAGAAAGGTTAACAAAAGGTAAGGCTAGCATTTTCATTTCTTGAGATCTTATCTGCATGAAATCAGACAAACTCCAAGCACATCATGCTTTGTTAGACAATGAACTGATCATTTTTACAAACTGAAAGAAATTTCTAGAAAATGGTGCCATTGAAGCGGAACAGTACCGTTATGCTGAACTTACATGGCTGGCTTTATCGGGTGACAGCGCACCTGACCCTTTATCCTGGAGAGACTGGAGCTGGAGCTTAGTCTCTGGATCAGAAATCTGATCGATAGGGAAAGCGCTGGACTGCTCTGATGCGTTAGAGTAAAATTTGCTCCAGATTGCTCCCTGTGCTGCCTATGGAAAGATTCACAGACTCACAATTTAGCATCATTATTATACTGAATTAAACCAATAATATATTTTTTACACTGCATAAATAAAGTGTATACAGTAATTAGCTCATATTTGTCAGATTTGAATTCGCAGTCTATCACTTAAGCAGAACTTCGTCTGTAGCTTCTTAAAAAAAAAAGGGTAGCTATTGCATTCTAGGCTCATTTAATTGTTTTGGTTTTGTTTTCAGGAAGGACAGTAAAAAGAAGTCAGATTTGCATCTAAAATCTTCTGATCACAATAAACAGATGAGAAAACAGAGACGGTTTTCTCTTTACTCACCAGTTTGTCAGAGTTCTCTGTGGTGATGTTCGTATTGTATTCCCAAGATGCAAGACTATACTGATACATGATACGGGATGCCTCCTCATCAAATTTCTTCAGGAACTCTTTAGCTCTGTCCTCAACTGTCTGAGCCCAGACCGCAGAGGTCCCAAAGACCAAAACCAAGATCCACAGGACAGTCATTTTCCCCGAGCACTGACAGCGTCTCAGCAAAGTCACTGCCTTATCAAGAGTGTTATCCAGGTGCAGCCTTTGAACTGAGCTATAAAAGACGAAATAAATGCACATTATTCAGTGCTTATTTATTGTGCAATGTACAAGTGATCTACAATGGTAACTTCAGTTTACAGCATGATGGGAGCCGAAAAGTCTAAACATCAGTGAACATATCAAGTGTATAATAAAATCCAAATTCACTTCAAATCCCACAAGCACATTGAAAAAATGTTTTCAAATAAATTTGTTTGAATGTATACGTGATCATGTGATAATTAGCTTGAATTATTGAGTTGTTAGATACTTTGTTTGAATGAATTGTTTATTAAGTGTTTTTCCCTTTTATTTGTTTAATAAGATGACTACAATTTCTAGAATTTACGTCCAAAATCAACCTGATGATAATCGAGACAAAAAAATTTCAATTAAAATTACTGGTGTATTGATAAAGTTTTTCTTTTATTGCTCAATAAATAACATTAAAGCCTGATTTATTCAGTGCTACTATCTGTATATTTGGGGAGGTTTCGCATGGATTTTTGTTTTAATTTAATTCCTAAAGAATTTCAATTAACTTGTTCAAGATTCTGGTTAGAATTTCTTTCCTATTTTGGAGCCATGGAGCTGTTTCATAGGACAAGATATAAATATCCTGTAGGACCATTAATACATGGTTTTATTAGGATTATTCAGAGTTTGTATGGAGTTTCAATTAGAATTTTTGAAACGTTTATGAACTTCAATGAAATTGAAGCAAATATGTCGACAAAATTATTGTAATTACCTGGAAATGTCTTGTGCAAATATTTGATTGTCAGCATAGTAAAACAAGCTTTAAATAAAAGATTGAAAACGTTATGTTCCATGAACAGTTAATGACAGATTGAGATGTTTACATGATATTTTCTATTGAATCTTTGCACACAAAAAAAAATCACAATTCCATTAAGATTCCAATAACACTAAAATACAAATAGCCTTCCAATAAGATTCTAAAAATCAACCAATCACAGGGCACACACACACTCTCATTCACTCACGCAATCACACACTACGGACAATTTAGAGATGCTACCTACAATCAACCTACAATTCTCATTATCAAAACCTAGATATAGTGCATCATACCTGTTCAGGACACCAGGGAAGAAAGGTAAAATTTGACATTTGAAATGCTCTAATTTGGACTTAATTTTGATTAAGATGTGCGTGCATCAAAATAGTCCTCTGAACTCGTTTTGATCAGTTTTGATCAGGTGTCAGTTGTACAAGGTTTTCCATTTACTGTAATTTTTCCTTATATCAAGGTACATTTTTGCTGATATTACAGTAACAGAGGTGAGAACTAGTATAACCTTCTGTATGCTATTTTGGGATGTTTCAGTAAAATAATATTTATGGAAACAATGTTAGTAATAAATTCAAATTTATGGATATGACATGCTTGTCCAGCACAGCCCACAGACGCTCGATCAGAATGACATTTGAGGCCGAGTCAACACCTTGTTCCTCAAACCATTCCTGAGCATCAGCAGTGTGTCAGGGCATATTATCCTGCTGCCATTAGGGAATACTGTTGTCACAAAGAGGTGTACTTGGTCTGCAAAAATGTTTAGTTAGGTAGGTGGTATGTGTCAAAGTAACCTCCACATGAATGCCATGCCAGGATCCAAGGTTTCCCAGCAGAACATATCCCTGGTTCACCGGTTGTCCTTCCTTGGACCACTTTTTGGAGATGCTCTAAATCTAATTGTCTAGTTATCATAATTTAGCTGTTGCCAAAGCGGCTTAGATCCTTACACTCATACCATTTTTCCAGCTTTTAACACATCAACTTTGATGACTGTTCAATTGCTGCTTAATATACAATATAAACTGACAAGCAGTTTGTTCATCTCTGTTTACTTCCTGAAACACTGTTTACTGCGGATGATGTCCGAAAAAATAACGGTATGAAATGTTTTGACTGTATAAGGCTACTATACATGGGGGGGGGAAATGAAATAGATTGCTTTTGCATTGGTTTGTGAATTTTGCATCGGTTTGTGTATTATGTCAGTGTAAAAAACAAAAGACAAGAAAAAAATGACATTGTGTGCTTTTATTTGTGTGGAATACTTGTATTACTCATTATTTTTTCGTTTTAAACAAACTGAGGTTATTGATGTGATAAACACAACACGGCGCCACGGTGGCTTAGTGGTTCGCACGTTCGCTTCACACCTCCTGAGTTCGAGTCTCGCTCCCGCTCACTATGTGTGTGTGTGTGTGGAGAGTTTCCTCTGGGTGCTCCGGTTTCCTCCCACAGTCCAAAGATGTAGTGTGTGATTGCGAGAGTGAGTGATTGTGTGTTTGTTCCCTGCGATGGGTTGGCACTCCATCCAGAGTGTATCCTGCCTTGATGCCTGATGACGCCTGAGATAGGCACAGGCTCCCCGTGACCCGAGAATAGATCGGATAAGCGGTAGACAATGAAATGAAATAAACACAACACACCAAAGTAAAAGAACAAAGTCACACTTATGGAAAATGACATCTACATCTAACAACATAGTGCACTGTGTAAAAGCATGATGTAGCCTAGACATAAAATCTGTTAACGCACTATATTCTGCACAGGATGATGAAAAAGACATTGCAGTATTTTAAACCCCTCAAAGAATTTCCCTGTCTTGTCCCTGATGTTAGTGGAAAAAGGAACTGACATCTTTTACTACGAATGCCTGCTTTCATGGGTTCCTTTTATTTTGTGCTACATCGAATGGAAAAATAAATATGACTTTCATCATGATATGGAAACAATATTTTTAGTTAGTTTTGTTAGCCTCTGTAGTTTCGGATTCCTGTTCTTGGGGAACATAAACAGACCACAAGGTTCCAAAGAATACGGTACGGAGAAATCGGTAACATTTCTGTTTGGAATTTTATCTCTACTGTATGTAATTATCTTATGAAATTTGTGAAAGGATTCAAACTGAAATAATAGAAACACTTCACAAGAGGGAGGCGTTTTGCTGTTTTCAATAATATATACAGATTTTTCAAAACACAGTCTTGCTCTTTTTGTTCAAATAAATAAATTTGCATTTGCTGTGGTTCCTTGTCTAAAGTTGTATTTCTAAAGCTAATTTATTTTCTTTAAACCACTATTAGGGGAATGTAGGGCAGATTGGGGCAGCAATACAACCGTGTGTTACTGTACATCAGCTAGGAGAAGCTTAGTATCACTCTAAATAATCTAGACAGCAATCCTAATTACACCTCTATAAATGTGATACTTTAGTCTGTACATGTTGTATTCTTATAAATAACTGTTCATTATCTGTGCAATTGAGCATAAACGTTTTTATAACCTTAGCAAAGATTATCCTATATCTATCATTCTGTGACACTTTGATACTTGGAAGTATAATTGGAGGCTGATAAACGTATTCAAATATCATTTTTTCTGACGTTTCTGGTGAATTTAATACGTGTACATTTTTACGTTCTCACAATACGATTTTGTCAGATAATTATTATATGCAGGATATTCGAGAAAATTAGAAAATTCAGAAACTTCAATCCAAATTGAAATCTGAAAAAATGCAGATTTCACCAATTCAAGTAGTTTTCTGGGGGGAAAAAATACAAAAAGCTAATTTTGAAAAATATGCATTAAGCAAAATTAAGCATTTTTGGTTGCAACAATCTCAAAAAGTCTGTTGGGTTTTTTTGTGCGGAAAAAACAAAACAAAAAGAAAACAGAAGATTCAGATTTTATATCAATAAAGCTAAACTTTAAGCTTTAAGGAGATTCAAGAAAAGTAGACGCTTTGAGATTAATCTAGCGATCACTTTAATTTCGATCTGTTTATTGTTGTTTTGGATTGGAATACATATTTAACAGAGGGATGATCTGGGTGTACTACAGTACGGTACACTCAGAGTGTAGAGAATCATCACCAGGAGGGGGCGGTGTCTCTGTTTTGAGAGAATGTAACTGTCGTATTTCAGGTATTATTGTTCACAGTAGTTAATGCTGAGATACTGAGTTAATATTGTTAATAATGTTGTATTCTCATTATCCATCTGTTTTCTCTAGTGCTTTTCCTACACAGAGATGTAGGGAGCCTGGAGTCTATCCCAAGGACCACGGGGTACAAGGCAGGGGACACCCTGGATGGATTGCAAGGCAGGGGACACCCTGGACAGGGTACTAATCCATCAGAGTCACACTCATTCACACACTACAGACAATTAAGAGATGCCAATCGATGATATAATGCATGTCTTTGGAAACCCCCAAAGCATGGTGAGAACATGAAAACTCGCATTGTGGAGGTGGAGATTAAACCGCCTATTTTATTTAACCGCAGAAGCTACAGTTACGTCATTTAAGTTACTGGAAAAACCTTGAAACAGGTTAGACTTTTTTTGTAATATCTGTAGAAAAAAAGAAAAGCAACCATTTAAAAGCATTTTGGTCTTTAAAGTTACTATTATTGTCTTTTTTCCTTGTGAAACATGGAATAAAGTCACATCGACAGGTTGTTTAAGCTTGAAGGATCTGACTCATCAGTCCAGGGCCATGGAGTTTTCACAAACCCTCTCCTACCCAAGTGAGGAGAAAACTCAGAATGTAACTACACATTATATATGATCATTGCAGAAAGTGCATCTGTCCACACAAACCAAGCATAACATGATGTCACTTTTTCCGTCTGTTGCCGAAAATGTGTCAGGGTCATAGAAATGCAGTAGTGATGATGTGCAAATTTTATATATTCCATATATCTGGCCCATATATCTGACGCGCGTTCAACAAATACTGATGCGTCATTTTAAAATGTGGAATTGTGCTGTAGATGTTTCATCTGTGAATGAATAAATGCAGGTGTTATTGTATATATAAATACATCCAGTGATGTAGTCCTAGTGGATTGTAGAGATAATATTTGCTTTTATCCACAACCTGGATAAATAATAAACATAGTTTGGTATAGGTTTAGTATATAAACTGATTATTACTGTATGCGTTTTTATATTTCTGTGCATGATTCTGTCAGTCTTTCTGGTGAAATTCTGGTGAACCTCTGTCTGCCTCTCTCTCACCCACACACACACACACACACACACACACACACACACACACACACACAAACACTTCTTCTGTATTTAGACTTGTGTGGCAGGGGCAATACCTAGGATGTGGTTTGCTCAAATTGAGGCCCAGCTATTGCACTGTCCCGAATTTTCCACATCTGTTGAGTGCTCGAGCAAGGCCCAAGGGTATCATTTCTGACCACAACTTCCTAACAAGCTCTAACATACGAAAAGAAAAGGATTTCACTGCGCTGTGATATATATGTGATAAATAATGGCTTCTTTTTTTCTAGTCAAATTTCTCATCCGCACCTGTCACGCTGTTGCAGTTACACTTCATGACCACCAGATGCCGCTGTTGTCGTTGACCGATTTCTGACACTTCAGCTTTTTAAAGTGCATGCTTCTACACACATTACGTTTCGTGACAGTGTGTCAAATATTTTCCAAAGTTCAAGGTCTAGTCAAGGTCACAAGCTTTCTCTTGTGTTTGGGTTTAATCATTTCACAAGTTAGATGCCTGTTAAAGGTCCATTTATCTTAATTTACACTTTTAAAACACACTGCTTTCCCTAAGCATAGGCAAGCAACCATAAAACCTACTCAAAAGCTCTGTAAGCTACATATTACACTAAGCCTGTGCGATATGTCTGATATATGTGTGATTGTTATCTTCGATGGGTTTTGATGCCTCTGACATCGACAAAAAGGATCTTGCAATTTTTGCATTAATGCGATGATTAACTAAGTACGGAATAAAACACTTGGGAGCATGAGGTTATATGAAAATAATCTGCGTGATGTGGAGTGTTGTGGTGAGTTGCTGTTACAAGGCTAAAAGTTGGTTATTTTTAAGTAATTAATGTACTTGCATACAGGACATCATAACCCCTTAAAGTCCCAGCTTATTATTCTGCTATTCACCTTATGGCATATTATTCAATAACTGCTACAAATTGACGTATTTTCTGCATCACTAAACACCGCAGTCTAGGCATGAAACTGCATTAAAGCACACTCCCACCATCCATTGACAAGTACAGGTGATAAAGTCTGGGAATTTTTTTTCTATACATAAATATACGTGCTTGCATGTATATACACAGATGGTAAAACATGGGAGTGATGTATTAACACTTAAAGGATTCGAGAGGATTTGAAACCTTAAATATCATATGCTGCACTGGAAAAAAGGGATGTGTGGATGAAAGTCTTTGAGGTTTTTTGTCAGATGAAATGTCTGAATGAAGATTCACCTGACCAGCGGAAGTGAGGAGGAAGACAGCCTAGGATACATCAGTCCACTGAAGGAGGTGGTCTCGTCTCAGTCTGGTTCCAAGCACATTCTGGTACAGCTCGATTTTAAAGAGAAAGTGATTCGTCCCTGAATCAGAATAACAGCAGGAAGTGAAGTAAACATGACAGGTGCTTCAGATTGCAGACTGAAAGTGTCATCCAAAGACACAAAGGATTTTTTTTAATTGCAAGCTTATAGTACCTACTCTCTGCTAGCCACAACATAAATCATGTTCACTCACTAATGTGTCCACTAATTACTCTTTTCAGGTTTTAGGACTCTTTAGACATTCCTTCTCTTAGGCAGCTGAGGCTTAAATGCTCTTTAAGTATGTTTGTCCCACCCTTTGGACTTTGGTTTGATTCCCATCTCTGCTGTGTGTATGCAAAGTTTGCATGTGTGCTTTGGTTTCCTCCTCCAGTTCAGCGATGTGTAGACATTAGTAGTGTGTGAATAGTTGTGTAAGTGTGTGTGAGATTCTCGCACTTAACGATTGGTTGGCACTCTGTCCATGGTTTCCCCTGCCTTGCTCCCCCTGAAACCCCTGGGATAGACTCCAGGTTCCTCACAACCCTGTGTAGGATAAGCATTACAGAAAATAGATGAATGAATTCAATTCAGTTCAGTTTAATTTGAATAGAGCTTTTAATAATGGACATTGTCTTAAAGCAGCTTTACGGAAATATAGAAACAAAGAAAAAATGATACAGTTTAAAGTTAACTTACAATTTATCCCTAACATTTATTAGAATCTATCAAGGGTTCACAAGGTGATTGTTCACTCTTTATTTTGTACTTTTCCTAAACAACCCATCAATTTCTATACCCTTTTATCCTACTACTGGGTCACTGGGAACCTGGAGCCTATCCCAGGAGACTACGGGCACAAGGCAGGGTACACCTGGACAGGATGCCAGTCTATCACAGGGCCAAATCACACACACGCACACACACACACACACACACACACACATCACACGCTACAGACAATTTAGAGATGCCAATCAACCTACAATGCATGCCTTTGGACTGGGGGAGAAAACCAGAAGTATTCCTTAACAATGTCAGATTAAAATTATATCATTATTTATAACATTTATGAATCGTGGGGGTTAGGTAAAGTTGTTTCCTGTAGGTGTGTGTCCTTGCTTCAAATAAAAGCTAAAATATTTGTTAAGTTTTTGTTTTGAAGGGCTGTGAGGAGGTACTTTACTTTTACTCGTGAGCCCTAGTAGCGACATTCTGCTCATATTTATCACAGTCGTCGCATCGTTTACTTACATGAATACCTGTTCTGTGCTTAGCTAGTTAGCTATCTAATGTTAGTTATATTTCACCGTGGATACGTATGTATCTGTTGAGTTTGTAAGTTGCTTGTAAGTTTGTAAGATCGGTAGTCGCTGAGAGTATTGGTAGGTTAAGCTGAAGTTTTGTCCGTTTTAAATATTCTAATATTGTAGTGAATAAAAAAGATCTTTGATGATGTACTGTAGCATTAATGTGTTTGTCGCAACTTGCAAACACAGATTTATTTCTACCATTGATATTGTTTATTGACATAAATGCATGTTTTTTGCTTAGCCTGTGAGCTAGCTAGTTAGTTAGCTAAATAGCTAACAGTGCCAACGTCTTGGGGAACACAGAACAGTGGCCAAAACTGTAAAACCACATATAGAAGAAATGTATAATGTCTGATGTAATTAGTGTGCTCTTTATTGGGGGTTTGTGTAGTGCACGTTCTCTCCCAGAGACTCCATCCCGGGTTTTCTCCCTCTCCTTTAAAACCCCTCCAAAGCGTTGGATGAAAAAAAGGGAAAAGGTAGCAGCTCAGCGAAAGGCGTGCAGGATTCAGGAGGAGGAGAGAGGAGACTTTCATTGGGGGGAAACCGCCGCCTCCAGCGCACTCCATCCCGATGAGATGAAGTGAGATGGAAGAAGCCATGGAGGTCCGGATGGTGGATCCATGGAGCTTGGCTTAAATTTTCAGCGTTGTTTTTTAACATTTCCCATTCGGATTAGTTTGCAGCGGCTGCTGGTGGTGGTGTTGGTGGTGGTGGTGGTGGTGGGAAGGAGTAGAGAGCGGTTTCGGGTTTGCAAAAAATGCCGTTCTCCAAACGGATCGTAGAGCCGCAGCTGCTGTGCAGGCACACCGTTCCCAATGATGAGGGCTTGCTCTTCGAGGACCTGCGCTCCATCAGCAACGTGGCGCTAGCGCGCAGCCTCCGCCAGCTCTCCGACCTGGCCAGACACGCGTGCTCCATCTTCCAGGAGTTAGAGGACGATGTCGTCGCCACAAGCCAGCGTGTGCGCCTGCTGCAAGGCAAAATAGGCCAAATGCAGAAGACCGCCGCCATGCTCGATCCCAAACTGGAAGCCGTGCGTAAGTAGATTCGCGCTCGATTTCTCCTGCGCATCGATTCGGACACCTTGCAATATCTTTAATAAGTCCTTAAGGTGTTTGGTGAGCTTGTGAATCCCCCTCCCCTTTCTCTATCCTTGCACATTATCATGTATCACACGCCTGCATGCGTAACCAGCACCTGCGTCGCGCCCCAGTTGCGCGTTCGCCTCTCAATGATCCAAACTGCCACTAAACACTCGAGCCCTAATGGATTTGTCGATTTTTACACGTTGAGGTGGTCACGAGTAAGTGGTTCTGATCGTTCTCGGAGGTTTTGTGATGTTAAGGAGGAGGAAGGTGCGCCATGGCTGCTCTGCGCTTATTAACATGGAAAATGCATGCACTGCATACACATGCCAGGCATCGTTAGTGGTTTTTTACAACCTTTTCATTTGAATTGAATGAAGCCCAATAATGTAGGACGCATATATGCAGGACGATGACGTTGTGGATGGTAATGAAGTGCATCGTTGTAATACATGGGCACGTTTATGCATCTTTAATGAACATCTGCCAGTCTGATATGAAGGGGATTAGAGAGAGTGCTGTGTTGTTTTAAATTCCAAGATGATGTTCAGGTGCAGCCGGAGATGCAGTGAACCAAGCGCTCCAGTCGCTTCCTTGTAACCAAATGCACTGTTGTGCTGTCATATGTGACCATGGCCTTCCATTTTCACTGATGTGTTATGACCTGTTTTGAAGCATTCTCTGAGCGACGTGAGCAAAATGATATGAACACGGGAAGATTAAGCCATGTAGGTCAAACTACAGAATAATCTCTTTTTTTCTTGGGTAGGGTTTGGTCAAAAGAGAACCTTTTTCTTGCTCTGTCCACCCTCTCAGGCTGACCCTTCATTTCTTGCAGGCCTGCTAGCCAAACCAAAAAGGGACTTAAAAATGAAAAACAAAAGCTGTGAGCACTAATAATGAGCACTAATGGACTTAGACAATGCAAGAATGTCATTCTGAGCCATCCAGAAACTTCAATCTACTTTTAACAGGTTTGGTATGCTAGGCCTGGCCATGTTTACCATCTTTGCTTAGAGAGTGTGTCTGCTTTTGTTATGCACCTGAATGCACAGTGTGGGTCCTCTTTGTTGAAAGTCCCCCAGAGAGCTTTGACAGGACTATGATAACACCAACAGACTGGCTGGCCATGTCGATCCACCCCTCCCCAGTCCCCCTTTGGCTGGTGAGAGTCTGAGCGTCTCTTCGTAGGGGCAAAGGTCATGTCAGCCATGAGCTTTGGTGTAAAGTTTGTTCTCAGGTCAGGTAGCCAAGCATCCTCCGAAAGATTACCTCTTAGATTATAATTACGCTTCCAGAGCCACCTTCGCACACATGGGTCTAATCTTAGGAAGATTAATAATGCTGAATGTAAAGCTTTCAGCTTGAGGGAAGGAAATGATTTCAAACAGATTGTGTAAGATCAAGCTTGCTCGAAACTCGAAAGGTGCATCCCAAATCGCACACTTATGCACTAATTGATGGCAGGAAAATTCCAAGATAAAGAAGTGTACTTCAAGTGCCTAGATGATGTGCAGATGATCCTAACAAACTAGATGTGGAATGTTGGACTTTTGCATTCAACACTCACAGCTTTGCTTCCACAGTGGAAGAGGGGTGGGGCTACAGGTGCTAACGCTAGATAAGAAAAATCTTCAAGATGTCTAACAAATGATGTATAATTCTGCTTAAGCTAGCGACTTCACATTACACACGTTTAACATTGCCATTTGCCATTGACTGAGATACTTCTGGTTAGTAAAATAATGTCAGTGTTCCATTTGAGACGATACGACCCTTCTGAAATTCACACACTAGACGGTAGAGTATGTAGTGCATAGTATAGGTGCAGAGTCATTTAGAATATATTTGGGCTTCTACTACTAAATCCTTCTATGAGTAATGTGGAAAAAACATCACCAAAAATTGTCCCCTCTTTTACTTTTTTTTTTTTTTTGTGAAAAACAGGGAGGAGAAATAGGAGAATCTGATTGGTCCAAAAGTGTAAAAAATGAAGAATCTTCAATATGGAAAAGATTTGAGAAAAAAAAAAAAAAGACTACAAGAAATGAGTCAGTGCTTTGTAACGTTTCCAAAAGGAAATTGTTCCAACAGAATACCTTTTCTTTGTAACACAACAAGCTGCATTTATTTGTATTGATAACTTCAAGAGAGAAACTTGCGAGGAAATGAACAACTTATTTCTTATAATTTCCAGTAATCAGTGGATAAGACATGAAGTGTTGACAATTTGTTGTGCTATGAGAAGAATAAAACACTTTGGGATGTGCCACTCCTGAAATCGCTATACCATAACAGAGACGTGAAAAGCACCATTCAGCTTAGTGTGTTGACATGACGAGTGTGTTGACATGTTCAAGGTGTGGGGTCGGCCTGACCCGAGCTGGTTTGATTAATTGCTAATGAAAGTCCGACATGAGCTTGCGTAAACATGGTGCGGGGGGGAAAAAAATTAAAGCAGGTGTGTGGTCCTGGGAAGTGTGTGTGTGTTTGTGTTTATGTGGGTTGGTGTATAATATCCCATGCAAACATCTAATAAGAGGAGACAGACTAAGCCGTTTTTCGGAGCCTGCTGCGTTCTGCAGTCAAAATAAACATGCTAAAGTGTACGGTCTCCAGTCTGAGACTGAGGTTAAAAAAGCCTTGGCTTTAGTAAGGCTGTAATTTCTGGGGCAGACACATTATTCCCAGTCAAAGAGTCAAACATAGAAATTAGGTTAATGCTACAATCAGTATTTATTGCTGCAAACACTTCTAATTTCTGCTGAAACTGTGTGTCCATGAGTTCTATAAATACACATTTTTAATTAAAAGACATTCATTACTGTTCCTGAAGCAGAACAATTTCGAGTTTTTTTTTTTTTTTTTTTTTTTTTTTTGTAATTAGCCCTGTTTGTGCTAGAAAAATTACCTCATAAAAATAACAACTACCCTATAACCACCTGTACATATCACAACAAGTACAATTAATTAAAGCTTATTTCATCAACATCTAGAAACAAAATAGACCACTTGGACACTATGTAGCTAGCTTTAGCCACTAACCCTACTCTACGTACTACAATACATACAGTTCATTAAAACATTTTATCGAGGCTAGCTCTACACAAACACACTAGCTAGGAACGAATCGAGGCAGTGGATGAGACAAAATGGTGGAACTCAGGGCAACAGATATTTCATATTATATGAAACACATAAGGAATCAAACTTGTAACAGCTTTGACCTCTGACACTGGAGACTCATTCTATAAATGTTAAATAAACATCTCAACATCTCTGAAGTTACACACTGAGCGGTCACCATAAGTCCTAGTGAACAAGTCCTAGTGAACATAAGTCCTAGTGAACAAGTCCTAGTGAACGAGTTGCTTTGGAAACGATCATCCATTTGCAAAAATGCATTACTGCTACTTTAATCAATTTTAAGCTGGAACTACTATCAGTGAGCAATCCGAACCAGGAATTCTACAGCCGTGTGGTAGACATCAGACATGGATTCATCCGTCATTCCCAAAGCCATTATAGTCCTGCTGATGGCCCTGTACAGAAGAGAGGAAATTACACAGGTGTGTAAGTGCTCAGGATGTGTGGTTTAGCTTGAGGCTACAGTGTGTTTGAAGCGAAGATGATTACGGTACTTTGGGAATGGATGACGAAGCAGAAAATAGGCTTGCATCTTCATCAATGTTCCCTTCCATGACTAGTTTTTCTATATTTGCCAGTCAACTAGCAAGGCTTCATTGTATTGGCCAGTTCGTATTTCTGATCACGATGAACTGTTTTTAAAGAAGAGTATGCTTCTGATTCTGATAGGAAATAAGGAAAGTAGGTTCAGGTTTCAGTTTCTTTGCATTTAAGATGAACTTCAGAAAAGACAGCTGCTGCATCTATCTAAGTAGTTCATGTTCTCGCGCTGGTTTTTGACTTGTTACACTTCACAGAATGGCTCATTGTTTTGAGTCATTTATTTCTAGATGGCCGAGCCAGACTTTACTGATGCTTGATCTGATATATTCAAGTCTTTTATTTTAATTGATTCCTTTTTTATTTGTAACTGTAATTTGTAGGAATTTAAAGCAGGTTATGAGTTAAATCAGGATATATGAGCTGGGCTAATATGGATAAAATACCGGGTTTGGTACTGGAGATTCAGTACTCCAGCAGAATTCCAGGGATTCCACAGTGTGTAGTATTTATGTGTAGTATTTAATAAACCAGCTCGCCAGGCTTTGTGTGCTGCTTTTGCCATGTAAAAGCTGCAAGGCAGCCATGTCCTCATTGCTGTGTCTGCTTAGTAACAAAAACCTGAGGGAGATGTGACCAAACCTTTTACCAGGATTCACTGCTGCAACTCTTCTTCCTCTTTTTTTCCTTAATACCTCCCCCTCTTTCTCTCTCTCTCTCTCTCTCTCTCTCTCTCTCTCTCTCTCTTGCTCAGCTTAGAGTGGCCCTGCAGCCAAATTCATTGTCCTGTTGGTTTATTAGGCCAGTGAATATAGAGGCACACACTAGTGCTTGTGGACAGGCAAACAGCACTGAATGCACGCATCTTACTTCGAGTAAGAGCTAAAAGAAAAGCAGTGTGCCATTCGGATGATGATTATCATCCACGGGCCTCCAGTGACCTGGAAGTGAAGGAGCTATGGATAAAACATCATCTTTGTTGCTTTGGACAGTATTGCAGAGAGCTGAGCTCTGATTGGTCAGCCTCTGGTCTTACAGCATAAGTGCTTTTAGAGTTTTCTCTACACACACACACAGCCTCAAAGAAGCACAGAAATATAGTGTAGCATACTTCTCAGCCGATGCTTCAATTAGTTCCACATCCAGAGCATGTTATTTTCCTGTTGTACATTTAAACGGTAGATGATAAAAGTTTAGATTTTTTGCTATAAAGACTGAATCCTTCATAATGTGGACTAAATAATGGTATTAACAACTGCAAGGTTTATGTGTAAAAATAAATTTCATATGAAATTCCAGTTATTTACATTTAATTTTCTTAACTATTACAACAGAAGCGGCACGGTAGCTTAGTGTTTAGCACATTCGCCTCACACCTCCACATCTCACTCCCGCTCACTGTGTGTGTGGAGTTTGCATGTTCTCCCCGTGCTTGGTGGGTTTCCTCCAGGTGCTCTGGTCTCCTCCCACAGTCCAAAGACATGCTTCTAGGCTGATTGGAGTCTCTAAATTTCCCATAGTGTGTGATTGCGTGAGTGAATGATTGTGTGTGTGTGCCCTGCGATGGGTTGGCACTCTGTCCAGGATGTATCCTGCCTTGTTGCCCGATGATGCCTGAGATAGGCACAGGCTTCCCGTGACCCGAGAATAGATCGGATAAGCGGTACAGACAATGGAAAAAAAAATTTACAACAGTGCTGTTGAATTCTTCAGTTTGATTGGTCAGATGTTGATTCATTTCCTGCAACAAAGTAGGGCCAGTTCTGATACGTTATCAGTTTTACAGACTTGAACAGTTATAGACCTATTAATCTCACATAGCCAGCACGTCAGACTGATGCCAGAAGGTCTGGGCTCCATAGCAGCCTTTATTGGCCAAGGTACTGCCGTAGAGGAAACCTGACTGACATGGGAAGCAACCTATCACAGTGTGTTTTGGTCAGCATCATGTTTAGGGGTGATGAAAATGTAAAAGTCCTTAAAAAAACAGACCAGTGTACATCCATAGATCGTTCATTTAAGAAAGTAATGAATGAGTCTATCCAGTGTTTAGCTGATCCTTATATGTGCTCATTGTCACAGTTATAAACACGATGTATTCCTTCTTCCATTAGGGAAGTAGAGGGGAGTCACAACAGCTTTGTTTCCAGGTGGATTGTTAAAAAATGCGATACACATCTGGAAATCCTGTAGAATTTGACCAATCAGATGATGACTTCGGAACTCCTGAAATCTTTCCAATTTTGTGTGGCATATGCATTTGAGGTTCAGCTAAGGGTTTGTGGGCCTGACTTCTGAGGCTGGCACTATAGACTTTTAAACAAATATAGACTTGAATGGCTCCACATAATTAAGTTTTTTTCTTTTGTTACATAGCAAAGAGAAATGTATAATTGTTCCTATGCTAAGGTTTTGTTTCAGGAAGCGTATATTTAAAATTTATGAAATAGAGTTTTCTTAAGGATAGAGGCTTCTTAAGGAGAGCTTCATTTTTCTGTCTTATTAACCAATCAAGGAAACAAAAAAAAATGAGGTGAATTAATGTGTTTATGGGTGCTATAAGGTGTTCGAGTGATAACAGGAATTGAACTTGATTCATTGTAGCTAGAATTGAATAAAAAGTATTCAATATTTGGGGTAACAGTGTCTACATTGCATCAGTCTCATTGAATTTTTTTCATATAACAGCACAACACAGCTCAAGTGTTTTATTCCTTACATACACATTTAATAGCATTCCATTGTATTTAAATCATTTTGAGTGGCATTAGAAATCTTTAGTAAAATTTTATCCTGGAATTCTATTGGTGTAAAATGGAACCAAAATGGCAGACTGTTGCAGAGAGAGTTTGCAGAATCGATGTTGAAGTAGAAATAATCAGGATTGAGCTCCTCCCAACAAATGTTCTCCCCATTTGTTTGTCTAAATTGCACAAATGGTGCCACGTTCCAATTTCACCCCGAGACATTTCTCCTGAAAGCTCGGTAGACTTGGTAATTACAGCCTCATTGCGATGAACTCCTGAGACATGCTGTTGATGTTAGGGCATACTTTTTTTTTTTTTTATTACCGTCTCTGACACCACCAGATGGATTGGTTCAAAGGGTCATGACGAGATCTTCACTTCAATGTTTGCCCTGAGGTGCACTTGCCCTAACAACGGGGTTAACACAACGTGGTGGAAAGGAGTGTTAAACAACTTCCTCTCAAGCCATCCATCACGACACATCACAGGAAGGGCTGAGAGGCAACTCTTACAGTCTGACGTATTGCAGATTTCGACCTGTATTCCTGCCCGATTAATCACGATGATTGTGATCTTGGCATGTCTGTGTATTATTAAACATTATGTAGCTCACTGTGATTTCTATCCAAGGTTGAGCTTGGATAGAAAGCTTGGCTATGTTACAGGTCATTTTCATGTTCTGTGTCATTTAATAT
Source organism: Hemibagrus guttatus (assembly GCA_033459395.1). Lineage (NCBI taxonomy): Eukaryota > Metazoa > Chordata > Actinopteri > Siluriformes > Bagridae > Hemibagrus > Hemibagrus guttatus. The sequence goes on along the minus strand of JAUCMX010000026.1, from coordinate 4,131,445 downwards.
TTTATCTTGATGCACACATTCACATTTGTTAACTCATTACACACAATGTGACAGACTTTATGGCCAAGAATGGAAAACATGTCATTCTTCCCCAAACTGTTGCAACCAAGTTGGAAGCACCCGATTCTATACGATATCTATACGAAAGCCAAGCGAAGCCAACCAAAGTGAGTTTACGAATTTTATGGGTTTTTTTCAGTCAGCAAAAGCTATTTTGAAAGAGTCAACCCACAATACCAATGTTGGCTTTGGCATGTGTTCAAAAGCTAGGTGATTTTTCGGTCGTATTTTTGTTGAGAGATTGGTGACGTGGGTGGTCAGTTCTACGCTTAAGCTTAGCCAAGCTTGATGGCATGACTTCCTGTGAGGTCCCTTGAAATGCATGGCTTAGGTCAGTTCTTGTAAGCAGCCATATATTTTACGTATGCTTCATATTGGTAATATTTTTGGGTGTCTGGAATGAATTATCTGCATTTACATTATTTCTTATGGGAAAATTGGTTTCACAATACAAAGTTTCGCCTTGAGAACTCGCCTCCAGAACGAATGAAATTCGTATGCCGAGGTTCCACTGTATATAATTTCCCTTCACTTGAACTAATCTAACCTTGTGCACAAAGCGAGCTCCATGACGACATGGTTCCCAGGTTGGAGTCGAAGAACTTCAGTGTCTTGTACAGATCCCTGACCCCATCCCCAGTGAACACTTTTTGGGATGAACTAGAACACCAGATTTACCCCAGACCTCCTTTAGACCTCGTCAGTGCCTCATTTCACTGAAGAAGCTCAAATCCCAACATCCATAGTAGATTTTAGCAGCACTGGAGAGCATTGGAATGTTCAAACAGCAACTATGAGGCTTATAGTCAGATGTCCACAAACCTTTTGCGCATATATTATGAAACAACTCAGACAATTTGCTGGAATTTCACTTCTAACAGCTTCTTTCCTCTCACTTCTCAATCTCATCTGCAGCTGATTCGCTTCTGAATGGCTGCGTCCTACGCTGACGGCTCATTCATTTGACTTCATTATTTTCGTCCAAAAGCTCCAACAGCGATATGATTTTTAAACCACTCTAAGCATGACTCCTGACATTTTTGTAGGCTTTCGGATTTTTTTCTACAAATCAGCCTCCTCCAAAGGGCTTTTTGTTCTTGGTAAGACCGCATCTTTACACATATCACCGCCCAATTATTTCCTGACAATCCAACCCCAGTCACAGTAAACTACTGTCCAATTAACTGCCATTAAATTTCCATATAACTGCTTTGAAATGGGGTTATGAAATCCAATAAAATCACTCTGGGTATTTAGACGCCGCTTAAGAATCATTAAAAAATACTGACATCTGCATATATAAGAGTCTATCTTTATGTGCCTCGCTACTTTCTTTTTCTTTAAATGGCCTCAGCAATGTCTCACTGAAATAAGAGGAATAAATGTGGTGGTGCCTCCACTGTCACTTAAACATCTGACTGATGACGGAGAGTTTAAGGTCCAAGCTCATGAATAGTCAGATAAGACAGCAGGGTCACTACAATTCCTTTCTTTTGTTTTCCTAACAGCCAGATGCATAACTGAGGAGATTAACAAAGGAAGACACCTGGGCCTGAAGTTAAGGAAGGGTCACTGATATCAATCTCTACGGCCTTCACTTTACTGCTTAGTAAGATCACCAACCATCACCAAACACTTAAACAGATTACAGAAAACAGTTTTTGTTTTCGTTTTCGTTTAAGAAAAAAAGTTTTTTATTTAGAAATTGTTTTAAATGATTTAATTTATCCAGTCATGAATGTACTGTTTAGCATTTAATTCTAATTTTCTCTTCTGTGGTTAAGAATAGACATTATATATCAGATTTTTTTTTTTTTTAAAACATTTTTTATTACACAGAGGCCTGAGTGGGATTGTAAAAAATAAAAAATAATAATTAATTAATTGCAATTTCATAGGTCATTGTGACTAAAATTAACATTTTAAAAACTATTTTAAACACTTATTTTTATTGAAATATTTATATTTATTTATACTTTATAACTCTAAGTAAAACATAAACTTTTGCTTTAGAAATTTAATTATTTTTTAGGCTTTAATGTTCATCAGAAAGTTGAGTAAAAAGCTTCTAAAGCTTCACTGTGGTGGGAAAAACGTCTTGTTTTAAATGACAGTCAAAGAGAGCATAACAGTTAGATGTTTGGCAAAATAAAGTATGATCTATTTTGACTGTTTGGTCCAAAAAACAAGGTCACACACAAGGTCACACACACACACACAGACACACACACACACACACAAATAGTGCCCTAGTGTTTTTACTGGGTCTAGGCAAAGATAAACAAGTGGATCTGGTAGAACACTCAAGCCCATAGTAAATTCACCTGAAAGTGGTGACCCATCTTCCATCATTTAAGCAGTGTGAGAGCTCAAGGGAAGCCCTAAAAGCCCTCATCTAAAAAGCACGCCTATAAAACTTCCCAGCATGCCCGCTTGGTGACTTGATGTCTGATTTGGGGGTTAGTGACAGGTGTTGTCTCACCCCTGAGGAATATGACTAGCTATACTGGCTTTCCATTACTTTATCTTTCACTCTAAAGCCTTGCTGACTCTTTGGTGTTTGAAGGTATCACCTTGTCTGGCATTTAAACACCATTCTCTCATTACCTTGAACTTCAAGTATGTCTGGACCAATATAGCAGACTTGGAAAGAGATTTAATAATCCTTTCTTTCCCCCTAGTGGACGTAAACCATGAATCTTTGAACACACATGTACAGTAATTTACATATTTAATACCTCCCTGAATAAAAGAGCAGAGAGAGCCGAGAGAGGAGCGTCGACAGTTTTTCTGCCTCTTAGCAGTCTCCGTGCCCTACTTTTATACGGCTTCTGGGTTTGACAGTACTTTTAATGTTTAATGCCCTTTGATTTGCACTGGAGACACATCAAGGTTCTCAACAAGGCTTGTCGTAGAGATGCTTGCTTGTATGATGGAGAGGCCCTTATACACACCCCAGAAAGAGAAGGTCGAGAAGAGAGGAAGATTTACACCATGGGCAAAAAAAGAAGATATATGTTCAACCACAGTGAGTCGAAGAAGCCACCATTTTGATCTACCCAAAGATGCACCGGGTTTCTTTTTTAATCAGATATTTACATAATGAAAAAAAAACCACACACAAATTCTTAAGTCAGGTAAAAATCTAAATAAACACTCGGAGACACTCCAGGATTTCACGAATGTGCAATCGCAGAAATGGACGAAAAAATAATGATTTTATTTCTCAAAATGACCGCAGATTTTATTAATGATTTTTATTTATAAACAATAATACATTTTTTTTTTTGTTGTTGTTGTTTCAACAATCACAAAAATATTTCTGGGAAATCTCATCAGGACTTTTGGTGTACCAATGTCTTTACTCAAGTTAAAGTAAAAACATTTACTCAAAGTATAAAAGTAAAAAAAAAAGGAGGAAGCTCTGCCGCAGATCGCAGTGCCTCTTCCCCAAAGGAACTTTAGCTAGCTAAGATTATCGCAATTCCTAAGCTCTCAAATGTAGCTAGCAGGATATAAACTCTTATACAAACCATCTGAATTTTAATAAGCCAGTTTTCACAATACAAACTGCCATAATAAAAACTAGATCAATAAAATAGAAACCTTTCTACTGAAACATCAAATGTAAACTAAATCAAAAACTAAATCATATGTAAACTAAAATAAAATGCAGACATAAATGCAGTGACAGAGTAATTGTACTGTTGGTTGTTACTCTGTTTTTTTTTTAAAACTCTCCTTGATTTATTTAGCCTAGATTTTTCCGTGTACAGATAAACCTCCTGAATCTTAAATTGTCCCAGACTGTGGTGATTTTCCCCAAAGCCTCCTGTTCTTCTACAGTTCATCAAACGCTTTGAAGACAATGTTATTATCATCCCACCAGCATATATTACCACTTATGCAGAGTACATGTTCGCATCTGCGTGTCACCACAGGTTTCTGTGGCCGATGAGAGGAATTCCGTTATCCATGCGGTCGGGGATGTGGGACCTGCTTCCTCTGGGCGTGTTAATACCTGTAGGAATTCCCCAGGATGACTGAGATGTAGGGTTTTTGGTTTGGAATTAGAGGGTAGGGGAAATAGTTGGTGGTCTAAGAGTTATTTCTCCAAGGTTCTTAGCTGTATTTATAAAGTCATGGAGAATAATTACCGTAAATAATAAGGCAGCTTGTTGTTTTTAGGATTAGTTTTTCAAGCTCTATGTTACATGTCATGTAGAAAAGAAATAAAATTTCTTTTGTGATGCCTGTGCCCATCAATTCTTCTGGTCCCCACTAATAGCTTTAGTTCCTACTTGAGTTTTATTGTTCAATGCTGTAGGAAAAGTGTATGAGGAAAAATACAGCTGAGTAGCAGAAGTAGCAGAGATGGTCAGTGCCTCTAGTGAGCGGACGTAACTAGACGAGTTAGCTTGCTAGCACAAATCCTAGCATCAGACAACCAATTCCCACCCTGATTAGTGCATTATAATTTGTCTTTAATTACTAGCATTAACACAAATTTGCTAGACGTCCACAGGAGACAAATTACAAGCGACACAGGACAAGAGACTTGCATGTTTGCTAGTGTAAACAGCTAGGAATGCCAACACACGCTAAGTAATCACAGCCCTGGTTTTAAATAACTACGAAGACATAGAGGTCAGTAGTTTCAGAAGTTTTTTTCACTGGGTTTTTTTAGTCCTATGAGGAAAGATTTAACCCAGTAAAACTGCTTGAATTATGGAAGTATAAGAGATTAGCCAGAGATTCAAAAGTAGCACATGGTGTAATACATTTATGAGAAATGTGGGTCACACTACTTTTGCTATAGCATGGACCTCAATCAAATTTTAATGCTGGTTATGGGTCTGATCAGTGATCTTCATATTTGATCTGGTTTTCTTTCAGTAACGAGGAAGTAGATATCATGCAAATATTGTGGAGGGTTCTTTGTATTAGCATAAATACGAGTTTCCTACTTGGATGTTGCACATGAACGTGTGCTCAAGTCATAAGTACGACTGGTAGTTCGGTTTCTTTACATGTTGTACATTTTTACACTGTAAAAAATGGTGTATTTAACCAAAATTCCAGTATCATTAGCAAACGAGCTACATGTGTAAGATGGTGTCAAAATAAAAGTCACGACATCCTTAGAATTATTACTTCAGAAGGTAGAAGCAGGATCATATGAAGGCAGCGTTAAATCACCAGCTTCAGTATGTATGTTAATCTTAGTGAGGGTGAAAATTGTTTGGCGGTGATGGCAGCAGTTGTGCTTTTATTCCAAACATGCCTGACCTTGTTTATTCACTCAGTAGAACGTGAGAACGGAGCGCGACGGAAACCTAAATAATGAATAGAGCACCGTCCTCGAGGTCCCGAGCTGCCACTGCAATGCAGGTAGTTTCAGGGAAATCGGGGTCATAAAAAAAAAAAGGAGAAGAATTAAAATAAACCTTGACGTTTCCTAAGAAGAATGCTGATTCTTCGTTTTTTTAAAAATGCACACTGTCCCTGTGTGCCTGTCATAGGGGTTTGGGCCAATTAAGATGATGATGATGATGATGGTGATGGTGATGGTGATGATGTCCCTGGCTATGGATGAGCACAGTTCAGCTGCTGTACATATCTAGATAAGCCTCTAGAGTTTAACCATCGGCTGATGTGCTGTCTTTTTTTAAGTGTGCAATATTTAGCACCTCAGCACTAGTACAAGGATGAAGGCATTCCTCAATCCGAGATACGTTTTTCCCCTTTAAATCTTCTGGTCTATATCTTCAGTAGGATCTGATAAGAAAGCTGATGATCTCTAATTTTTGGGGTGAGATAAAGACGAAAATTGTGGCAGGAAAATATAAATATCTTTGTGACTGAATCAAACAGTTTTGCTCCAGTTATGTTTTAGCTGGTTAATAAATCTTAGAGGAGTAGGATTACTTGCTTTGTTGTACAGTATTGTGTATTCATCAGGGTGCTTTTATATTCTGGATAATTGCTTCGTTTTCCGGTTAGTACAAATCAAAAAGTACCGAAGTTTCACTGAGGAGCAAGTAGGAATGGAAAATTGTTTGTGAAACTCAGTCATTCATTGGTCAGACAAACAGAGACGTAAAAATATCACCAAACTTACCATAACGTGGAAATCATGCACGAAATGACTAAATGATCCTATACAATAAATGACGTTTGTATTCCTTTTTAAATATTCCACTCATGCTCACACTGGAACGCAGGGTACTTTCTTTTTTTTTAACGTTTGGTTCATGACCTTCAGGTTGATTCAAAAATGAATTGCACACGGAAAACACCTCGCTCATAAGTTTTAATACAAATTTCACGTTTATAATGTATCCCTAATGATGAAGCCAGAGGAAACAGCGGCAAGGAGAGGAACATGAGGACAAAACCTAAAGAGATTCACAAAAAAAAGCAAGCCATCTTCATCAGGGTTACACAGGACAGCCTGAATATAAATCATTTCCTTTCTAAAGTCATCTACTATATGGTTAAAAACAATTGTGTCACCAGAAATTTCTAGTTTTAATATGAAGTCTGTTTTGTTAAAGTTATCAGCTGTTCACTGATGGAGTGTTTTTGAGTCTGGTTGATTTTCAAGGTTTTGTCCTCAAATTTATCAGTTTAAAATGTATTTCCTGAATTGATAAGTCTCTGTCAAGCTGCCGTGGGACAATATCTGTTGTTAAAAGTGCAACTGAAACAAAAACTGAATTGAATCGTAGCTTATTGCGTTCTCAGTTGCCTAAAGAAGCGGAAAATACACAAGGATTCAATTCAGATGGGACTAAACACTTCATTTGCTCAGGTAAACCACACACAGACCACCTTTTTGAAAATGGGAAACAGTTAAGAGTGTAAAAACTGGTCTTTCTTCTTGCAAGGCTTCAAATATATGCCATGATTGATGTAAAATTGTATTTAGATTATAAATAGAATTATTTAGATTATTTAGATGTGTGTGTAGAGACTGTAGACACACAGAACATCCTAGAATGCCTCAATTAACCTATCTGGACACACACACACACACACACACTTTAACCACCTTAAGGGATTGTTAACAAGTTGGCTCAAATGTGAGAGAATAGAGAAAAACACACGCTCTCTCTCTCTCTCTCTCTCTCTCTCTCTCTCTCTCTCTCTCTCTCTCTCTCTCTCTCTTTCTCTCACCACACACACACACACACACACCCTGAAGAAAAAAAGACAAAAAGACAAGACTAAGTCTTGCAAATGCACCCTGGAGAAAAAGTAGTGTATTTGAATCATCTCAGGATGTTAGAAAGGGCTCATAACTTATAGGCAGATGCTCAGAGCTCTGTGGCTTGGCAGACATCCCAGACTCTGCCTCAGTATATCCACGTTCCACAGGCACGTGAGAGGTATGTGCGTGCCCATGCTTTTAAAGCCACTCTCTCACTTCCCGAATCCACTCAAGCACCCAGCAAACCACAACCAAAGAGATCTGTGGAAAAACTTAAGAGGGGTGGAGTGCTGTAGTTTAAAATCAAGTCTTCGTTTCGATTCTAGTGAACAGGATTAGATTTGTGTGAAATCTTTCCATGTGGTATTTCCCTTATATACAAGCAGATGAATCTTTTTGACCTATTAAGCTCTTTCCGATTAATAATAAATTCATCCTATAGACCTATTTAAAGGAGCTATGCTAACGACAGCTATAGACTTTTAAACATTTTGTAAGAAATAAATGAACGAGTATGTTGTTATATTTGAGTAGTTCCACATATCAGCTGTATACTTTATAATCTGTCATAGAATTTTGCAAACTGTCTTAAGAATAAGAAATGTTCCCTTAATTCAAAAGGCTAATGGATGTAACACAACAGGTGGAAAAACATAGAAACTCGCTCATTGAGTTACATAGGTCTTTTGTTCCTCTCTTTTTCATTTACTTCAATAATTTGTGCCCTTGTTACTGTTGTAAGGGCAAATATCTGAAGCTCTATTTTATCAACTAATTTTCGTTACCAATTTTAGGTACTAATTTTATCAACTAGTTTTACGTTATGTAATATTTTTATGTATAGAAAGTGTTCCTTTTTAAAAAGAAGTCTAAAAAATGTAGTCTAAAAAAAAAAAAAAGTCTAAAAAATTCTCAGGACCCAGAAACTTGAGTTAAGAATTAAGGATTGTGCTTTAAGGGTTTATTTCATTTTAAACTCGTTTAATTTTTAATCTCTTTTGATTATAGAATATATAGATAAAGATTTTTATTTTTGTGTCTGGGTTTTTTTTTTTTGGTTTTTTTTTTAAGGAAATCAGCAGTCAGCACTCTAGCTCCGCCCACTGGTGCTCCTTTACTACAGTGCAGCAATGAGCAGTTTCAGTATTCTCAAATATAATCAAGTCCCTGCAGGATTTTGCGATTTTTTTTTTTTTTTTTTTTTTTTTAATCACAGAAATGTACGCAAAATCAAGAAAACTCTCAGACATTCGGAGGAGTTTGCAATTTTTCAAAATGACCAGATTTGGGTGAAGATGTCTCGTGTGACGTCAGCCAAAGTCTTCTTCAGTTCACGTGCATCAAACATAAGTACAACTATCATAGAAGGTAATTCTTTACTGATAGCAGTTTAAAAGAATAATCCAGTGCTTACAATTCAAATTTTGAGCAAAAAAAAAAACAATTTTGTGCAAAAAAAAAATTTTTACAATTTTTTTTTTTAAAAGCCAAGAATCAAGTATTTCTGACCTACATATTATATATTTTAATATACTGCCATGCAATCACCTAGAACGCTCAGTTAGTTAGTCACTTAGATTAAAAGTTCGGCCAATTAAATAAAGTAAACCACAAATTGTTAAAGTCTGTCATAGATTTACGGTACGCTAGAAATAGCGAGAAAGAGAAAGAGAGAGAGAGAGAGAGAGAGAGAGAGAGAGAAATAGAGAGAGAGAGAGAGAAATAGAGAGAGAGAGAGAGAGAGAGAGAGAGAAATAGAGAGAGAGAGAGAGAGAGCGAGAGAAAGGAATCCTCTCTGTCTTTCAGTGACTGAGGGAAAACCTGCTATCAGAAAAGGAACAGACGGGATCTGAGTGTGTGTGTGTGTGTGTGTGTGTGTGTTTGGCTGTGGAAACGTGTGAGTGGGTTCTGTCACACAGCGTGAGAGTGAGGAAAAACAGAGAGGAGAGACTTGGCTAAACGAACTGCAACAGAGGGAATTGTCATAATTAAATCATAAGCGTGTGTGTGTGTGTGTGGGGATGGAAAACAAGAAAAAAAAACGTTTGCATAGACGTGTGCGCATACAGTCACATGTTTCACTCTGCGTCCCTTGGCGTTTCGGAGTTTTATACGGCCAATCAGATCTGTTAGCAGGATTCCTTTGCTTAAATAAAAGAGGACGATAAAAATGGCTGCACAAAAATTTCTCAAAACCTGAAACACAAATTCCAGCTATAAATCACTGTAAGGAAACTAGTTTTCTTCTGCAAGGCTGAGAAAGTTCTGCTTGTCTAATTTTACCCACATAATAACAAACACATGCTATGTTTTGTTTTTTTCATAATGGTGGGTCATAAAGCAGGCAGGTTATATAATGAGTTTTGTTTCAATGGGAGAAAGTTTCACACAGGGTTTGACCGCATCCAGACACACTTCACATCTTTTTATACCAGGGTGTTTGACTTTATTGAAAGAAATCTCACAAAAAAAAAACTTTTTTTTGTTGTTTTTTAAGTGGCTTGAGAAGATCATTCCCTTCATTAAAGGTTTGCACGACCAGAACAGTCTAATTCTGTTGATCATCACTGCTGCAGTATAAGGTACTCAGGAGCCAGGGGTGCACATACTTTTGCACAAATAGTGTTTGTAAGCATTGCTGCTACATGACATGTCAAACACTCTTAAAGGTGACTACATGAAGGAAAGAAGGACTCGTTCTCTTAACACTTGATGTTCTTGTTGTTCACCTGAAACCTTTTGTCCCATCCAGGCTTTGTTCCCATCTCCTGCTCTAGGTTCCTGATTCACCGTGATGCTGATCATGATAAAGTGCTTATTGATGTTGAATGAATGAACTGATTAATGAATAAATGTTTTGATTAAAAATGTGGGTGTGGCAGCAGACGAAGGTGGTCCATGGCCCAAAAATCGTGGCTTCAAAAATCAGTGGTTGAATTTCTGAGGACCATTTTGTGTTCTAACATATTGTCATTTCTATAATCAGAAACTGTATAATCCACATGATGTCTGGACAGTGAACAGGCCAGCATAGCCATTCCTCCTTTAACTTACTTTCTTTTCTCTTTTCTTCCTCCCCCCTTCCTGTGTCTCTCTTTTCTCGCTCTGTCATGTCCTTGAGGTCTTGGCAGTGTTCCTCTGAGTTACCATTTGGACATTAAAGTGGCTTAAATCATTAGAGTGTCCCTTTTTACGTGGAACAAGGTTAAAGCTGATTCATTGTTAGGGTTTCTTTTTTTTCTCTGAATTATATTGATAACCAATCCTGATATGGTAAACAGAAGCAATATCCAAATCAGATTTTTGTCAGATCTAGAAATTCCCTCTCCATGATGTTCCTTATTAGAGTTTTTGTATATTTCAACAAATCTTAGAAATGGAAATTTGGGTAAAAATAAGGAACATGGCTAAATAACATGATGTCTTGGCATGTTGGGTTGCAGTTCTAATGCATTTATTAACTTTACTATGCGAATGAAGGAGGGGCCAAGGTGGATTAGTGGTTATTAGAGGTCAGTGGGTCAATTCCCACCACCATCACCCTGTGTATGCATGTGCACAAAGCTTGCATTTTCTCCCTTCTGCCTTGGTGGCTTCCTCTAGGTGCTCTTGGTTTCTTCCTCCAGTCCAAAGACATGTGCTGTATGCTGATTGGCTCTAAGCTGTTCAGCTTCCCCACAGCCCTTAGACAACTGGATGGATGGATCTTAGGTCTGTATTACATTGTCACCCTACAATCCTAATGACTTTGGAACTAAATCTGGTGTTTTGATGAGACCGAGCTGTATCCAGGCCACTCTGGATCATTTGCTGTTCGTGGACATTCACAGAGTGCATTGTGGGAGCTCTAATGTTGGCTTGCCGGTGCACTCCTGTGTGGTTTGATGAACACGCTGACATGCACCACTCTGACAGCACAGAGATGTGCCGCAGGCATGCGGGCGAGTGCAGCTGCTCCAGTGGACATCGCAAGGAAAAGTGCTCTAACCCATGCAGTCGATCATGTGACCATGGAGAGAGAGAGAGAGAGAGAGAGAGAGAGAGAGAGAGAGAGAGATGGACAGGGGATGGCTCACCACAAAGCACCTTAACCCTTGTGCTACATTCAATCAAATTGTTATATAAATATAAATAAAATCTTTATTTAAGCATTCAGGTAGAAGATTAAACCTTTCCAACGAGCCCATGTTCATCCCCAGTATTGTTGAATGATCTATTCTGATTGGTTGTAAGATTGGTTGTTTCATTCTCTATAACCGCCGCTCTGACAATCTCCAATCCTTCTGAAAGCAGGAGCGCGTACAGCAGAGCCTCGTTCATCCAACAGAAACAAATCCACCTCCACCGTGTGATCAAGTAATTGAAGGCGACTATTTTTACTCAGTTGAATAATTACAGCTATGCCCAACTACAATTAACTTGCCTTGTAATTTCCAAAGGGTCCCTCAACCCCAACCCCAACCCACCCTGTGGTAGCGGAGTGTGAGATTCTCAGCAGGATTTGAAAGACGTATTTATGTCTGGCTGCTGAACCGCCGTGTGTTTGCCAGTACAGATTGCATTATTAGTGTAAGTAAGAAAGACAGAAAGAAAGAAAGAAAGAAAGAAAGAAAGAAAGAAAGAAAGAAAGAAAGAAAGAAAAGACGAGTTGTCCTTGTTTTTTCCGCTTGGCCTTTTCATTTCTTTCCAATCTGTCTTCGGATATTTAAGACAATCTCCTTTTTATAGTAATGACTCCTGACCTGGCCAGAAGTTGACTTTTTAACTAAAAAAAACTTTTTAACTAAAAGGATCAGCCTTTTTTTGTAGGTGGTGCTGTTTAAAATCGAGTGGAGATAAGATTTGGCAATATATTTTCTTCTTTTTATTGAAAAAAAAAAAGGAAAAGAAAAGAAAAACAGCTGCATCCTTAACTTTGTGGGTTAATCTGATGATTGCAGAAGTCTAGTAAAACATTCTATGTAAATTGATGGCTGTGTCCCAAACCACATTTAATCCACTGAACAGAACATCTAAAAGCAAGCTCGTATTATTTACTACTTTACAGGAGTACGCAGTTCATGGACTTTTTGCCAGTTGTTTCCTTTAGTATAACAAAAAAAATCCAAACCTTCTTGAAAACTTTAAATACTTTAACAAGAGCTTATGTCTTATATGTTTTTAAGCTAGTATACTAATGTACTATTGTACTAAACTAGCATGCTACCATTTGCTTTTTGTCCTTTGTGTCAAGAAAAGCCCCTCAGTCATGAACATTTTCTTCATCAGAAATGTCACAGCTTTACTTCCGCCTGGTGCGATACACTGGCACTGCAGACCCCTTCCAGAAAAAGTGTTTCTTTAAAGAATTCTTCATCATGTGTGTACATGTTTTTAAAAACCTTATACGTGACGCATAGACCATACTACAGCATAGTGCCTTTGGAAGTTGTTGCTATAGAAACGCTAAAGGATCTTAAGTACTCAGAATTTCCAGGGAGCATCAAGATTTAGAGTTCTTTTTTCCCCTCTAATTAAAAACTCAGTTTTTGATTTGTTTTTTTTTTGTTTTTTAACAAAAATGTCCTGCACTGTAGTTTTAAGACGAACTCAGCACTCATGGATTATAGACGTGATTTTACCTGTCTCGAGCGAGGAATAATTAATGGCTTTTAAAGCCAATCGTCGGACTAAGTGAACTCTGATTATATTGTTTTTAGACTTTACTTCAATAACTTTCAAATAGATTAAGACGTTAAAGCTGATTCCAAAGAATCCATATTTAGTTAGCATTTATATGCCGTCTATCCATTTCCTGTAGCTCCTAGAAAGCGTCACAGGGAGTCTGGAGTCTATCCCAGGAGACTCCTGGTACAAGGTGAGGGACACAGTGGACAGGGTGGAGCTCAGTGCATGTCTTTAGACTGGGAAACCGGAGAACCCTGAGGGAACCTCAGAATCACAGCAAGAACATACAAACTCCACAAACACACAGAGCAGAAGCAGGACTCGAACCCCCGACCCTGAAGATGTGAATCTGTGCAGCTGAGGAGATTTGAGCCCTTAAAACAGGATCTCTTCCTGGAAGCATGTGCCATATGGCCACCAAGTTGCTCAGCAGTCTGTTCATCGCAGTTTGGAGGAATCATCTAAACCTGTTAGCATGGGATGATCTTCTTGCGCTAATCTCCAGATTAGACGGCGTTGCGGTCCGATTATGTCCTTAGTGTTAAAGTGCAGGATCGGTCCTCGTCCCAAGCTAATTATTCACGGCTTATTGCAGGCATGCTGCTGCATTATATTATCTCTCGTGAAAACACCAAAGTTCTTCCTATTATCAGATTATTACAGTTGATCAATATTATAACGAGAAATTTAGAACACAACCCTGTAAAAAGTTTGCTTTTCTCTGCAACACTTAATATTTTCTTCCAGCATCAGTAGCTCTTGTAATGTTAATAATGTGTCCCCCCCCCACAAATTTATCATTCACGCCTTTTTTTCTCTCTCTAGAGTGTCCGACACCTGGCTCTGCTGTTTTTCAGAGCACAGAGGGTGCTATTCAGTGTCGCTGTGGTTGGCCCCCTTTGTGAAAGTATTTTGCTTTTCTGGGACTTGTGAGGAAGTGACCCCACACATGGCAAACCTGTCTGACATCACAAATACTGAGAGTGATGAAAAAAAAAAATGGGGGAGGAGTGTGGGATGAAATGTCAGTCTACACTTGGCTGGCTGGAGGGAGCACACTTCAACACACATGCACACACACACACACACACACACACATACTACACAATAAAAGGAGCCTCCCAAGTAGCATCTGGTCTTTGGTTTTGCACAGAATGAGCAGAATAATAAGCGGCACTAATAAGCCAATCAGATGCAATCAGTCAAAAACGTCTCTCTGCGCTAACCTTTCGCCCTTTCAGCAACTTTCAAGGGCGGGAACGCTAACCTCTGATCATATCCTGATTATCTTAAATAAATACGAGGGCTTATTTAAAATAAAAAAGCAGCAACAATATAAATATATTTTTAAAACGTTTCATTAGAGAATGTTTCATTATTGAGTCTTGAAACATTACCTTTAAATATCTGGGGGGGTTTTCATACAAAGAGTAAAACCTAAAACTTAAAAATAAAATTCAGATTTCCACCTTGTACAAAAATCTCATTTGTCCTCGAAACATATCCTCTGTCACACTGTCAGGAACTACACTTCAACTAACCACTCTGTAGATCCAGCGCTCTTTTCCCACAGTATTTATGGCTGTGGTTTTGGGTCTTGCTCTGTAAAGCAAAACAGAAAGCCAAACCACTGAGTGCGCACTGAAAAAGAAGGGAGAGAAAAAAAATCTCCTCCCTGTGGCAGACAATTTAATATCATCAGCTAAACACGACTAGAAAAGTATTTCATCCATCATCTGTACCGCTTGTCCGATCTATTCTCAGGTCACGGGGAGCCTGTGCCTATCTCAGGTGTCATCAGGCATCAAAGCAGGATACACCCTGGACAGAGTGCCAACCCACTCACAAGGGCACACACACACACACACTATGGGCAATTTAGAGACTCCAATCAGCCTAGAAGTATGTCTTTGGTCTGTGGGAGGAAACCCACCAAGTACAGGGAGAACATGCAAGCTCCATACACACAGTGACCAGGAGCGATACTCGAACCCAGGATGCTGGAGGTGTGAGGCAATCATGCTAACCACTAAGCCACCGTGCCACCGTAGAAAACCAGTTCAATAGATTTGAATTCTACAGCAATAAATAATGATTTTTTTTTTTTTCTATGAAAGAATGACATGCCATACAACAATATCATCTACCTTTAGACTTAAACCTAGTGTGGAAAAAAGCTCGGACAGTGGAAACTCCTTCTAAAATCATCATATAAAGGTCTTATAGAAAACCTCATGTATTTTGTTGTGTCCATGTTGACCACTGAATGTCTTTGCTATGTCCCACTCCACAGTGGTGGTTTATATGAAGCTCATATGAAAGGAGACACTCAGGACTTCAAGAATGTAGAATTGTAGGTTTTTATAAGAATTTCTGTTTTTATCTAGCCTATAAGGCAATATATTCATAGAAACGTTTGTTTTTTCGCTCAAATGTTTGTAGCCTCGAAGTAAACGGTGATTTCTGTTCTCTGAGATGGTCATTAGCAGCTATTTTTATTTTTAACCACTAAAATAGTCCTGACTCACAGTGATAAAATAATCCATTTGTTTATACTGATTGTTTACACTGATTGAAAATGTCCCATAATTCCGCCGGAGTACTGGAACACCAGTGTACTGGGAAAAAAGGGCTAAACAAGAAGACTATTATTAGTTTTAAGTTATTGTGGCGTGTCCTAATTGAAATTCCTGTGTAAATTGATTAAAACAAGATCAATGTTATAAAAAAAAAAAAAGTTAGGCTTTTAAAGTTAGAAAATGAATAGAAACTTTCTGACCAAACAGATTGGAGAATTCAGCTGGTGTTTTATATTAATGGCAGAACAGGGAATTTTGCAAATATACCATAGCTAAGATTCCTCTTAAGCAGACAGGTTATGATATACTCATGAATAAAAATCATCTTGGATATGGTTTAAATACTGTAAAAGCACATGCTTTCTTTTTGTTGGAGTTCGTAAAATAAAGAACATTTATGTTTTTTCTCGTCCCAGAAATCCCAGTACGTTCATCTGGCTGCTCTTTTAGACGTTATTGAAAAATTGTTGGAGGGCGGATGGTTTGTTTTGAATACAATACACCTCCATCAGTCATCCAATAACATACCACTGATGTGGTACCCCAGAAAAACCTCACAGGCTCTGAGCTGTGGTTTGTTGCCCAAGGCAGAATGTGTGTGTGTGTGTGAGATGATGAAGAGCTGCGTGTAAGTTACGTCCCGGATCCCAGTCTGGACTGGACTGGCATACAGTCTGTTGATTCCTGCTGTTCAGAATAGTATAGCATAGGTGTAATAGTTTGTTTTTTTTTATTTGAAAGATATGTGCATTTCTGTAACGCTTCTAAACAAAACCGGAGCTCATACTTTTGACTTGAGACTAAGCTGATATAATAAACACAAGTTATCTTTTCTAATAAACTGTACAATTGTTGTACATCAGGCATCTTTTACTGCACACTGAAGTGAACATGAGGCCGGACAGCAGGGTGGCCTGGCGGGTTGTTGTGAGAGGAAAACCTTCCAAAATTTCCAGGAGGAACCGTTTATCACATCGATGATTAAACAGAATTCTTGCAAAAAACCTGCTGAGAGTTTTTTTTTTTTTTTTTTTTTTAAGGTTTTTAAAGGATGCCAGTAGTGAGACATCATGCAGTAGTGTGTAGTAGATTCGTAGAGTTTAAGGCTCAGGTAAATGAGACACTTGACATCTTAATTTGGCAATACATTTGCCACATTTAGTTAGCACCATATCTGCTAACGCTTAACAGCTTTCATCTGTTTGGAAAAAGTACCAAAGCTGATGAAGAAGCGAATGTAATGACTAAACCCTATACTGTAATGAATGAATTCTTGAGTCAGAAGATATTGATTAGTTTTCTATAATAACAAGGCCTTGCCAGACAATGCCAGATAAACAGATTTGTTCTTCTTATGGTGCTGAAGAGATTTATTTAGCATTTTAGCGTAGAGGGAGTCCCATGTGTCAGTGCTTTCTCATAGTCAGAGGTATTCTATTCCTTTAGAAAAAACACATCTTGCATAACTTAGGTAATGTAGCTTGAATAGTGGATGTCGCACAATGAAACATTTCTAAACATTACAAACTGTTAAAAAGCATGTTACCCTATAATGTAAGTCACTTGTCTAACATCGCATGACTTAACTTACCTTGTTCCCACAATGAAACATTAATCTCAACAACAAATGGTTAAAAAGAATGTTAACATATAACATAATGTAACTTAGCTTACGTAATGTAACTTGTAGCCGTGATGTGCCGCGATTAAAGATAACAACAAATTGTTAAAAAGGATGTTCAAATACAATGTAAATAATTTACATAATGTAACTTAACTTATGTTATTTAGCTTGTATCATGGATGTTCCACAAATAAACATTAATAATAATAAATTTTCTTCTTCTCTCGGCTTTTCCCTTCAGGGGTCGCCACAGCGAATCATCTCTCTCCACCTATCCCTATCTTCTGCATCCTCAACACTTGCACCCACTAGCTTCATATCCTCATTAATTCCTCCATATACCTCCTCTTTGGCCTTCCTCTTTGCCTCCTGCCTGGCAGCTCCATGTCCAACATTCTCCTACCAATATACTCACTCTCCCTCCTCTGAACATGTCCAAACCATCTTAATCTGGCCTCCCTAACTTTGTCCCCCAAACGTCCAACATGAGCTGTCCCTCTGATGTACTCGTTCCTAATCCTGTCCAATCTTGTCACTCCCAAAGAGAACCTCAACATTTTCAGCTCTGCTACCTCTAGCTCTGACTCCTGTCTCTTCCTCAGTGACACTGTCTCTAAACCATACAGCATGGCTGGTCTCACCACTGTCCTGTACACCTTCCCCTTGATTCTCGCTGATATTTTCCTATCACACAGAACTGCTCACACCTTTCTCCACCCATTCCAACCTGCCTGCACTCGCTTCTTTACCTCTTTCCCACACTCTCCATTACTCTGTACTATTGACCCCAAGTACTTAAACTCCTGTACCTTCTTCACCTCTTCACCCTGTAACCTTACTGTTCCACTTCCCTCCCTTTCATTCACACACATGTACTCAGTCTTACTACGACTGACTTTCATTCCTCTTCTCTCCAGCGCAAACCTCCACCTCTCCAGGTTTTCCTCCACCTGCTCCCTGCTCTCACTACAGATCACAATGTCATCTGCAAATATTATTGTCCAAGGAGACTCCTGTCTGACAACTGGTCCATCACCATAGCAAACAGGAAGGGGCTCAGAGCCGATCCCTGATGCAGTCCCACCTCCACTTTGAACTCCTCTGTCTGACCTACAGCACACCTCACCACTGTCCTGCTCCTCTCACACATGTCCTGCACCACTCTGACATACTTCTCTGCTAGTACAGTACCACAGCTCTTCTCTTGGCACCCTGTCATATGTTTTCTCCAAGTCTACAAACACACAGTGCAACTCCCTCTGACCATCCCTATACTTCTCCATCAAAATTCTCAGAGCAAAAATTGCATCTGTTGTGCTCTTTCTGGGCATGAAGCCATACTGCTGCTCACAAATTTCCACTACCTTCCTTAACCTAGCTTCCACTACTCTTTCCCAAAGCTTCATTGTATGGCTCATCAACTTTATCCCCCTATAGTTGCTGCAACTCTGCACGTCACCCTTATTCTTAAAGATCGGCACTAACACACTTCTTCTCCATTCCTCAGGCATTCTCTCACTCTCTAAAACCCTGTTGAACAAACTAGTTAAAAATTCCACTGCTGCCTCTCCTAGACACTTCCAGACCTCCACCGGGATGTCGTCAGGACCAACTGCCTTTCCACTTTTCATCCTCTTCAAAGCCTTCCTGACTTCATCCTTTCTAATCTTATATATGTTCTGTTCCACAGAGTTCACCCCTTCTACTCTTTTTTCCCTCTCATTTTCCTCATTCATCAGCTCCTCAAAGTACTCCTTCCATCTCCTCTGTACACTCTCCTCACTTGTGAGCACCCTTCCATCTCTATCCTTAATAACTCTAACTTGCTGCACATCCTTCCCATCTCGATCCCTCTGCCTAGCTAACCTGTACAAGTCCTTCTCTCCTTCTCTAGTGTCTAACCTAGTGTACAACTCATCATATGCCTTCTGCTTGGCCTTAGACACCTCCCTCTTCACTCTGCACTGTAACTCCTTGTATTCCTGTCTATTCTCTTCAGTCCTGTCCATGTCCCACTTCTTCTTGGCTAACCTCTTCCTCTTTATACTATCCTGAACTTCCTCATTCCACCACCAAGTCTCCTTATCTTCTTTCCTCCTTCCAGATGACACACCCAGCACCTTTCTCCCTGTCTCCCTGATCACTTCTGCTGTAGTTTCCCAGTCATCTGGCAGCACTACCTGACCACCCAGAGCCTGCCTCAACTTCTGTCTAAATTCCTCACAACATTCCTCCTTTTTCAGCTTCCACCACTTGGTTTTCTTCTCTATCTCTATCTTTGACCTCTTCTTCTTACAGATCATCAAAGTCATCCTACACACCACCATCCTATGCTGTCTGGCTACACTCTCTCCCACTACCACTTTACAGTCACTAATCTCTTTCAGATTGCCTCTTCTACATAGGATGTAGTCTACCTGTGTTCTCCTACCTCCACTCTTATAAGTCACTCTATGCTCCTCCCTCTTCTGAAAATAAGTGTTAACCACAGCTATGTCCATCCTCTTAGCAAAGTTCACTACCATCTGTCCTTTTAGGTTCCTTTCCTTAACTCCAAACTTGCCCATCACCTCCTCATTACCTGTGTTTCCCTCACCAACATGTCCATTAAAATCCGCTCCTATCACCACTCTCTCACCCGTGGGAATACTCTCCATCACCTCATCTAATTCACTCCAGAATCTCTCTTTCTCCTCTAACTCACAACCTCCCTGTGGGGCATAACCACTAACAACATTCAACATCACCCCTTCAATCTCTAACTTCAGACTCATCACCCTGTCTGCACTCTCTTCACCTCCAGAACATTCCTCACAAACTCCTCCTTCAGGACCACACCTACACCATTTCTCTTACTATCCACACCATAATAAAACAGCTTGAATCCTGCTCTTATACTACGAGCCTTGCTACCCTTCCACCTGGTCTCCTGTACACACAGTATATCCACCTTCCTTCTCTCCATCATATCAGCCAGCTCTCTACCTTTCCCTGTCACAGTACCAACATTCAGAGTTCCTATTCTCAGTCCTACACTCTTACCTTTCCTCTTCTCTCTCTGTCTGTGCACTCTTCTCCCTCCTCTACTTCTTCGACCAACAGTAGCCCAATTTCCACCGGCGCCCTGTAGGTCAACAGCGCCGATGGCGGTCGTTGTTAACCCGGGCCTCGACTGAAAACTATGAAATTCAGAGTACTGACGATTCGCATGGTTAAATTTGGCAATGTTTTACGCCGGATGCCCTTCCTGACGCAACCCTCTCTATTTATCCGGGCTTGGGACCGGCACAGAAGTCACTGGACTGTGACCCCCATGGCTAGATTATTAATAATAATAATAAATAAATCATAAATAGAAATGCTTAAAAAGAACGTTAACATATATCGTAATGGAACTTATGTAATGTAAGTTATATCATTCACCAATTAAAGATTAAAAATAACTACAAATTGTTAAGAATGATGCTAACATATAACCTTACTTAGGGTAGGTATCATAACTTGTACCATCTAGAAATGGTTAAGTAGGATGTATATAAAACGTATAATGTAAATGACTTGCATAACATAAACATTAATAGCAAATATTGAAAACCGGTTCTATAACATAAGTGACTTGTTTAACGTAAGCTAACTTATGTTATATAATTTGTATTGTAAATGTTGTATTGTAAATAAGTTAACGTAAGCTAACTTATGTTATATAATTTGTATTGTAAATGTTCCACAGTAAAATATTAAACAAAATCAGAAGTGGTTAAAAAGGACACATTAAACATAAAAGGGAAGTGACTTATTCAGCGGGTAAAGTAAGTATTGAACACGTCACCGTTTTTCTCAGTATATATATTTCTAAAGGTGCTATTGACATGAAATTTTCACCAGATGTTGCTAACAACCCATGCAATCCATGCAAAGAAATCAAACCATAGTCTATAAATTAAGTTATGTGTAATAATGTGAAAAGACACAGGGAAAAAGTATTGAACGCATGAAGAAAGGGAGGTGCAAAAAGGCATGGAAAGCCAAGATACCAGCTGAAATCAGTCAGTAATTAGAAAGCAATCCTGCCCCTTGTCAGTGCAAATTAATATTAGCTGGTTCAGTCCCAACTGATGGCCTATAAAAAGGTGTCTTATTACCAAGGTTACGTGTTCGATACTTATTTTACCCGCTGTATATACAACGTATGTGTTATCTGACACTCCATAAGGAAAGTACAAATCGTTAAAACGGGTTTTAACATATAAAAGAAGTGACTTGATTAAAGTAATCTCACTTGTATTGTTGACGTTCCACAATGAAACGGTAACGGTTTTTAAAATTCTGTTCTTTAATGGAAGATAACATGTTAGTGTTGGCAAATTGATGTGCTGTTAAAGAGAGAAAAAACATTTTTGCTGGTAGCTCTACCCTTCGCCTTCGCTTTGACCGCGTCTTTCCATCCTGTCTTCTTTCATTTCTTACTTCTCCCTCTTTAAATAAGACTTTATTTACCTCTGCATGAAGGGTGAAGGATGACCAGAAGGATCGGATGACTAAGCGACTGCGGAGGAGGATTCATGAGGCACGAATAAAGCAGAAAGACCAGGGGATGTGTTTATTTTTATAAATATTAATTTGGAAAGAGGTGATTCAGATTTAGTCAGCCTCCTTCTGTCAGAATTTCATGAGGAAATGCTGGTGTGTTAAATGATTTCGAATCAACATTAATGCCAATGTTTGATGATCAACAGCAGAGAAGCATTAAAAGGGAATTTTCGTTAAAAAAAATATGTCGATACGGTTTAAACCTTAAACCTTCACCAGGAGAAATGGACAGAAAATGAATAATTGAATGAATGAATGAACAAATGAATTTACATTTTACTTTATTATATTGACTGAGTGCTGCTTGTGAGATTAGCGCACTATGGAGGCTCACGGGATGCAGTCAAGTGCCCAAGCGTGGCAGACAGTGAGGATATATAGGTCAGGATACACTGCGGTGGGAGTTAGGGATGGTGGAAAACATACACACACACACACACGCACACACACACACACACATACAGTGTTTGCATTGGCTGATGGCCCTCGTCGTGCCATGTGAGGTATTCCATTCCATCGTTAATCTGTGTGGAACAGGAAGTACATCCCCTGGGTCTATCATAAAAAAATATCCATCACTGTATAAACCTTAGTGGTCGTCAAATTGCACTGCTAGAATCAGCACTTTGCTTTTGTCTTTCTTAAAGAATTCTCGAAAATTTATGAATAGTGTTTCTCAGCTAACTTTTTTAAAAGAATAGTAATTTAAACATATTTTGCCAATACTTCCTGTTCAATCGATTTGATTGGTTGAGCAGCGTTGTAAGAGTGCCTTATAATTTCCTATAACCACCCTGAGACGGTTTCTACGGTCTACTTTTCATGGTCACTCCGCTCATCTGAACGCCTTATGTAAAAAGCTCATCATCTGCAGACATGGCAAACACTACTTTTCAAGAATATAACTTCAGATGAAGATGAAAAGGAAGAGGTTAGCTACAGAGAGAGTGTTTTTTCAAGATAGTTTTCCTCTAAACAGAACATTTGGCCATTTGATATTACACTTACACTATTACACAACTGTTGTATTGTATTGAACAGCCTACTAATCACTAAAGCCTAATCATAGCCATGATGATATTCAGTATATTCAGTCATTTTACCACAGCACATATGTTTTTTGGCTTAATAAATTTAAGAGAGGAAAAAAAGAAGCTGCATCCCAAATAACTTATGCACTTACACTATGAACTATTTACTCTACTGTCTAGTGTATTATTTTAAAATGAATATAAAAGACATTTGTTAGATGTCTTGTCCACCAGTGTGACGTCGGCCATCTTAAAAATGTTTCTCATCTAGCATCATCCCCTGGTAGCCCCGCCCCTCTTCCCTCTACTTAAGCGAAGCTGCAAGCGTTGAGTGAATGAAGTTAATAAGTGCATCATCCAGATACTTGAGGTGCACTTCTTTTTAATTTTCAGTGTGAACACACTACTCACAATTTACACAAAATAATGGCAAAGAATAGTGCGTAAGTATGATTTAGGACAGGCGGTGGCTTAGTCGTTAGCACATTCGCCTCACACCTCCAGCGTCCTGAGTTTGAGTCTTGCTCCCGCTCACAGTGTGTGTGGAGCTTGCATGTTCTCCCCGTGCTTGCTGGGTTTCCTCCCAGAGTCATGCTTCTAGGCTGGTAGGCTGGTTGGAGTCTCTAAATTACCCGTTGTATGTGTGTGTGCCCTGATGCCTGATGACGCCTGAGATAGGCACAGGCTCCCTGTGACCCGATGATAAGTGGTACAGACAATGGAATGGAATGATTTAGGACACACCTTAAGTTGGTTTATAGCTTTTGAAATGTATGTGCGTTTCAAAAGCTAAAAATAAAGAAAATTCTTATACATGGCAACCCCTTCTCCGGAGAAGCTGAGCATGAGTCTAAGACCACTCAACCATTCAGAGCTTTTCACCCCTTATGACACCTCTGGTCCTGATGACACACGCAGTGGATCTTACAGGGTACGGTGGCTTTAGCATGGTAAAGGAAATGTTTTCTTGAAGCAAGTGGAATTTCCTCTGGCACTGAATATAATATAATATAATATAATATAATATAATATAATATAATATAATATAATATAATATAATGTCTGCTATTAGCAATCTGATTGTGATTACATGATTATATACCCACATGCAGGAAATATTGAAATCCAAAAAAAATCAATTGTTTGACAATTTAGTTATCTTTTATAAAAAATCTACAAAGAACCTCTTGTTTTGTGTGTAGCAGGGTTTTAGCTTTGTGTTCGCTCTTCCTTTTTTGTCGATGGTGGTAGGTGTTTCCTCCTCACTTGTGACCTCATTTCAGCAGCAAGGCTGCCGGCGTAAAACTGCCTCACATCATCACCACACTCTCTCACACACACACACACACACACACACACACACACACACACACAAACACTTGCTGCCATGCTATTGGCTGCGGCTTCTCATTCTCTCTGCTGCATTTGCCATTAGGGTTTATTGAATGAGAGCAAGAGAGAATATGCTTGTGGATTTGTGTGTGTGTGTGTGTGTGTGTGTGTTTTTTTGAGCTCATCATGTGTTGAATGAATTTGGAATACCGATCCAGTGTATACTCAGAAAGTCTTTCAGAAGCAGCTTTTTTTAGAAATAAAAAACAAGACTTTATTTCTGAAGTCTCTGTGCAGTGAGAAAGCACCATGAGACCTTAATCTTTAAGCTGTTTCCATAGTAACCTTACATTGCAAAGGGAATGAAAAGCTGTCTTTTATGTGGGGTTTTTTTTTGTTTGTTTGTTTTTGTCATGGGATGTACACTTCTTTACATATCCCAATAGAAATGCTCATTAACTCATATAAGTGACTTGTGTAGAAAACACAGCAGCACAGAGTCAGAGCTAATAAATCCTAAAAATAGTTTTATATAGAGTTATAAGCCAGATATAGCACCTCATAGACATGTGTGATGTTAAATTTATCAGAAAACCTAGAAATATTTGGGTGGCCTATTTTAAATATCACAATTAGCAAAGATTCCTGTTATGCTAACTGAACTCATGCTAGCTTTATCCCATTCTTGCTTATATAAATCAAGCTAGCTAAACCCTGTTCATGCTAACAGAAAGTTGATTTAGGATTTTTTTTTAAAAAGGCTTTTTCCCTATTTATGCTAAATGAAAGCATGCTAGCTAAACCCAACAACTGCTAACTGAACTCAGGCTAACTAAACCACTCTCATGCTAATTAAGCTCATGATAGAAAAAAATATAGTTTTCCTTCTCTGTAAAATCTGTAGACAAATGGGTCGTATTCTAAAAGACCATTTCTCTGTGTGTGTGTGTGTGTGTGTGTGTGTGTGTGTGTGTGTGTGTGTGTGTGTGTGTGGTCATGCTGGCTAAACCCCATTCATGCTAAAAAAAAAAAAAAAAGATTGGAGGAATGACTGTCCTGCTTTTTTTGATTGTTTATATTTTGACTTTCTAATGCTCAAAATAAATGCTCACATGTTAAAAAATGCAAAAAGTGCAAAAAATCCTTTATTATATGTATCTATTCCATATAGACGAATCCCCATGCATGCTAACTGAACTTATGCTAGCTAACTAAACTCATGCTAGCTAAACCCCACTCATGCTAACCAAGCCATAGTTTATCATAGTTTTCCTTTCTGTATAATCTGTAGGCAAAGGGACTATATTTCAACAGACTGTGTGTGTGTGTGTGTGTGTGTGTGTGTGTGTGCACGTGCGCATGTGTGTGTGTGTGTGCATTTTATGGTCTCTTAATTATTGATTTTTGTCATGATTGTGGATGCAAATGGATTTTAAAGTGTCTCTTGATAGCCAAAATTATTGGAACGCCTGGTTATCTTACCCATATGTGCACATCTATATAGTTGATGCATACAGATTATGTATAAAGTGTGTAATCTTGATGGTCAGACATGATGGACAGATATTCCAATTTCTTTCTGGTGTTGCTATTACTTTATATTAGACTCTGGAAAGTGTGTACTTCTTGTACATGTTGTATATATTGTAAAGCTAATTAAGCAATTCATTATTAATTCATTATTAACATAAGAAAACAGATTAGATAGCGTGTGTGTGTGTGTGTTGGTGTGTGATGTTTAGATTTTTTTTTTTAACATCAGTGTGGTTATCTGGACTTAATTAATTTCAGTGAGTTCTAATGAAATGAGATGTCAAGATGATGTGTGTGTTACATCTAGTCTGATGTCAATAAAATGCAAAAATGTCACACACTTGTACACACACTGCAATGCACACTGCAACACACACGTCATACTATGCGTAATGTCAACACTAAATGAAGGAGGATGAACTGCTGCATCCACACACACACACACACACAGCAGGGCACATTGCTCACAGCATATGTGCTGGTTTCCATGGAAACTGAGAGTTAAAAATAACATGGGCGATGGCTTTCTTGTACCATTAGCCAACAAGCCTGACGCGAAATGTCACACACACACACACACACACGCTGCTGCTCTAGTGAGGCAGTGCTGACGTTAAAAATTGTGATAATGGGCAGTTCAGATCTCTCTCTCTTTCTCTCTCTCTCTCACTCTCTCTGTTGCACACAAACATAGCCATCAGTCTTTAGCTCTACCTCTTCTCTTTTTCACGCACACACACACACACACTATATCTATGTCTTCCTCTCTTTATATATACACTCCCTCTCTCCTGGTCTTCCTCACACATACATGGAGGGAAGATTTCTATTCACCCCATGGGTTCCGCAGTGCTGCTGCACGATGTGGCTGCACCCCACCCCACTGCAGTGGCATGCTCTCTCTCTCTCTCTCTCTCTCTCTCTCTCTCTCTCTCTCTCTCTCTCTCTCTCTCTCTCTCACACACACTCACACACGATTATCTGTGTGAGTGTGCACGCTCTTCTTTAATTTCTTGGCTTTACTGAGATTTTCAAGCAGCATTCATTAATAATACCTAAAAAGCAATTGCTTACACACTTCCTCATATCCCTCACATTGTAGCTTTTCAAGCAAAACGTGTGCAAGTGATAGTTATAGATCTAGATAGAGCTTTCAGTTAGTGACAACAAGGTGTAACATGCTACCTCGATGTATGGTGGATAATATTCAGACTGATTTTGAAAGGCATTTTTGCTACAGTTGAAGAGGTAAATAAATAGCAGTAAAAAGCTCAGAGTAACAGATCCCTGCAGATTTCTATGAGTGAAATGTTCATTTCCTGATTATATGTGCTGTATATACTGTTTTACACTTATTCCATTTTATATTCACACGACACAGTAGATTTAAGTAGCACTGAGAAGAAGATTTACCAGATTTTCCTTTTTTGCCTTTGGATATTTTGGCCTCATTTCTCACGGAGTTGTTTTCTTACGCGTTTTGACACAGTGTACATGCATGTTAAATTTTCAAGTGCTTTTCCGTGTTAAAAACACCTCTGACAGGTACCTCACCGGGTTATCGTTTCTATGGTAAAAACTCATTTAGAAACATGCTTATTGCTTCAGTATCCCATTAAGTATTGTGTGTGTTTGTGTGTGTGTGGTCATTTGCCGTGACAGGATCCATACATCACCTTAAATTAGCTTTATTTATGCAGTACTTTTTGATTGGTCTATAATAAGCCCCTGGAGGCTCCTCGAGGTGATCGAGTATATTAGTAGGTCAAAGGTCATGTGTGGATAGTGTGGCCGCAAACGGTCCAGATGTGACTGAATTATGGTCGTATGGAGACAAAAAACAACATGGTTGTTGTACAGCGCACCCTAGCCCTGGTGATGTCTGAACATGAGTGTGTGTAAAGGTTTACGAGGTGTGTGTGAGAGATCGTGCAGCACAAATAGGCTCTAAAACGACCTAAAATAGACCATAAACAGGGTGATCCAGGCAACTGATCAATGAGATCTCACTAAGTGGCCTTAATACTGGCTGAAGGGATGTGATGGAATGAGAGAGGTCTTGTCTGAATTTTTTAATCCATCTACGTTTTTAAATTACAATCAGGGCAGTTAATCAGATGAAGGATTGCACATGAGCGAAGCATAAAATATACATCTCTTGATTTTAGCGCATTCGAATAAACAATCTTCCGAACTGAAATCTGACGAATATTGATGAGATATTTCTATTTACAAGTTTCTGATTTATTCGATTTTATTTTTCATGCTCTCTTTTGTCTTAATGCATTTATCAGTGTTAATACTTTCTCACCTGCTTGCCTGTGAGTTAGCATAAACGTATACACAGATAGTTAGTCGTGTGTTGACATGTGACTTGTGAAGTCGAGTCTCTTAGAGATCAAAATTGTGTGAAATCAGTCCGTCTGCTTAGAATGATTAGAAACCTTGCTAGTTTTACGTATACGCTATTCATGTTACAGTTTTGACCAGGTCGCTACATAGCAACCCTTTTGTGCTATAGTGAAACAATAATTAATCAGGTACTGACATTTAGTGTTTTAGTAGGTACTGCGCTGTAATGTCATCGTCAAACACACATAAGCACACTTCAACACAAGTCACATTCACATCAGGCAATGAGACAGAGATTGATGTGAATCATGCTGATAATCAGTAGAGCATACAGTTCTGAACCATGCTTTTAATCCCAGGTCGAGAAACGCTTCACACTTGTGACCTAAACACGTCTTTTTACACAGGTTTATGAAACCTGGCTCCATTGTGGTGCCAAACTTGTACAGTCTTTGAATGTTACGGCTTCATATCAGAAATAGACCAGCATCACGTGCCTTATACAATCACAGAAACCCCCTGTATTGTGTAAACGGTAGGTTTGGCTTTCTGTAGTTTTCGCCTCTCTGGAGGCTTAAACCAGCCAAGAAGGGTTTACACGCGACGTTTTTTTACTCACTGATACGAAAGCGTGAGACAAGCTGTTATTTAAGGCACCCGTGCGCTGTATTTATCCAATCATGGTTGCTGAGGCTGCAAATATGCAAATAAGAAGGTTAAGCCAGGGTTCAGAAATGTACAGCGTGAAACATCAGATTATACAGAGCCAGGATTAATTGTTAAGTATGAGCAGTAAACAAGATAGCCCAGGATTCTGTTTCTCCGAAGTTCACAATGACGCAGGGTTAACTATTTCAGGCTTTATTATATACCTTTCTTTTAGTAGTTTTGCTTTTTATAAGTAGATTTGGTTATAAATGTAGCGTGATATATGAAAGAAATTGAGCACATTGTGGATACTGAGAGCTGTATCAGTTTTTAGTATGAATCAAAGAGAAACTATAGGAACTAATAGAGGAAGAGGAACTCTTTGGTTAGAGGAACTAACTCGGTATCTCAGATTGTAGATTGTGCTATAATACACTGAGATTGAGATATCATGAGATTTTTTTATACAGTGTAGTGCTGATTAAATTTCTACAACTATAACGTGGACTCATCAGCATGGCCACTTCCTGCCACAAGGGGGCGGTGTTTCAAATCAGTTTGCACCGGAAAAGAAAACGTACATCAAAAAAAACATGCCTAATACAAAATAGAGAAAGTTAGGATTTTTAGTGTCCACTTGTAGCAAAATATATGATTATTTTCCAATCAGTCCTCCAGGGGAGCAGCGGGCAAGGGAGCTTCTGCTAAACTGGGCACAACACAATGCGG
Source organism: Hemibagrus guttatus (assembly GCA_033459395.1). Lineage (NCBI taxonomy): Eukaryota > Metazoa > Chordata > Actinopteri > Siluriformes > Bagridae > Hemibagrus > Hemibagrus guttatus. The sequence goes on along the minus strand of JAUCMX010000026.1, from coordinate 4,102,087 downwards.
GTCAAAGGATGAGTGAACAGACATCACTCTCTTCCTTCCTCCAAACGCACACACTTGCACGTGTAGTCATTTAGCTGTGTGTGTGTGTGTGTGTGTGTGTGTGTGTGTGTGTGTGTGTGCGTGCGTGTGCCTGTGTGTGTGTGTCTAAATGGGAATGTGTCCCAGAGGCACAATCTCAGTTTTTGTCTGAGGATCCAGGAAATTAATTTCAAATCTTAATGGCCATCATATCAGCATCAGAGTTGCTTCATGAGATGCAGGAAGATGGAGAAGACGGAAAAAACACTGTAATAGACATAACAGAGACAATGATGGGGCATGGGAGAGAAAAACCAAAAGGAGTGACGCTAACAGGCATGAACGTTTCCAGTTGCTCATTACAATGCTGTTTTTGGCTCTGTGTGTTTGTGTGTGTGGTAAGGGTTGTGTTAGCTTGGGACTAAATCATGTAAATTTAAGTTAATAGCATTTCATTCTGGGTTGCCAGATCCTCCCTTTTACGCCCAAATGTCTTGTTTTATAGTAAATAAAATGATCACCATTAAATCTAGTACATTTCCTCAACCAGATGCAAAGTATTTGTGTGGACGGTGCGTCTATGATGTATTTCTATCGTAAGATACATTTAAGAGTTGAAGAAAGAAGAAAAATTGTTTTATATATGTATAGAGTGAATAATGTATATGTTAGAAAGCACACCACAGTGATTCTCTTTCAGACTGAGAAAAGAAAAACTGAAAAATCTGACTTGCTTCCAAACAGATTTTGTGCAAACGGCTCGCAAAGTTATTTTGTTTGTCGTTATTAATATCATCCCTATTCAGTAAAACCGATGCTGAGCGCTCGACCAGGATAAGGGTCACGGTGGTTGTTTTGGCTGTGGCCCATGACTCAGGCTGTGATCATATGTATGTATTGGACTGCGTGTAGAGAATTATGCTGGCAGTCACGGCGGTCAGGCCTGTATTTATCTGGATAAAAGTATAACTGCGCTTGGCACCTCTAACTGTGCTAAACACTCACCTACCACAGGAGCCATCAGTGCCAAGGTCATTGGCATGGGGGTTTAACAGGGATTAAGATTGAGGACAGCAGGGATGCTCTCTCTCTCTCTCTCTCTCTCTCTCTCTCTCTCTCTCTCTCTCTCTCTCTCTCTCAAAAAAAAACCCCCCCCCCCTCTCACACACACTCACACACACTCACACACACACACACAAAGCCAACACTGTAATAAGTTACACACACAGGTACATTTAGTTTGTTGACCAGTGCAAACAGTAGATATATGCCTTAATGCTTTGTGTGTGTGTGTGTGTGTGTGTGTGTTTTCTCAGGCTAAATCTTAAATCTTCAATCAAATATTCCTCATTATCTAATAGGCCCACTCTCCAAACCCTGCAGTGAACAGCTCCTGACTCAACAAGTCCATGTGGATGTATTAGCTCGTACTTAAATCATATTCACTACACCATAACAGATTTACAGAGAGTTCTAGATGGTAGAGATGGTGTAGCCTTGCACTGAGGATTATCCTAACACCCCACTCTTCTCAGTAAGCTTATTCACTAGCCTGCTGAGGGATTAAGAGCAAACCAAGTGCTGGCGGGCCGTACCATCTGCAATAGACTCGTCAGAGTCAGGATATAAATGAGGAGAAAGCGTTTAGATATCCGGCCTGCAGATGTTGCAGTTGAGCCTGTGTGGGGTTGTGTGAAGATGTAGCCATAAACTTATCATTCTACTGGATTCTGTGTGTGACTGAAACATCAGACAAGTCTCTCCTCCAGCATGATCACTTTGGCCTGCTGTGTTCCGTTTAGATCAAGAGGTACTGAAACATCTTCATTCTAGCACTACAGTCTAGCCATGTTCCTTATACTGTCTATAGACCTATTTTTTACCATAACGAATATTTGCTTGATTATCAGGTAGCAATTAAATACACTTGAGAAGCAAATCAACACATTGTACAAGATCAGATCACTTTTTTTCCTCTGATGCAAACCTGAAAATGATAATCCAAATACTGTATGCTAAAATCTCTGGTGGAGGAAATTTTTTTTATTTTATTTTATTTTATGTGAATTCACATGAAATCAGCATCCTATTAATAATGCATGTAGTGCACTTCCACTGTTTGAACACAAGGGGTCAGAATTTCCACAACATCTATAATAAAAATTCATTGAAAGCTTGCTAGGGGCACGGTGGCTTGGTGGTTAGCACGTTTGTCTCACACCTCCAGGGTTGGGGGTTTGATTCCTGCCTCCGCCATGTGTGTGTGGAGTTTGCATGTTCTCCCCGTGCCTTCGGGGTTTCCTCCGGGTACTCCGGTTTCTTCCCCCGATCCAAAGACATGCATTGTAGGTTGATTGGCATCTCAAAATTTGTTCTTTTTTGGGGTTGGTTGGGGGTGATTTTATTTTAGGGGTGTATGTGTGCCCTGCGATGGGTTGGCAATCCGTCCAGGGTGTATCCTGCCTTGATGCCCAATGACGCCTGAGATAGGCACAGGCTCCACCCTGACCCGAGAATAGATCGGATAAGCGGTAGACAATGAATGAATGAAAGCATGCTGGTCACATGATCACATTGTTTGGTGGAGAGCCTACAATATCGTGTACCCGGGCCTGAATGATCCTGACTGCAATGACTAAAACACATATGTTATATATTTACACAACCACGTTAAAAAGGTTAGAAAGTGTCCTTAGGGAGAGGTCAATCAATACTGAAGGCAGGTGGAAAACGGGCATTTTAGCCGACTTGCAGCTCTGTATGTGCTTTAGAGCTCGTTGTGTTTCAGTTTATTCAATCTGAATTTTTGGGAGATTTTTGGGAGATTTTTTAAAATACAATGGTGAACCACAAATACATTTTGTTTGCAATATTACACCTCTGTTTGTAAGACTTTTTAACATATATTTAGTCTTATTCAGACAAAACCGAATCACTAAGTCAGTTTCGGAGTGTATCATTACACCTCTATTAGTTAGCATGATGGTACCTCAGTGAACCATCACCAAGCAAAGACCAACCTATGATGAATCATTTCTACCCTCTATCCTCTCTATCTACATTCCATCCCCATCTTCCCAGTTGAGGGAATATATTTTGGAAGAACTGTGTTCATCCTTCCGGTACAATTCATATTCAATATTCATTGTACGTCGCTCTGGATAAGAGCGTCTGCCAAATGCCAGAAATGTAAATGTTTTGTAGAATTTGTCGTATGTTGCGTTAAAGTGTTCTGGTGACCCAACACCCTATTAACACATTGTTATTTTTATCTTCTTTTATTTGTCACCTGTCTGTATACATAAAGCGAAGTATCATTAACAAAAAAATATGATGAAATCAGAGACGTATGATGAAATCAGTACCTGCCCTAAAAGTCTGCCCGGAAATTTCGGAATTTTAGTTAGCATTTGGCTTTGAATCATTCATGATGTTTTTCTCAGAACATTGATCATACAACATCTTCTTCGTGACCGTGGCGATGTTTTGTCTGTGTCTATTACACAGGCTGTCAATCTGTTTACGTCTGTCTCCGTGACCTGCTGCTGTGCTGTAAATTACTGTGGCAATGCACGATAAATTACACTACACTGGTGACCCCGACACACTGGGTTGTTTCACCGGAGACGTCATGGCAGCTTTGAGTTCCAGGGTCTGTGTCTAATGGCTAGCTTGTACTAACTAGGATAAGTTGACTGTTTATGGGTTAATCGTAGTTCTATGTTTCTGTCTGTCTTTTCTATATCTTTATATCTGTTCCTCTTTTTTTCTCACATTTCTCTCCTCTTCTGTGGTGCATTATGAATGAGTGAAAATGAAAAAGTGAGAAATGAGAATTGTGGATGTGAATTTGCAGTAAAGAGGAAGTACATTTTAGGTCACAGTCAAAGCGGGTGTCATAATGTGTGTGTGTGTGTGTGTGTGTGTGTGTGTGTGTGTGTGTGTGTGTGTGTGTGTGTGTGTGTGTGTGTGTGTGTGTGTGTCTGTGTCTCCAAGCATTGACATGGTCAGTGTTCATGCCTCGGTGATCACACTGGGGCTAATTTGTCATGAGTCAAATGTGCACCAGGGTCCTTTTTATTCCTAGAGTTTGCTTTGGGCCAAATCTCAAGCCCTGTAAATGATGTGTCATAAATTTCTATGGTTTTGTTTTGGGTTTTTTTAGATATTACAGAGGCATTCGTGAGAAGCTGGTGCTATATTAGAACCATGTTTGGTCATAATAACGTGAAAGAAGTTTGTAGCCTTTTAAGGTGTTGTTACTGCGCTTCATTAAAGAAATAGATTTCATTTACTGTTATTAAAACCACAGTGGTTTTAATAGGTATAGATTCCTTTGGGCCTTTTTTTTTTTTTCAGACGCTACTTATCAGTATGTGTTTCAGTGTCAACCTCAACCTAGTATCAACCTCAGTCCGTGTCATGACTAAAGGTCAGAGAACCAACACATGATGCCATGTAGACATTAGACACTTTATGACACTTATTTAAAAGGACACAAATGGCAGGTATTTTGATGAACGGACTTGAAGTGAGTTGACATTAGGAAAAAGCACTTTACAATAAAAGCACATGAATCATACCTGAATTAATACTTAGGTTAGCACTTCATTAGTGCATGCCTTAACTCATCATCATTAACTACTCATTATTAAAGTAAGGAGTAAGTCGGGTATTAGTGCGGGATTATTCATGTACTGTTATTAATAGCATCTTAGCAATAAATGCCTTTTGAAGGAATCTCTTTTAAGCTTTATAATGTTATTACTTAGAAATAACATAGACAACTTGCTAGTACTAGATTTTGCTGTCTGGTGTAAGTGACTTCCTCTCGACCTGAATGTGTAGTATGGATACTCACAGTAGTGTGTCTCAGAGCAAAGACAGCCTTAAAAACGCATTGATGAACTCTACTAGTGAGGATTTTCTCGACTGTAGTTAACGAGAAAAATATCATTTCTGAGTTAATGTTGGGAGATGATAATTGGCAAAGAGCAGAGCAGACCATTATGATATATATTATGACTTCTGGATGCAGGACTGCATTTGTTGTCGTGTTGTTGTTGTTCTTTCGGCTGCTCCCTGTTCGCGGTCGCCACAGCGGACCAACTGGTCCGCACAACCATTTGGCACAGGTTTTACGCCGGATGCTCTTCCTGACGCAACCCTCCCATTTTTCCGGGCTTGGGACCGGCACTGCATCCAGTGGCTGGGGTTTGGGCGTTGGCTGGGAATTGAACCCGGGCCTTGCGCATGGTAGGTGAGAAACCAATGCCCGCATTTGTTGTTGTGTGATATGGGATAAAATCGATTTGAAAATGTGCAGTGGTGCAGCTCCAGGTTGCATTTTTTTTTTGCTCCAGCTTGGGTTTTTCTCCCCTTGGCCCTGCAGGTTTCCTGTGGGTCGTCCCATGATGTCCTCCTGTTGTAATGGACAAGAGTACCATTGAAACGTACTGACTCAAGTATTCCTGGGATCGGCTCCAGATCCACCTCGACTGACTAAAGAAGAATGAATATAGTTCCATATTAAAAACGTCTTTCCTAAATTGGATAGATTTTATGCGCATGCAAATTCTTTTATAAATGGAATATAGTCATAATAATATTTTTTCAATTTCCGGTGACATTTTAAATATGCATTCATTCATTTAGTTTCAGGAACTGATTTATGCCTGTGAGACAGAAATGCATGCTGGATGGGACACCAGTCCACTACAAGGCACCATGAACGCTTTTACACACTTGTGAACACTCAGGAGTAATCCAGAGCAGTTAATACACCAACAGACATGTTCTTGGGAGGAACACAGGAAGAATATGGGAAAAAGTTTATGTTGAGTTTGTTCAGCAGTAAACTGGGATAGTTTCTATAATTTAAAGGGGAAAAAAGGATGTTGAGAGAATTTGGGATTTATTTGGATTTTCTTAAAGACAATATTTCAATATTTTTATGTATTTTGCCATTGGCAGAGAATCTGTTCCCCACTCACAGCGCTGACCATGCACCTGCTGGATAGAGCAAAAGAGAGGAGAAAGAAGGGAGGGGGGACGGAGATGGATAGAGAGCGGGAGAGATAGAAAGAAGGCAATAGGAGCAGGTGCAGAGCTCTCTTCTCTCCATTTGGATGGCGCTAGCATTCTGACATTACCCGACCCACAGAGGAATGGGCAACTCACACAGAAAGACACCCATTCTGGGCCTGCAGGAGAGGAAGAGGAGGGTAAAGAGGAAGCATAAACATGCAGGACAGGGGGAGGATACTGCAGGTAAGGTGTCTTTAGCGAGAAGCTAGCAGGAATCTTTGAGATTTCTCTCTGATAACGTTCTGCAGTGGGATTAAATCTATTCGGTTTCATCCAGAATTACCTTTGCCCTTATGTGCTGTGTGTGAGATATCAATCACCAAAGTTTAATGAGTGCTCCATTATTGCTGTTTGTCTGTATATAGTGCACTAAGTGGATGGTGATTGAAAAAAACACCCACTTTGGCCCCTCTGTATGTCACTCCGAAGGGCTCAGTAGAGGTCACGCCGTTGCACCGCAGCACTCGTTTTATGATGATGCAAAGCAGAAACCGAGCGCTGGGGATGATGCTGAGTAATAGAGTGTGCGCTCTAAAACACTGCGGCATCAGATATGATTTGCTCATTAAGACACACAAGTAGGGAGGTGAGTGCATGTGGAGGAAGGTGTGTGTGTGTGTTAAGGTGAAGGTAATGAAGAAAAATAGCAATATACAGTAATAGGAGATGAGAAGGTGTACCAGAACCGACCTGAAAGAGAAATAACAGGTGGATGTTGTTGAGTATTGACCTAAAGAAATTCCAATGCAATAAAAACCTTAGAAAAGAAAAGAAATAATTATATATTTATACATTACACAGGAAGTGAGGTGAGGAGATTCAGAGAAAAAAATAAAAGCATTAAGAGAGAAGGAGTCAAGAATGGTTGAAGTGAAGTGAAGTGACCGTATTACTAGACTAGATTAATAGACTGGCGTAATTGACATATCGGGCACCAGTATAAACAAATGAATAATTTTATCACAACAAGTCTGTGCTTATTGTACTGTGTTTACTCTACAATGGTGCACTTGTAAAGAAGTTGGTTTGTAAGATGGTTTCTAACATGCATCTTACCATAATAATTGTTTATTCGGATTCCTGGTACTTGCCTCTCGTGTATTCTCTCTATTCCAAAAAATGATCCCATTATTTCTTTACAGGTTTTGGCCTTTTTCCACTGACTGTGCAATCTGAAACTTTCTTTTTGCAATCCGTCTGGGGTAGCTGCCTGTACTTCCCCAAAATCACTCGCTTTTTGCTGTCAGTCTGAAAGGCTTGTAGCTTTTGTTGTTCATTGTTTCTACTCAATTTTGTTATTTAAAGTGTCCTACAAAAGTGTGTGACTTAGGCCTAAACTGTTATATTTAGGGCATCCATAAATACACCACATACATCAGCAGAGAATGTGCCTTAATTCTCCATCATGCAGAACTGGAGAGTGGGATGAGACATGCAGTGTGTTGTACACCTACAAGTGCACCTATATGGTATAACGTCCAGGCACCAGTATAAACAAATGAATAATTTTTATCTCAGCAAGTCTGTTATGAGATTAATCAGGATGCTGTTGGGTTTCTGTGAGAAGAGTTTCTCGACTCTGTTGGTGAGAAGGGCAATGGGAAATTCACGCCTCTCCACAGTGATACAGAGATCTAAATGTTTCAACCAAGAGGCCTAGGTAAAAAAAATTGCTAATGAAACATTGCACATCTTTAACTTTCATATTGAGCTAATAACCAGTACCGTAGATTGTGACATCACAAAAAAAATCAGTACAGAACACATCCCCAAACAGATGGGATTTCCATTTCTTGTGCTCTGGTGAAAATACATTAAGTAGCAGTGAATAACATTACACCTGAAGGTTCAGATGTTGCTTGGCTTGGACTTTCACACAGTTCTCTAGTTTCAGGTGGATTGGCTAGTAGAGTATATTACTGATAAATGTGAATGAGTGTGTGAAAGCGTGTGCCCTGGAATGGACTGGTGGACCAATCCCAAATGTGAACAGGATAAAGCGTTTTGAAGAGGAATGAATGGCCATTAGGCATCACGCTCATTTGATTGATTTTCTTTCTTTTTTTTTCCAGAATATTTCAGTTGGTTTAGACAAAACACTGGCTAGTGTTGATGCTACCAGCATGGACGCAGACGTAAACAAAGACTTTTTTCAATCAATAGAGGACGGTTTTCCCTTATCACTATTGCTTCAGACTTGTTTATTAGAGACACAAATCTACATCCCAATTTCATCTAATGTCCATATGGTTTACTCTTTATCCAGTTAAGATATTTCAGAGCAGAAACCAGATAATGAAAATAAATCGGAGCTAGAGGATTATGCTTGGCAGATTCTTACTGCAATATGTCCAAGTAATATGTTCAGTAATACTCTTCGTGTACTTCCTGGATTTATTGTTGGATGGGAGTAGCAGAGTAGCGATCTAGCTTGGACACCGACCAATACCTTCTTAGCACTTGATACATGAATAACTTGCCAGTAAGAATCCAATAAATATGTAAAAAAAAATAAATAAATTGTGGGTTCTGTTGAGGAACTGGAGTTGTCTTTCTGTGGTCAGAGAGAGACTAAAAAAACCTCCATCATTTTTGTATTATTTAAACATTATTTCAGGTGTCTTAGGGGTTTTTTGTAAGAAATATATATTAGGTATAATGTGATTGAAATGTGTTATTTTGGGGTCTCCACAAGCCTAGAAATACATGTGAGGCAGTTGCTGGAATGTCTCAGGGTGGCATCGTGGTGTAACAGGTAGCATTGACACCTAAGAGCACCAGGGTCCCTGGTTCCACCCCTAATGAGCTTGGTTTGTAGGAATTGTGCAGGATCTCAGTACACTACAGACACACTGTAAGAGGCAGTGGTGGCTCAGTGGTTAAAGCAGTTGAGTTGTTGACCAGAAAGACCAGCCCTGCCACCCTACCCCTGTTGGGCCCTTAAGCAAGATCCTTAACCTTTTCTGCCCCAGGGGTGCTGTATCAAGGCTGACTCTGTGCTCGGACCCCAACTAGTAGTTAGGCTGGTACCTACGGTTATAATCCTCTGGTTATTGTTGGTGTGGTTGGGTCGATTGGTTACTCTGGTTAACTTTGAGTGAGTGTGTGCATTAATGTTTTATCGTAAATCTTCTCCAACATTGCGCTCAGTGTTTTTTGGCATAGACTCCAGTTCCACCGCGAGTTCATTCAGTGTATAAATGCTTCTTCATTCTGAATGCTTTGATGTAGATTAGAAGAATCTAACAAATGATTTGCAATTTCCTGAAGTTTATACATCTTATTTTTCAAGACATCTTGAAGCATTATGTTAGAGGGAGAAAAGGGCAGCAACTAATATTTCTCTCTCTCTCTCTCTCTCTCTCTCTCTCTCTCTCTCTCTCTCTCTCTCTCTCTCTCTCTCTCTCTCTCTCCCCATTGTTTGTTGGGCAAAAGGAGCATCTCCTGTTATTGCTGGCAATTGTGGTCTGATAAGGATCTGCTAATTCACTGTAAATTAGATATGAAGGGTTGCTTAGATACGCCTGACTCTGGGCTATTCACAGGCACAGCCACACGGTGCATACTGATGGGCAGATGCTGCTTTATAGAGGAAGAAAAAGGGGGAGAGGGTTGGAGAGAAGATAGTCCACCCCCCCACACACACACTCCCTTCTCTCTTTTGAGGTTCTTATCTGGTCAGTGATGGCCTTGTTGTGATCTTTTTTAATTCAGTTTTATCTCCATAACAGCTCACAAAGCAGCTTTAACATAATCTGGATGAGTGGGACAGTGCCGAGGAGCAACTTCCTGAAACGAAACCGTGATGCTGGTTATTATAAATCGTTTCTCTTCCAGAGCTGTGTAATCTAAAGATAAACAGTACTTTACTATATGTGTTGAAAGAGTATATGAGCAATATGAGCAGACTGTGATAGCAGATAAGAGTCCTGGAATGAGCACATGATTACAGCAGCACTTATTAGGTACTAATGGTACATAAGTTTATTTCCGGATGAAAACATTTCACTGAAGCAAGTGCAGGAAAATTCTCTTCTTCACCCTACACTGGCCCAGGCTAGCTCACGCAATCTGACTACAAATGCAGCAATAAATTCTCAATCAATCAACCAGTTGGTACCAGGGGTACAAATGGCGTAATCATCCAACTTGCAGTGTCTTTATATACATTTCATATATGTTCCTCTTCTCAACTTTTGCCATATCTTTTTTTCAGCTTGTCCCCTCGTCTAGTTTTTGTCCAATTACATGGTGCATGTAACACTCTTAATACACATATTCTTCGTCTTGCAAGTTTTCTATTCTTGACTATACAAGTTTCCGGTTATTTCCAAAAAGGGTCATGTTTCCTTTCCCTGTTTTTGCCTTAGCTTGTCTTTCCCTGTTTTTGCCTTAGCCATAGCTTGTCTATTCACTCTGAAGCTTATGAAGCTTCATGAGTATGCCTACTACAGGTTTCTTGTTTAAAATCTATTTTATGGTCCTCTTCTCTAGTGATAATGGTGTTTATGGGTTTACTCTATATCGTGTGCTTATTGTACTGTGTTTACTCTACAATGGTGCACTTGTAAAGAAGTTGGTTTGTAAGATGGTTTCTAACATGCATCTTACCATAATAATTGTTTATTCGGATTCCTGGTACTTGCCTCATGTGTATTCTCTCTATTCCAAAAAAACACCCCATTATTTCTTTACTGGTTTTGGCCTTTTTCCACTGACTGTGCAATCTGAAACTTTCTTTTTGAAATTCGTCTGGAGTAGCTGCCTGTACTTCCCCAAAATCACTCGCTTTTTGCTGTCAGTGTTGTTCATTGTGGGGGGGCACGGTGGCTTAGTGGTTAGCACGTTTGCCTCACACCTCCAGAGTTGGGGGTTTGATTCCCGCCTCTGCCGTGTGTGTGTGGAGTTTGCATGTTCTCCCTCTCCGGGTGCTCCGGTTTCCTCTCCCAGTCCAAAGACATGCATGGTAGGTTGATTGGCATCTCTAAATTGTCTGGATTGTGTGTGTGTGTGTGTGTGTGTGTGTGTGCCCTGCGATGGGTTGGCACTCCGTCCAGGGTGTATCCTGCCTTGATGCCCTATGACGCCTGAGATAGGCACAGGCTCCCCGTGACCCGAGTGTAGTTCGGATAAGCGGCAGACAATGAATGAATGTTGTTCATTGTTTCTACTCAATTTTGTTATTTAAAGTGTCCTACACAAGTGTGTGACTTAGGCCTAAACTGTTATATTTAGGGCATCCATAAATACACCACATACATCAGCAGAGAATGTGCATTAATTCTCCATCATGCAGAACTGGAGAGTGGGATGAGACATGCAGTGTCTCCTACAAGTGCACCTATATGGTATAATGTCCAGTGCAGGTGTAGCATAGGTGCAAGATGGGCATTTCTAATAAACTGCAACTGACACCATTTGGCTAAATGTTTGTGTAAACCTGCCCATCACAGACAAATCTGCTTGTCCCAGTCCAGATTTAGTTAATAACCTACAATCTTTTAGGTTTCTAAGCGTGGCTGTGAGGTTTTGCCCATTGAACCACAAGAGGATTAGTGAAGTCAGGCATTGATGTGGGGTGCAGTTCATCCCAATGGTGTTCAGTGGGGTTGAGATCAGGGTTCTGTGCATGACACTTAGCTCTAACCTTAGCAAACCATGTCTTTATTGAACATGCTTTGTGCTTCCATCTTTATGAGGAAGGTCTACATATAGGTGTGATGGTAACATATCCACAACCCAAAGAAACTCTCACCATATTTTAAGCAGCTTGTTTCTCTTCTTCTGTATGTCTCTTTCTGCAGCCGTGTCGAATCTGGATATTGAGAGTAAGCTAACATCTCACTATCAGGCCCCATGGCACCAGCAGCACAACTTGTTTCACCCCAGCACACGGCTGCCATGTCTGGAAGAGCTGCATCGCCATGCCCAGTTCACTCTACGGGCAGTGCACAGAGGTAAGCTGCCATAACAACTTTCTGTTGGCCCAAGCCACCTACTTTTATTTTATAGTTATAGGGTTAAAAAAAGCTCTAAAGATACATTATATACCCTCATATTGCAGGTGCAATATGAATGAAAACAGAACTTTCAAAAACCTTTACAAGTATCTGTGTCTAATATCTGGGACATGCTGCCCCCTGGTGTTGGAAAGTTTCATCTCTACTTATAGCGATCTGATAAAAAGGAATCATGTGGTATTTACATTTCAATATTTGTTATGTACAAATGCATATTTTATTCAGAGCCACTAGAAATACAGGAAGTAGAGACATTTTAGTGCTAACATTCATTGAGTCCCACCTTCAGCTTACTCTCTGATCTGATAATCACTGTTAGCTCAGAGAGAGATGTGTTTGTCGTCAAGCCTTTCCACTGCTTCTTATAGAGAAATGATTAAGAATAAAGTGAAGAATAAAGTGCATGATAATATAGAACAACAATCAACACAGGCCAGTTGAGCTGTTAACAGCACAGTGATAGAGAACGCACCTAGATAGATGTGGTGTTTCAGGACTAGCCGAATATTTCTTGATGGATGAGTAATCCACACTTGCAGCATCGGAAATGACAAGAGACCGCCGTGACGATGCTATCAGCAGGAGCCAATCACTCACAGACTCACAGACTATTTATTGGGGTGGAACATTGCCCTTAATGACTGACTACATGATAGGGACCAAATGTTTGCCATAAGGATAAAAAAACCTGAGTGTACTTCACAGATACTGCATAGCACCACAGATTAATCCTTGCCTAAATGTCCAGACCTTGGTATTAATATCAGCGGAGTAATTATTACGCTCTCTTTTTTTTGTGTCCGATACAGAGCAGCGTCAGCGTTCAACCAGCAGGGAGCGCAATCGAGTCACCATATCCATCTCGGTGGCTCCGCCCATGCCCACATTCCCCTCCCCTCACTCCCTCAGGAAGCAGGACCAGAGGAGTCGACACTTGTGTATGGTAAGTGCGATGAAAGTTAGAGCGTCATACTAGCTTGGGCTTTGTGTGCTGCTTGAGCTTGGTGTAAACTAACTGAGCTATGTTTTGGCTTTTAACGTGTGGAATATTTAAGCCACTTATGCTGTACACACTATTTCTTTTTTTTTTAATTGTATGTTTTTTTCCTTGTGTGTAATGTCACAGCTGGACAGAGCTGAATTTCAGACAATGCAGAGGAAGGTAATCCACATTATTGTTCAGAAACACTTCCAATCCCCTGGTGTGACTGAAATAAAACATATGCACTAGTCATTTTTGGCTCTAGTGCTATTTGATTGGACATTTCTTTGGCCCTAGTGCTATTTGATGAGTGATGTTTGGCTGGAGTTATAGTGCAATACACTCAGATCTCAGGTTCCTTTTTTCCTCTTTCTGCCCAACACTTCGAATAGGAAAGAAGCACCAGAGAGTCAGACATGCAGACTCTCCCCAGGAAAGTTATCCAGGTGCTGCGCTTGCTTTAATATCGTCATTTTTATTCTAACAGAGCACAGACTTCATTCATTTTTCAGTTACATCCGTGGTTGTAAATCGACTTCCATTCTTCAGCATTTTTTTCTTTTGCTATCCTATCCAACACCACAGAGTAGTACCAAATTCCCTGACTAAATCAGGACAGTCTTACTTCAGCCTCAGTGACTTCAGATAGCAGATCAATGCTTTGCACAAATATCTTTTAAAAGTAAATGCAAAAACTTTTAATTGAATTACTATCTGAAATCAAACCTTATTAAATCAGTTGTCCTGATTGGTTTGAACCACTGAACCACTTTGTGTTATTTTGATCATAGTATTTTGTTGTGCACGGTTCACAATCAACCTTTGTTTTTTGTTTTGATCATTTAATAAAAAGGTTACAATTGCTATAGAATTTGCAAAGCATTATTATAGCATTATGAAATAGCTTTCCAAACCAGACTCTTCTGGTTATTGATACTGTTTATTATTTCCCATAATGCACCAGGAGAGACCTTCGAGGGAGGTGGAGTTTCAACCAGCACAAAGAAAGGTAAATGATGCCTGACTTAAAAGATACAAAGCATTTTTAGTGTGTTTGGTTACGATTTTTTTTTTTCTTCATGTGGTAAGCAGGTCATGGGCTGGATGGTGAAATGAACCTCACTGGAAATCATTTAAAACCTAGTATTTTCAGCTCACCCATGTGGACGTCCTCTCATCACATGATTCCAGGTTGTAGTAAATCTAATGGTGATCGTTGGCAGATATCTGTGGTATAAGAGCATTGGTAAAAAAAAAAAATAATAATAAATTCATAATCAAAATCAGCACGATTACAGCACCCCGGTGTTGATTATTGCTCTATAAAAGCATGTTCCGCTAGTGTTACTCCATACATACGGTAATGGAGACTCATGAGCTATCTAAATTCCACTGTGCTAATACAGTGTTAGTGTAGTCTACTCTATTGTCTACTCAAATCATGAGGACAAGGGCGAGAGGAAGTCCACGAGGGTTTAAAAACCAGTGCAGGAATGCAGCCTTTATCCCATCCCTTACAGTTTCAGGTCTGGAGGACTCTGAAGTGCAGCATTATTGTTTGATGTCTCATTAACATAGTCATTTTATTTCAGAAACCATATTCACCTCGTTTTATTCGGAATTAATTTTCTGCTGTTTGCGTTTTCCTACTTTCCCTAATCCTGTGTTTTTGTTCACATTTTTCTTTTATGTCTGTTCCTTTGAACCATCAGCGTTGAGCCATGTCTTTGCCTTTTTTGGTTTTGTTTTGTTTTTTTGTTTTTAGCATGAGCGCTCTCGTTCCTCCTCCCCTACGACGTGTTGCGTGTTCCTCCCCTGGATTCGAAAGGTATTCTCCTTGCAGTCTGTGCTAAGCTGCTATTTCAGCTCTTTAGATTTGAATGAGTTTGTATGAAAAATTTGCAAATTAAGGGCACGTGGGTTAGGTCAACTATGATATTAATATGTGTGACTATGCGAACTGACTAAATGAAACTATTAGAATACATTTTACCTTAGAGGTTACTACCTTTTCTTTTCTCGTACTCTTCTTTTAGCACAGCTACCCTTCAAAAAAGTGCTTAACGCTCTCATATCTTACCATGTATCATTTCATTGCCCTCTGTCCTACGTTTACTTTCTGAACACTTGCTTTGAATACCCTGCTTTTAATCCTGAACATGACTCTTTTTTTCCTTTTTCCTTGATTATGAATATCTGAATATTTAAAAGAAGGGTTTTTGTTTTTTTCTAACAACCTACGGCCACTAATATTAACTTTTATTCACAGGCCTCTTTTCCTGTCAACAGGGAGGAGTGTGACTTTCATATAAGTGAATAAGAATTTCATGTCCATTTTGTGTGTTTGCCAAAATGAATATGAAGTTTGGGTCAGTGGTTCTCGATCAATTCAGCGTTTTAAACCACTGACACCAAAAGCATTCAAAGAAAGCCAAAAGGGCCTTTTAGCTCTGTTTAGCTCAAGACACCCTGTTTAAATGAAATTTCATTTTAAATTAAAATTTACTATAGATTTGGATCGAATGTTTTTTTCCTCCTGCTATGGTCATTATTTTAGTAAATCAGGCCCAGAATCACCAATGTAAGCGTTTTAAGGCTTAGAATGTAACACACTCAAGGGAAATATTTGTCTAAAGTGCCGGATTTGGAACAATGTCCCTTAAAAGCTATTGTTTATCTGGCAGGAGGTTAGTGACTTATTTAAAGCTGCTTTGGCACGGCACAACCTTGCTGAATTCTTTGGCTCTTTTTCCCTGTGTTCTTATTTTGAACTAATGGAATAGGATCTGGACCAAATTCCTGTCTCTGAATATTTGCTTGACAGTATTCCTTCCGTCTCCTTCCTTTTCTCTTCAGCTATTTCTGTCTCTCTTTTATTTTTCTTTCTCTCTGCCACTTCCTTTTAAGTCCCTTTCTCTTTCCCTGCTGGTCTCTGCTGCTTCCTTGATGAAGATCATATGTAACATTTCTTCCTGTCAGTTTAAGACCACAGCACTACGCATTTGTGTGCTATCAGTTTTTTTAAGGCTGTTATGTATAATTCTTTTAAAATGATCATTACTCAGGTTGGAACCAATACAAATACAGACGGGGAGTTGGTGGCTCTTGGCCACAGACCAAAGTGTCCGGTTCCCAATGTTCCCACAACACTGGACAAGCAGACCAACTGGTCAAAAGCCCTGCCACTCCCCACACCAGATGAAAGGATTAAGAATGAGTCTCAAGTCATCTCATCCTGCATCATTCCTATCAATGTTACAGGTAAAAATGCCTACACTAATCAGACTATTGAAGTGTGTGAGTGCAGATTAGATGACTATTCAAGTGTAGTACATATTTCCTGTGGCCTGGAGTACATGGGGACTGGGAAATATTCATTCATTCATTCATTGTCTACCGCTTATCCGATCTATTCTCGGGTCACGGGGAGCCTGTGCCTATCTCAGGCGTCATTGAGCATCAAGGCAGGATACACCCTGGACGGAGTGCCAACCCATCGCAGGGCACACACGCACACACTATGGACAATTTAGAGATGCCAATCAACCTACAATGCATGTCTTTGGGCCGGGGGAGGAAACCAGAGCACCCGGAGGAAACCCCTGAGGCATGGGGAGAACATGCAAACTCCACACACACATGGCGGATGTTATTGTTGAATTATTATTATCTTATTATATATTATTATCGGATATTATTGATGTCTATAAATGTACAAGCAAGGTTTTAAAAGCAAGTCATGTACAAACGTAATCTGGCAAAAGAAAATTGTTTCGTTATAAAGAAGCTGTATGTCTCGGATTGCAGGTGCAGGATTTGACAGAGAAGCCAGTGCTCGCTGCTCGTTGGTCCATTCCCAGTCTGTGTTGCAGCGGCGAAGGAAATTAAGGAGGCGGAAAACTATCACAGGCATTCCCAGGAGAGTGCAACAAGACATGGGTAAGACTACCTGATGCACTGTGCTCATTTAATATATTATTCTGGGTTTTTTGTTTGTTTGGGTTTTTAGCCTATATTGACACATTATACTGTATAAATCTGCAACAGGTATTACTGATTATTAGGGTAATGAATCAACCTAGCTATGTTGCTAACTGTTGCTTGCAAAAGATATTATCTTTATGGAATAGAGCTTTACTTAATAAACCAATGAGAAAAAATCAAGTCTTCTAATCAAATTCCTTTTATTTTCAATTTATAAATCTGTAAATGTTGCATTCACAATGTAGAAATTGCTATTATAAAGACTGTCCAATGCTGCCCGTAGCTATTAGCTCAAAAACTAGCATAAATCCTCATAGAGCCTCTAGTACTGACACTGTAAAAGCAGCCCATGTTTATTCATGTGCAGTTAATGATTATGGATAACAACCATATAGTGATAGTTAAACAAAATCTGTTAGGTTTGGTTGAACTGCAACTTTAAGCTAAATCACAAATCACTGGGATCTTGTGGTATTTTTCATGATGTAGCACTTATTTCCAATGATCTTTTCACTGATGCTAAGGACTTAATATAATGACTTCAGTGATTCTGTTACAGTTATTAGATTTTTATTTATACAGTTACCTTTTGAATCTTATTTACTAAATCAAAATCTGAGTGCTGTTTGTAAGGTCCTCTTTTTTTTTTTTCCTATTTTTTCTCAAGACTCGGATGAATCTCCTGTGGCCAGAGAACGATCTGTGGTAGCCCATGGCAACCCACACATGTCCCTCTACCAGGAGGAGCTGTCACTTAGTGGCCGGACGCTGAACACCAAGGACTCTGGCTGCCAGACAGATGATTTCCTGATTGCTGCTCCTTCCCGTAGGCGTATCCGTGCACAGAGGGGTCAAGGAATTCCAGCTTCCCTCTCCCACTCCACCGGTAATATCACTTCATTACCAGATCGCTCTGATACAACCTATACCACTGCTTTGGGCACTCGTCTGCGTTCAAGAAGTTTGCCCCGAGAAGGAAGTCGACTCCGGGACAATGATCAAGATGATAGTGATGATGATGAGGAAGATGACGAAGAGCTCTCTCCTTATGAGGCTGAGGACTTCTTGCCAGGTCCCGGAAGGAGGATGATAAAGGATGAGGAGGAGAGCACCGATGACCAAGCCATGCCAGAGCTCCAGCTGGAAAGTTTAAAGCGGATACAGCATGGAGGTAGTCCTGAAAATGCTTGGATTGAGAGGGGTAGGTCCAGGCTTCCACGTAATTCTGACCTGGGGAGCTGTGAGATCTCCTCCAGTTCAGACACCTTCAGCAGCCCCATCCACTCTGTTTCAACCACAGGCATGCTTAGTAGCCAAATTGACCACAAAGAAGACCATCAGTCTTCAAGTGGAAACTGGAGTGGAAGCAGCTCAACTTGCCCATCACAGACCTCAGAAACTCTACCACCAGCTGCCTCACCTCCCTTGACTGGTTCCTCGCACTGTGATTCAGAACTGTCTCTCAACACAGGGTCTCATATAATTGACGATACTACTGGCTTCATCATTGACCCCTACCACATGGACAGGTCACAAGGTCAGGGACACAGGTCTAGTTCATTCACCTCTTCAGCTACAGATCAGATGGATGATGCAGGTGTTAGTACTGCTAGTGATGGGGAGTGGAACTGCAACCAGGATCAGCAGGATCAACCTTGTCCTCCAGAATTCAGCCCAAAGCGCTCACGGGAAGATGAGAGTGGCATAAGTTGTCCCAGTTATTCTAGTGGTGAAACTTATGAGTGCTTTAGTGGGCAACCATCAGGTGAATTATTAGACAGGTCTACAAATCACGGTGTTGACACTGAAGGCTTCTACACATCTGTGCACTTGGACTGTGGTTTTAAAGGTAGCAGAAGCTATTGCAACTATGCAGCCATCGACCCCGACTGTGGCCCAAGTGGGAACATTGCACCTGGCATGGGTGAATACCCTGAACCAGCTTACAAAGGAATGGGTACACTTGGAAGAGGGTGTGTTTCTTTAAGAAAACCAAAGGCTAAGCCGCCCCCACCAAAACGTAGCTCTTCTTTAAAGGAAACAAGCAGCAATGTGGATGTTCAAGAGCAGAATGAACCAAAGATTACTAGTGAGCTGCCCCTGCCTTTGTCTTCCAGGGAGATGAAGCTGCAGCTGGAGTTGGATGGTTCTGACAGGCACCTTGACACTGCAGGTCTCTGTGACAAGCAGCTTGGCTCCTGGGGTGTAGAGAATATCAGAGACATGCTAGACTGCTCCTCTCCATTTAGTTCTTCTGACACACATTCCTTTAAGGATGAGGGTGCTGTGCAGTCAGACTATGCAGACCTTTGGCTTCTCAATGACTTGAAATCTAGTGATCCTTACAGGTCACTATCCAACTCCAGCACTGCTACGGGTACAACAGTTATTGAATGTGTCAAGTCACCAGAGAATCTGGAAACTCAGGCCTGTTTTCCCAGGTCCAGACCCACCTCACCAACACTTCCACCACAAGAAGGTGACTACAGACTGGGCTCTCCTGAGAAACTAGCTGCACTGGCATCTCCATCAAGTGGATATTCCAGTCAGTCAGAGACACCTACATCTTCCTTTCCTTCTGCATTCTTCCCAGCTCCACTGTCCCCAACTAGTGGCAAGAGGAAACCCAAAGTGCCCGAAAGAAAATCATCACTCTCGTCTCTCCAACAGCAGCAGCAGCTTGCCCTTAGAGATGCAGGCTCCTCCTGCAGGAGAGATACTGATTCCCAGGCACCACCTAGTCACCTTGACCTAAGTGCTCTTCACACCAAGCCCTTTGCCCACAGGAACCAGATACACCTCCTTCACCAGAACAAACAGAAAGCAGCTGCAGCAGCTGCTGCATTAGCAGAAGCTCGGGCTGCTGCAAGTGCAGAGGCATCTAGTTCAACCCACACAGAAAACACTTCGACTCTTCTGAGGTCAATTAATCTGCGGTCCATTGATAAACCAGCAGAGGGCAACCATGGTTTTGAGCACTCTAGTGCTGATCACTCAACTCGACCCAAGTGTCCCACTGTTACAGTTGAGGCTGTACCTGCTGACAACAGGCATAACAGAAAACCACCAGCCTACAAGCCACCTGCTGTGCAGCAATGTGAATCTCAGTGCCCACCTCCAGAAGCCATTGTTATACAACATGAAGGGATTAAAATAAGGCAGGAGAGGCATGGGCCGGGAACTTACTGGGCCATGACAGCTTTCAGAACACCTGTACAACCAACCAATGAACAAGAAGAATACCTAACCCCAACAGTACAGGATTGTGAGACCAGTAATGTTCAGCAAGAAGCAGAGTGCAGTAGAAATCCAGATGAGGAAGAAGCATCATCAGCAGAAAGTGTTAAATGTGAACACAGTCAAGCAACCAATCCACAACCTCTTGCAGAACCCTCCTTGAATTTGAGCAGCACACTGTCTCCTCCTGCTTACAGCGAAATACGCAGGAGTGACTTTGTACTGTGCAACAGCCCAGATAAAGTACCTTCCAGAAATTTAGACAACTCATCACACACAATCGGTGATATCAAAAGCAAAGAGGAGGCGTACGAGACATGTGTCACTACCAGAAGTGCCTCACATGATGGACATGAGGACGAGTCAACCCCAGACACTGAAGACTATTTCAGCAAAGGTAATAGAAGTTGAGCCATTTATAACAAAAATAACAGAAATGCATGTGTTGTTTTTATAGGGAAAATAAAAGTGTTCTACGGTGCATAAAAAAAAATTATTTTAGAAAATTAAATTTAACATTTATTAAAAAAAAGTATGTATTTTTTACAGACTCAACACCTAGTGACAATTCAAATTCTCCTCTGACCGATGACTCAAAGTTTGATGATGATAGTATATTCCCTTCACCTAATAAACTACGCACAACTGAAGATTTGTTTGCCATGATACACAGGTAATCTGAAGTATCGGAAAATACACTGTAAACAGCACATACCAAATAGAATCATTTTTCATAGTGTATTTAATCCTGTAATCCTATGTAATATATCTCCTGATGATTCTAATCCATTTTACCACAATCACTTTAGATCGAAAAGGAAAGTTCTTGGGCGGAAAGACTCAGGGGAGCTCAATGGAAAGAGTCGTCTTGGTGTTCCTCCTGTCGGTGGTCCAGTCAATCATCCTGTGACATGTCCAATCACTCCAACTGTCCCAGCTCCTGCAGGTGGTTCTCAGAGAGCACCAGGACCCATTTACAGGAGTGCCAAAAAATCAAGCACCTCCAATGAGGAATTTAAGTTACTACTGCTGAAGAAGGGCAGTCGCACCGACACCAGTTACCGCATGTCTGCAACAGAAATCCTCAAGAGCCCCATCACACCCAAGACCCCAGGCGATCTAGAGGCCTCTAGGCAAGCGGAGGAAGCCCCTTCACTAATGCAGGAGTCTCCAGCCAGCACAGAGCCGCTCCCCAGTACTTTCCCTAAGGCAAATATTGAGGGTTTCTCTACAAAAACCCTTACTATGTCTGCTGCCTCCAGGCAAGGTCGTTCTAGGATCCCACCTGCAGCCAGCAGCAGCAGGTACAGTACTCGCAGCCGGCTATACACTGCCCCAATGCAAGCAATCTCTGAAGGAGAAACTGAAAACTCTGACGGAAGTCCACATGATGACCGTTCCTCCTAGTGGTATCTTTCTTGGCTTCTTTGGGTTTTTATTACCAATGACAAAACCACAAATCCCTCAGAAAAGAATAATAAAAAAAAATTTCCCTAGATTCACTCTTGAAATAGTGCGAAAGAGTCCCCTTGTTCACCTTGAAATTTTTGTATTCAATGAATTGAGTGAACTTTTGTTTTGGTTGGTGATGAAATTTCATTTCCATCAAAGGCTATTGGAACTTCTAGTGGTACAAGCCAATAGCCAATCATTTCTTTTCTTTTCACTCATAAAATGTGAAGGGTGTATATTTTAGCAATGTGTGTAGATGATGAAAACATACAACTTTATTTTCAAAGCACTATATCTTCAGCTTTCATTAACAAAATGATCATTAATGTGTTGGGTGCAAAACTAGGACATATTAGACACAACCCTGCTAAAGTCTCAGTCAGGAAGTATCAGAGTACTCCAGTCATCCTCAAGATCAGTTGCTTTTTCAATTGAACTTACACATTACTAGCATGTGCGGTTTGTAGCATTGTTGACACTTGTTGTTGCAGTACCAAATAACGACCTTCCCATTGTTGTGATTCCTAATTGGGACTTTAGTTAGGCTTACACAGGACAATCACACTGTGGCCTTTCCTAACAGAAGGTCTGTAAATTCAGGAGGACAGAGAGAGTCTCCAGGATTATAGGCATTTTTCTATGGCTGAGAATTCTTGGTGTTTGCAAAGGCTGCAAATATTTAGCATTTGTTCGGAGATGACAAAGATAATTCCTTTAAACATCCTGGATACAAAGGAATGGTGCAATGTTTATGTATGATAGAAATGAGCCCATGTGTTAGTTCTCACATGGCGTCACCCATAACATTAAGAGTTTATATTTTCAGTTACAGGCTGCCATATTGCTTTTAACTATAGTTCTCTTAACACCAGCTTTGAGCTTACACTACCAGAAAAGATTATGTTATTATTTTACATCTGAATGCACTTAATTATGTTAATTATGTGTACATTTTGTAGGTATAGAACATGTAGGGGCTTAATGTCTAGGAAGAATACAACAGTGAAATCATGAACTGTATTCTATGAATACCCTTAAAGTTGTGCAAGAAAGCTGTTGACTGAATTCAGTTTGCAGTAATTGTATTTTCTTTCAGTAAGAGATGTTATGAAATTAAAAAATGAGATTTGTCAAGCTTACACTGTGCCGAAAAGTGGAGGATGGACAAGCTGTGAATAAGTCCATTTCAAATCGTTGTTTTCTGCTGAGTACTGTCATGGTGCTCCCTTTCCCCCTTTTATTTTGTCTTCTGTACAGCATGCAATAAGGGTCTACAGTTCATAGGGACATGAAAAAATAAAAAATAAAAAAAGGAAAAATCCTTTTCAGGTCATTTGCATTCATCGAGTATTTGTATGTTCAATAGGTGAAAAAGTTTGAGTATGTTGTTTGATTTTTTTGATTTTTTGTTGTATGTATAGACTCAGCTTTATATCCCTGATATGGAAAAACTGGACAATCTGTTAAAGCACTGTTGGTATAAAAGAAAAAGATATATATTAAAAAGTATAGAAAAGAGTATATATGGGTGTGTTTGGGTGATATCTATGCTGGTGTTGGGGAAAGAAAGGTGATCAACTTTGAACGATCAACTATTTTGCATTTATGTAGCTCTGTTTTGCATTTATGTAGCTTTATGTATATCTCTCAGTTGCTGATTTGCAATAGTGGGAGAATGCTTTGCTCATTATTTGTATATATGTGGTTGTGTGACTAACAAATATATGAAAATAAGTCAGCCTTTTTTTCTGGACTGTTCGGTTACCATGTACTGTATGTCCCGACAATACTTTATGTATGTCCTGACAATACTTTGTATTACTATCATATATATATATATGATAACATTACATTACAATATACAGTAACAACATTCACTGAAAAAAATGTTCCATATATACTTTCCATTATTTTATTATCTAAAATCACTGTTTTTTTTTGTTTGTTTGTTTGTTTGTTTAAATCAGAACACTGAAAACATATGGACTGTACCTTTTAATCTGTGTGTGGTCATATGCATACATATAGAAGTATGAAATCTGTAAAATCCTCTATTAGATTGCAGCATTTAATAAGAAAAAAAAATCTAATATTTTTCATTAAGGGATATTTTATCCAGAGAATTATTTTGTTAACGAATATAGAAAATAGTAATGATAAAGCTTTATTTAACTAAAAAGGTTATAATTGAACATATTTCATATCAGGGGTGTGTTAGCCAATAGTAAAAAAAAAAAAAAAAATACTGTAAAAAAAACAAGTTTCTAATTAGCTGTAAATTTGCGTAATTTACATATTTGCTGTATGATATGAAACTTAATTCAGCTGTTTTTGGTGCTCTAAACTGATTTTATACCCAGATCATATTCTGTTATTATTGCCATTAAACTTACCATTTGTCATTTCATAGCAGTTTTTTAAAATCCCACCATCTGGCTTATGTACGGAGATGAACCTTCAACACTAGTGACATCATAAATCTTTAAAGCTATTGTAGCAGTGTACATGTATTTGCCCACGTTATCTTCCTATACTATAACAAGACTCAGATTACGGTAGCTGTATTTTAGGATTTTAAAATCCTAAACATCATTCAGGCTTTATATTGACGTCTGTATTTGAAAAGAGGAATGAAATGCAAAGCCTTTAGATCTATTTGTTTCTAAGTTAAGTTTCACTGAACTGTCAGTACCTCAGCGTTCAACCACGTGTCGAAAGCGTTCGTGAGAAATAATCTCCAATCAACACACACACTGCTGTTTCACACTGAATTTCACTGTAACTTGTGTTTTCCTTTAATGAAATGATCACACATATCACCTGATATATCACACTGCACAAAAGGGGAAGCACATTATGCTTTTGCCAAAGGGTTGTACAGGTATGAAAGTGAACAAAAGAAGTAAAGACACCAGAAACTGGATGAATGACCATGGGTTTAACTGCAAAGGTCTTTGTGCTAGACAGCATGTCACTCAACGTCTCTTCACTTCAAATCGCGTCTGTTTTTGTATTTTTGTATAAACATGTACATATAATCTTTTTAAAGAAGCAAACAAAAAAAGGTTACACAGTCGTTTCTTTTTTGTAAAATGTTTTCAAAGTTTACATTAATTACACGCCTTTGTATATTTTGGAGCTGTGCAACTCTCTGTCCTTGTATTTATTTTTTAGTAAACATTGTGATGATTTCCATTGTATATTTAAACCATTCCTTGCCGGCCCAACTGGCTTGCTTAGTAACTGTGCATAGAGAAGGCCAATAAATGTGACTGCATTAAAAAACTACAGTGGTTGTGTTTTTTTATTGCATATTGATTGATTGATTGATTGATTGAGACATTTTTGTGGATTGTTGTCTGAGGGCTTGCTTGGTTGGTTGGTAAATTGTTTGGGTGCATGGTTGGTTGATTTGTTTGGTAAAGTGATTGGATGCGTGGTTGGTTGGTTGGTTGGTTAATTGAATAATTGGCTGGATGGATGGTTGGTTGAATAATTGGCTGGATGGAAGGTGGTTGTTTGGTGGGTTGGTTGGTTGAAATCAAAATCCAGAGTGACATATAAAAGTGTTTTAAAGTCTTTCAATGAATACATCAATATTGTAATGGCATGGCAAGGGCATCCACTGTTACATGCTAACCTCACAACCATCGGCTCTGTTCCCTTTTCTGAACTTGCAGAATGAACAGTTGCACGTATTGAAATCACCATTCAGGTTAGCGATTCACAAGCATAGCTCACATACAAAACAACAAGCTAACCAGCTTACAGAAACACATCACAACAAGCCCATTTTATTGTGATGTGCACAATAAAGATTTTATTGTCATTACACTTATGTATATTAAGGTAACAATGATAGTGACAGCAAATAGTAATGTCTTTGGAGTCATAAATAATATACCAAACCATGTCCTAGCATCTGAATAGGTTTTTTCCAGACACTATTGCAGACATACCCTGCAGCTAGTTGTTTAAGAGAAAAAGGATTTGCTATCAAATAGTAATTAATGAAAGCACAAGTGTTTGCATCCATATGCACCACAACCACCAGGATACACTGCGGTGCCATCAAAAACATGTCAAGGTAAGCTGACATTTTATGCCTACTGTGAAACACTACTGCTTTGCAGTATTTTACTGTTATAAGGCAAGAAACTTCATCTTTACCAAAGTTAAAACAATATTTCCAGGTTAATCCAAATAAATTATTGCTAGAAGAGGTGGCCAATAACTTGTGGCTTTGACAAAGTGGTTCATTAAACGTCTTCATTTCTGGGAATTCTGCATGGAAGCAAAGTTTGGCTTATCTATCTAAATTTAAAAGCTTTTTTTCAACGCAACCAAACATGGACCATAGGTCCACATTAGAGATTCTTAATATGGCCAAGATATTTGTATTATTTATTTCATCCATGTAAACTATGAGTTTACAAAACCATTCATGAGAAGTATCAGAATGACCACAGCACCATTATTAAGTTTCAGACTTAAGAAAACAACAATGCACTTATGACTCCAAATGTCTGTAGGATGGCTGTTTCACTAACATCACAAAGAGTTAGCGTTCTCAGTCCTGACAAAAGATGATTAACTGATGCTACAAACATGTTTATTGCTTAAAAAGAATAAGGAAAATAAGGAACTGTCCTTGTAGCAGAGGGAAATGCTAGTCAGTATAGCTAATAACATCACAGCTAATAAACAGAAATCACGCTGGCTACAATAGTTAGCTAGATACAATTACATCAGGCTAATAACTCTTTTCGTGATAATGCTAGGTAGCGTTATTCTTAAATAGTTGCCTAATAAATTACTTAGGAAAAGTCTTAGAAGTGTGTTTTTGTTGCAGAATTATACTATATTACGCTGCAATTGCATAAACTGTTGGATGATGCTTATCTAAGCGTGTAGCATTTAAAGACTTACAATTCATTATCTTCAATTATCAGTCGCTCATTTGAGGGCAATATACTATGTTCTTGATTCTATATCATGTGGCATGTTATTTCATGAAACCAGCAGAG